>LPNX010553288.1:0-277976 GCA_001517045.1 Pseudotsuga menziesii
TCAAACTTGCCATTATTGACTCATGGAGTGCTTGGGAAAGTCCTGGGAATCAAATCTGCTTTATTCCTGGCCTCCTAGGCACCCTTCTGCTTTTTCTGCTTTATTGCCTGCTTTTCCAGTGTTTTAAGGCACATAGGAAAGCAAGACTAGGTGAGGTGAATCTGCTTTGTTGCCTCTTCCTCCTCCACTCATTCCTCCATGCAAAAGCATGTATGAGCTTCCATTTGACCACTCTTTAGCTTGCCCATGCGCCCTTGCTAATTCGTGGGGTCCTTGATAGATTTGGGATCAACTTTTTACACCTATGGGGGATTTGCCTATTTTGGGTAAGCTTGCTTTATGCTAGATTTGGATGCTTCCTTATGCATTCGATTTGCTCATGTATTCTATATATTCAGCAGCCTATGTTATTACAGGGTTGGCTATTGTACACTCAGTTAATATAATTTTGTGTTACAGCTCCATATTTAGTCTCCATTGTTGATAATTTGCATGATCAATTGTTAATTGCTGTGAGTGAAATTAATCTACTGCAGGCTTGAATTTCTACAATTAATTGATTAGAATTTCAGAAAAATCGAAGTAATTATTTATTTCAGTTTCTCTGTCAAGTTATTTTATAGCAGAATGATTTAGTGTAGATGATCTAAGTGTTTTTATTTAGATCTTACTCCTTATCTTTCTGTTTATCATATTATTAATTCATAATTAATATTATATTCAAAATCACTCTCAGCTGAGATAGGATAGATAGGATAGTTTAGGTAGTTCATATTAATATCATTTTAGTATAGCTTATATTTAACAGTTGCTAAATAGGATTTGTGTAATTTTTAGAGTAATTTTAATAGTCTTTTATACTTTGAAAATTAAATATAAAAAATCTTCAAAAAATCAAATACTTTCCTTAAGAAAGAAATCTTAGGACAACTTAGGTAGTTGAAAATAATTTTAGGGTTTATTTAGATAGAGATAACATTAGGATAGATTTTTGCTGAATTTTAGTTTCTCCTTAAGAGGAAAATTCAGTTGGTAGCAGGACCATAACCTGCGAGATTTAGCTATTCCAAACACAATGGACGCTGCTTTAAGCTGATTGTGTGGGCAAAATCTCCTTGTTGGCCTAGGTCAGAAAATGAGGCCAACAAATGGCGCTAGAAGGAGGGCCTGTTAATGATTAAGGCAAGAAAATTAATGAGAAATTTTCAACCAACCAACATCCTCTAGAAGTTAGTAGATCACCGTTTATAGAAACTGTTAGGAGCATCCTTGAACGTGATCATATCACATCTCCATTTACTCCTGAACAAAGTACTCAAACTTTGGAAGAATCACTACATATTCTTACAAGAGCATATGCCAATCAACTTAATGTATCTCTGATAGATTATGGCCTACCTAGGCATCAACAACATAATCCGTAATTGAACATAGTTTCTCAAGGTTTGCAAGAAGCTGATATCACTCCAAATTATCAAACGTGAATTCATTAGAGACAAACTATTCAAACAAACATTGCTAGAAGACTAACTGCAGAAGGCGGTTTTGATCAGCCACCTTCTCCTCCTGAATCACCACCCAATAGTCCAAGATCATCCAATTCAGGGAGTTCCTCAAGTTCTGAAAGAAGTCCAATGGCAGGAAACGTACCTATGGGAGGATGAGCTAATCCTCCACCTAATCCACAACTCCCTTGGATAAGAATAGTTGCTGTAGCTGTCCCTAGTATACAACATCCTTTGCCTAAACACTCAGATAAACTTCTTCCTAAGTTCAACCCAGATGACAAAGAACTTGCAGAGTTACATGTTGACAAATTCATGTTAGCTGTTCAAACCTTGAATGTTCAGCATGAAGATGTAGTTTGTCGATTGTTTCCTCTAACTTTCGAAGGAAGAGCTTCGACTTGGTACTTTTCGTTAGTATAGGGATCAATCACAAACTGGGGTGAATTTAATAAAGCCTTTTTAGATAAATTTGGGGAAGATAAAAAACCTACTCTTTTAGCCCTAGAATTATCTCGAATTAAAATGGAATCTAAAGAAAGAATCTTGAATTAAAATGGAATCTAAAGAAAGAATTAAATATTTTAACCAGAGGTTTCTAACATTAAAATATAAAATTCCAGTTGCTTCTCAACCACCCGAAGATATAATTATTGAAAATGATACTTCAGCCTTACCAAAATATTCTGGGATGTTTGTTAAGAGAGCTGGGAAAACAACTTTACTAGAAACTTTTGAGGAAGCCATTAAAGTCGAGAAGGATTCTATGTCCTATGAACCAGATAGAAGTGGGAAATTTGATACTTTTCCTTGTAGGAAGATTGAAAAACTTAATTCAGAAAAAGATAAAGCATTTGATGTAGAACATCTACAAAATGCTATTCGGGCATTAACCAATGAAGTTATAGGATTAAATAAAACCAATTCTCAAGCTTCCTCTTCTAGAGGATATTTCAGAAATTAGTTCAGACAAAATCTGAATACAACTAATAAAACAAATACACCACTTGACATAGCGACAAATGAAGAAATTTTTAATACAATTCAAACTGTTTTATCTTTATTTGAGACTCCTTCTAATCAGGAGATAACTAAAAATGAAGAAGAAGAGGAATCAGAAGATGATGAAGAATCAGAGGAACCTCAACAAGTTAACGGTCATTTCTGGGACAGTCTTGTAAGAGAATACGAGAATAAAATTCCACCTACAGGACAACATGCCTATAATACTCGTAGTAGAACAGTCGCAAACACTCCTGGAGCCTCGTCATGTTCTACCCCTAATAATGACAACAATAATGCACAGCCTAATAAACAAACTCAATCTGGCAAACAGACTCAATCAACCAAAATTACCCAGCCTATTCAAAATGCTCCAAAATTAGATTTACAATATGATATAATCGAAGATTTAAAGAAGACACATGCAAATATCAGTATGTACGACCTTCTTCAAATATACCCAATGCCTAATAGTCATGTTATAAATCCTACCATGAGTTCAATTATTCCTAATACAAAACAAAATGTTGTTGCAAACAGTTCCAATAATGATTCAACAGCAAGTGATAAAGGAAAAGCAACGGTTGACAAAGCCTCGCTCATAGGTAAAAATTCCAAATCAACCACACCTCCATTCTTACTTACCTTTGAGATTTTTAATAGGAATGTTCATAATTGCATGGTAGACTCCGGAGCATCCTCTAATGTGATTCCTTTATCAGCATGCAAGAAGTTGAATGGGAAATACATTCCATCAAATTCACAAATAACTCAATTGGACAAGACAAATGTGAAGGTTGTAGGGGAAATGAAAGATGTCTTGGTCAGGATTGCTTATAACCCTTCGGTGTATCAAATTATAGATATTGTTGTTGCAGATATTCCAGATGCATATGGGATATTTTTAAGTAGGGATTGGTCTCAACAATTGAATGGATTCTTTGCCACGAACTGGTCAACATTATGGTTACCGAAGAACGGAAAGTCAAATCAAATAAAGATAAATACAGAAAGATATATGAAACATACTGTCACAGAACTACATGATCCTAGTGAACCTGTTTTATTTTCAGACTGCATTATGGGGAATTATATGTGTGAATTAGGATTTGGTAATTTTAAAGCTGAAAATTATGCCTTTTCTGAAAATAAACAGCAATCAGAAATTAGAAATGTGACATCTATTTCTCCTAACTCTTCCCTCAAGGAAACTATTAATGATGTAGATAATATCAATATTATAAATATTATATAAAGAAAAGTAGTTGTTAATAGTTCTACTTGGACTTTATATTTTGATGGTGCGAAATCTAAAGAAGGATCCAGAGCTGATTGTCTGTTGATAGACCCTCAGGGAAATAAAACATGTGTAGCTTGTAGGATGGAATTTAATTGTACAAAAAATACTGTGGAATACGAAGCTTTAATACTGAGTTTGAAAAAGGCAATTGATTTGGATATCAAAGTATTAATTGCATATGGTGACTCTGAAATTATTGTCAGATAGGTTCGTAACTCCATTCATTGCCTATCTGAACATTTACAGAGTTACCAACGAGAGGTATGGAACCTTATTTCATATTTTGATGCATTTAACATAGTTTTTGTTCCTCGAAGTCAAAATCAAGAAGCAGATTTGTTGGCAAATGTAGCATCAAAGTTAATTCTGTCAGAAAATCTTACACCAGATTTCTTTTTAGTTGAACTGATTTTTAGGCCCTCTATACCGGATAAAATTTTAACTGGTGTGTATTCGATAATGATGTGCAGGTGCTGAATTTTCTAATGAGTGAGGATACCTTTAAAGATTTATCCATAAATGAGGTCACTCATGATGAAAATCTACGGGATTTTTCGGTAATAAATGATTTTTGTTCAGTTGAAAAAGCTTTTGAAAAGGTAAAACCAGTCCCTAATTCAGTACTAAGATTAGAAAAGTTCTTTGATCTGCAGGATAAATTTAGATATGTCCCTAATTGTAAAACTAATAGCTCCGGAATGAGGTATGAAACCATAAATCTAGGGACATAACTAAATCCTCAAACTATAAATCTAGGAGTAGATTGCAACCCTACAGAAAGAACAACATTTATAAAATTGTTTAAGGAATTTAAGGATGTCTTTGCTTGGACATATGATGACTTGAAAACCTTTAACACACAAGTCATGCAACACATAATTCCAATTAAACGGGAGTCGAAACCTTTTCAACAAAAGCTAAGGAAATATCACTCGTCACTAGAACTGACAATTAAGAAGGAGCTAAATAAATTGTTAGCTGCCAAGATTATTTTTCCCATCAGACATACACAGTGGGTAGCCAACCTAGTTTCAGTCCGGAAGAAAAATGAGGATATTAGGTTATGTGTAGATTTTAGAAATCTGAAAAAGTATTCTGAAAAGGATAATTACCCAGTTCCTCCCATGGAACAAATTCTTCAAAAGGTATCTGAAGCTGAGATACTGTCACTCCTTGATGGTTTCTCAGGATACAATCAAATATTAGTATCTCTAGATGATCAATTGAGAACTGCCTTTAGAACTCCATGGGGAACAAATGCTTACTGCAAGATGCCCTATGGGTTAATTAATGCCGGGGCAACTTTTCAGCGAGCAATGGATATTGCTTTTAGAGGATTAATTAACCATTCAGTTGTTGTCTACTTGGATGACATTACTGTATATTCTAAACATCGACCTGATCATATTAATCATCTTAGAAAGGTATTTGAATGATGTAGAAAATTTGGAATATCATTAAATCCTAAAAAAACAATATTTGCTGTTTCAGAAAGTATTTTACTAGGTTGCGTGGTTTCAAAACATGGAATCATGATTGATCCTGAAATAACCCAAGCCATTTCAAAAATAACTTATCCTTCTAGCAAGAAAGCAATGCAATCATTTCTCGGTAAAATAATTTTTTTTAGGAGATTCATTCCGAGTTTCTTTGAAATCATTCGTCCTTTGCAGAAAATGATTAAGAAAGATGCTATTTTTAATTGGGGACAAATTGAAAAAGAGTCATTCTAGAGAATTTTAGAAGCTATTTCAGAAGCTCCTAGCCTTCTAAGTCCATATTTTAACAAAGATTTCATATTGTATACTTTTTCTTCTGATATTTCATATGCAGCAGTCTTAACCCAATTAAATAAGCAAAATAACAAAGTACCAATCTCCTTTATGAGTTCAAATTTCAAAGGTGCTGAACTTAATTATCATGAAGTCGATAAACAAGCTTTTGCTGTGTTTAAAGTTGTTAAACATTTTCGTCCATATTTATTGAAATCTAAAACGAAAATAATAGTCCCTTATTCCTCAGTCAGAAACTTGTTAGTGCAAAAGGATTTAGGTGAGAAAAGAGCACCTTGGATGACAGCCCTTCAAGAGTATGACTTAGAAATCAAACCCTCAATGATAGTCAAAGGTCAAGGACTATGTAAATTAGCTGCTAAAGCTGCTCATCTACCTAATGATAAAGCTGAAACTGTCATTGATGAAGTTTTACTTACCAGAGAAATTTATTTTTATCCTCCACCACAAGATTACTGGTATACAAACATAAGAATATTTTTGGAAACAGGGACTGCCCCTGATTACCTAGAACCAAAGAAGAAAAGAGCACTTAGATTGAAATCTACTCCTTATTTATTAATTGATAATGTCCTCTTTCAGAGAAATTCAGACGGAGTATTGCTTCGATGTCTAGACAAAGGTGAAACAGACATAATTCTGAAGGAGTTACATTCAGGACCAGCAGGAGGTCATTTTGGTGGAGAAACTACCGCGCATAAAATTCTGAGGGATGGTTATTATTGGCCTACCTTGTTTTGAGATTCCTATGCTTTTGTTATAAAATGTCAGGAATGTCAACTTGCTGCGGGAAGGGTTAAGAAACTTGCTTTTCCTTTACAACCTGTTTCAGTAGAAAGACCCTTTCAGCAATGGGGTATTGATATAGTAGGGCCAATAAATCCTCCCTCATCTAAGCAACACAAATATATAATAACTGCAACTGATTATTTTACTCGTTGGACAGAAGCTGCACCATTAAGGGTTGTAAATACCAATAAGGTTATATTATTTTTAGAATCCTTTATCATAACAAGATTTGGTGTTCCAGATTCCCTCGTCTTTGATAATGCTTCGTATTTTTCATCAGTTGAGTTAACTCAATTTGCCTTAGAAAAGGGAATAAGAATCATATATTCAGCTAACTACCATCCTCATGAAAATGGTTTAGCTGAATATTGAAAATACTCAAAAGAACTTTCAGTTTACCATCGAGATTGGCATACAAAATTAGTCATTGCCCTTTGGGCAGACAGAGTAACTCCTAAGGCTGAGATAGGTAACTCACCCTTCTTCTTAGTATATGGAACTGAAGCTATTTTACTACCAAATTTATTTTTACCTTCATTGCAGTTAGCTCAATCTATTCAAGATGAAGAGTGTCCAGCAATAGAAAAGAGAACGTATACCTTGCTAAAGCTTGAGGAGGAAAGAGAAAAGTCAAAACAACACTTTACAAAACATCAACAAATTGTGAAGTCTTGGTTTGATCAACCCTTTAGTTCTAATCGAGAATTTCAGGTGGGAGACTTAGTTTTAAACTGGGATAAAGTTCATGAGGAAAAAGGAGATCATACTAATTTTCAGAAGCTTTGGTTAGCTCCCTTTGTTATTGCTGAGAAGATAGGTCCAAGTACCTTTCGATTACAAACACTTGAAGGTCAGTTCAAAACATTCCCAGTAAATGGACTGATCCTGAAAAAATATTTCTGTTAATATTTTTGATCTTAAAATGTATATAATTTGTTTGTTGTTTGTAAATAAATTTATATTTTTGTATATAAACTGAATTATAGTCCATAGAATTTAAGGATGATGAGAAATTCATAAAACTTTTGTAACTTTCAAACATCATTCTATTATTTCAGCCATTTTTAATTCTGTTAGTCAAATATTTCAGACTGTCAAATTTTTGTATATAATCAGTCAGTAATCTTTAGTTAGCAACTGAAGAAATAAATGTAAATAAATAAATCTTATAGTTGAAAAACAACAATCAGTTTGCTCATTAGCTTGAAATTATGATAATAGACTGAAGTCTTTTAAAATTTGTTCAGGATGATCAAGGTTTCTTAAATCTATAAAAGGCCTATCATTATTTTATTTTTAAGTGTCACTCAGATTATTCCTCACTTTTTTATTTTCTTATAAAAGTTGGGATAGCTTATTAAATGTATTTTTCAAAGCTTGTACTTTTGAAAAACTCTTACAGATATTTACCGCCAGTCTTCAAAAGTATTTACAATCTGAAAACTTTTTAAGATTTGTTCCAGTCAATAAAATGCTAAAATGAGAGACGGAAGGTATTAGTAATAAGCCGGTCTGATCAGAATCACAAATATCACTAGTATGACATTATTAGGAAACTAGTAATGGCTTTTGGTTTAAAAATAAAAAGATAAGGGGTCTCATCACAAGGCAGCTGATTCATTTTCTGGTGATATTAATGACTGACATTACCATTTGGTCACCATGCAGGGTAATGATCTCTCATTTTATAAAATTTAAAAGATGAAAGTGAACAAAGAAAATATAAATTTTGGCTAAAGAATAGGAGGTCTCATCACGAGCTGACCTAATCATGATCATCAGTGTTGTCTGGGATAACTTCATTTCTGATCACCAGGGTGATGGCTTTTGATTTTAAGTTAAAGGACAAGAGGTCTCATCAAGAGCCAACTTTCTTATTCTAGACAGTTATCGTGAATGATACTATCACATTCGGATACCATACCTAGATAGTAGTCTTCAGCCAGAATTATTGTTTAAAGAAAATAAAAGCAAACAAAAAGAAAATTATTATGTTTATGGAACAAATTCTGGAAAGTTTTCGGAAAAGTAGATTTCTATATTCTATACTGATGGTGCAGGTTATTTTTACTATGAAGTACTTTGTTTTGATCAGGATATTTTTAAGTTTATCGCTAACTAGATCTTTGTTTCAAAAGATAGAATATTTCTAAGTTATGCTTATGAATATGAATAAAAATAATGGTTTTTATTTAGATAAAGAATTTTTTTTGATTGTTTTTAATGAATTTTAAGATTTTGTTTATATCATTTATAAGTTGTATGAGCAGAGATAATTGGTTCACCCAGGTCAACGCCATTTTTTGGCAGTCAGCAACAACCCCTTCATTTTTCATTTAAGATGAAAGGAGATCAACTCTCTTTTATGATTTACTTTTAAAAGATTATAAAAGAGTACCTTCAGAATCATCGATTTTGAAGGTACTCTCAATTATAGAAGAGACAAATGACAACCTTTTCATAGTTTTGATACTTAGCAGCTGTTAGTTTCATAGATTTTTATATAATCAATTCTATCATTAATTAATCTATCTGATTATATATGATTTAAGAAATTTAAAGAGATAGTATGCTAATTGGGGTTCAACGAAAACACATTTTGAATTTGTCTGAAGTTGGTTATTGATAAGATATTATAAAGTTCCGAAAGTACTCGAACTTGAGGTGAATTATTAAATTAAATTTTTTATTAAAACCTAAAGAGTTCACATTCTATAGGTAACTTAATATCATATCATTATTTTGTAAAAATTGTGTATGTATAGCTAGTGAAAAAGCAAATAAATAAATATCATTTTGAAATATTTATATGCCATAGTTCAATGGCTATGCATCCTATCAAATTCGATTGGGGATATTAATGAATGAGGTTTTGTAAAGTCTTAAGACTTTATTTCAAAATGAAACTTTATGTATATACGTGACCCAAGTGTTAATTTGGATTATTAGTTAGTTATATTGCAAACACTAGGGTTTATTGTTTCAATACTATATTATCATGTTAATAAACACTACCACCTTTCATGTATAATCTGAAAGAGATCATTAATTGACTGTTTTATGAGGATACATGACCCATGTGTCAAATAATTAACACCTGTTACTTGGATCGCTACGTTGGCATGAAAATTTGGCTAACACCTTTTGTTTTGATTGACAGCTGTGAATGAGTTAATGAATTGTATTAGCAGGATTTAATGTTGTATATGACTGATAACCATTACATTTCATAACACTGTACGAGCTCATCATGCCCACTGTGTGTAATCAATGTCTTGATTCATGATCCATCAATCAAATGATCCTTGATATGTAGATTTGGTTATGATTTACAATTAGTCGTGGTTAGTCATGCATTTATCATAGCAAAATGCAGGTTGTAGAGTTCATCTTCTCTCAATTCGATTAAATTGGCCAAACTTGGAGCCTTCGTCTCTGTCAGGCATGAAGCATGTGAGGATTTGATGTTTCATATCATGTATTTTACTTGGGTGCCTATCCCTTCCCTCTTCACTACTCCATTCATTCCATTTCGTAATCTGGATAGTGGTGAGGAGGCCATGGCTCCGCTTAGTCGTTTTGAAATCTCAGGGTCAGAGCTTATTGAAGCTGATGAGAAGGTTGCCCTGCTATTTGAGAAGATTGGATGGGGGCATTTCCTTAGGAGCTTTAGTGGACATAACATGGAGGTGACCGAACTGTTTGCTTTGAGTTTGAAAGAAAACGTAGCATAGATTGGGGGTTTCAAGTTCATCGTTGACGAAGAAAAAATTGCAGAGGCAACGAGGATCCCACAGACTAGGGAGAGGTGGTTTAAAGGTGGGAAAGTAAACAAGAAGAAGTGTCAGTCCTTGTTGTTGCCTTTGCTAGCTAGTGCAAAACTGAAGATTGGGGTTTCAGTCATGTTTATGAAGCCGGAATGGCGAGCATTCTATGAGATTTTGGTTAGGTACGTATCATGCGATGGACGGTTTTCTCACCTACATTATTATCACCTAAGACTCCTATTAGCATTAAAAGGTTGTAGACTTAATCTATCATTTTATCTTTGGCAAAGTCCGAAAAAAATGTCACCTTCAGTTCAAAGTTTCGATAATCCTGATAAGATTCTATTTCATCATGGTTTAGTCAAAATTATAATACAGCATCAGTTGTCTCTTAATGGAAAATCATGGGATGAATTTTTAATTGAATGTCATTTTGGGCCAACTCAATTTTGGCCAACCCCTTCCCCAAAGACCCGTAGGAAACGAAAGGCCACTATAAAACCGGAAGTTAGTAATGTTCATGAGGCGGAATCAAAGGATAAAGGACTAGAGGGAGTCAATCCACCTATAAATACCGATATCAGTGATGATGGGGCCGGGAACGTAGCCCCCTGTTACTTTGAAGCTCCCTTTAATCAATCCCCATTTAATAAACGTTGTAGTATTCCTGCAAAAACAGAGGACAAGTTAACCAAAAATGAAGATGTTAACACTGTTGATCATAAAAATATTTCTGAGTTAAATACCCCTCATAAACATGGCAATGATTCTATGCATAAGCTAGAACAACTAGCGCAGGTATGCTATGACAGAAGGGGGTCTGAATCAAAAAATCTTGTGGTCATTCATACAAGAAGGGTTACTAGAAGCATGAACAATATACCTACAACTTCTATTCCTATGACTACTCAACAGAGTACTCAACCAACCATTATCCACCTTGAGGACGACGTTCCATTGTCGGTTCTCGAAACTACTTGTATGGATGATCCTACTCTTATAAGGAATAATAGTGCAAAATTGACCGAAGACATTATAGAGTCGGGTAGGACAGAAGTTGCTCCATCGTGTATGGATGCCTATGGTTCAGGTCTCGAGCTATATTTCATGAATTTTCCATTACCTGGTCAGGACATAGACCATCATGATTCTTCTCAAATGGATGACTCGTGTCATGATAAAAAGGAGGAAACCATCCAACAGGTTCTGGGCAAGGTATACGAGACTAAAATTATAGAACTGAAAACTGAACTTAAATAATGTCAAGCTAATGCAGCTTTGATGGAGGTGGAAAACAAGACATTCAGGGAAGAATTGTTAAATTGGATTAACAGGTGGAAAGAAGTAAACATCAAAAAGAATCAATACAAAAGGGCCAAGAAATCAATGATAGGTACCAATCAACATCTTCTTGAACAAATAGAAAAACAAAAGTTAGTGATCATCAGTCTTAAAGCCAAACTAGCCGAAGCCAGAAGAGTGGTTGATCTTCAAAATAGAACTTGATGATTATTTCCATTTTCAGATTACATAATTTGCTTCTCTGTCAACAGGTAGTCAAAGTTTTTTTTCATGCCTGTAAAATCACATATTTTACAGGCACACATTTAAATTATGGTTTATTTTGTTATTTATGTTATTATTGGTTTTTAAGATGCTTGTTGTTTGTTTAAAAACAGGTGGGAATGTCATCGCTATCCTCTACAGTTTAGGACATTTCTAATATTCTCGATTTCAGTTGGAAGACGTGGATGTGTATTGAAGACTGGAGTTTCGAAACAGCCACAAATTTGCCAGTTCCTTTAAACTAGCAACTGTTTCAGGCTAGTTGTTTTTGTTGTTATCTTCTGGTGACAAGTGTCTGATAAAAGAGATTCGATACTCTTTGATAGTGATAGGGCTCCTATAATCTTGCATATAGAATTTATAGAAAAACTGAATCAAAATACTAGTAGTATTATTTAAGTTGGTCATTTTTATGAGAAAGGATGGAGTGACTAAAGCAAAAAATACTCAAAATACTATTTTGATACTAGTTTTGTTCCTGGCTGAATTTTTATCTTTAGGAATGGGATGTGACTGGAAATATCCAAGTTGATATCGTGATTGGTATTATTTTGGATACTCTTTATATTTCGGTATATGATCTTCTATCTTTAACATTAATACAGTATACTTTGTTATGCTTGTGTTTATTAATCAGTATTTCACTTTGTCAAAGCAATGTTGTATTTGAATTAGTATATTATTGTAACTGAATTTTTCAGCGTGTCTACTTTTCGGTGCTACTACTGAAAATTCAAGATATGATGATATATATATGTTTATGTCTGTTTGATTTCATTTGTATTGTTGCAATGATTTCATACTGAACATTATTTCTTATTCAAATATCTAATGTTGGTAATTAATTATTAATTGATTAGACATTTCAGAAAATTCGAAGTAATTATTTATTTCAGTTTCTCTGTCAAGTTATTTTATAGCAGAATGATTTAGTGTAGATGATCTAAGTATTTTTATTTAGATCTTACTCCTTATCTTTCTGTTTATCATATTATTAATTGATAATTAATATTATATTCAAAATCGCTCTCAGCTGAGATAGGATAGATAAGATAGTTTAGGTAGTTCAGATTAATATCATTTTAGTATAGCTTATATTTAACAGTTGTTAAATAGGATTTGTGTAATTTTTAGAGTAATTTTAATAGTCTTTTATAGTTTGAAAATTAAATATAAAAAATCTTCAAAAAATCAAAGACTTTCCTTAAGAAAGAAATCTTAGGACAACTTAGGTAGTTGAACATAATTTTAGGGTTTATTTAGATAGAGATAACATTAGGATAGATTTTTGCTGAATTTTAGTTTCTCCTTAAGAGGAAAATTCAGTTGGTAGCAGGACCATAACCTGGGAGATTTAGCTATTCCAAACACACCGGACACTGCTTTAAGTTGATTGTGTGGGAAAAATCTCCTTGTTGGCCTAGGTCAAAAAATCAGGCTAACAAGTCCATGGACCCAACCAATTACACAAATACTAGAATACTTGAGAAAATCTATTTTTGGAAAAGGAAAATATTTTTGGTATGATATTATCATAATCGATCTTCAATGAGTCATCCTCTGCACACTTTAAATAGAGATCATGGACCAATTGGCTGTTAATCCATATATAGATATATCCAAGATGAAGGAGAATATGAATCATTGGATCACTTTATGTAGCAAACACATCATAGTCGTTGGATTACATAGCTACAAACACATAATAGCGAGAGAGAGGGAGAGGGGGGAAGGAGGGGATAGGGAGAGGGAAGGAGGGAGAGAGGGAGAGGGAGTGAGTGATCGTTAGTAAGTATATTTGGACTATGGGTGGGAAGGAGGGATGAAGGGAATGTGTAAGAGATAGGGAGGAGAGAGAAAATATGTAAATCCCTTAACAAAATATGTAATTTTAGAAAAACATGCAAATCAATATGCAAATACCTTAACAAAATATGTAATTTTAGAAAAACATGGAACCAAAACAAACTTTTGATATCAAAGTTAAGCATTTTCGAAGAAAAACATAAAATAAGGAAGATGCCATGTGGAAGGAAGATGTTATCCCACATGGTGCATAATAAGATGTCGAGCAATTTTTTTCCTTCATTCATAAACTTTTCATATGAGATCACTTTCAAAATAAGTTATTTTTTAAAATAAGCTAAGTGACTTGGTCAAATTATAAAATAACAGGGGAGCGGTTTTACGATGAATCTACGTTAGAAATTAATTTTTCACCTAAAAAGTAAGTTAAAAAAATACTAAAACTACTTTAGAGTGATTCAATTTCACAAAATAAGTAAAATCCAATTTACAATAAAGTTACATGATAACATGAATTTTTTTTTGAAAAATTAACTTCAAAAAATTTCCATGGAAATTTATACGTATTGCGACAAAAACTTACAAGCTTGAGGTTATCTCTTAATTAGCTTACTTGTAAATAATAACTTTTCTCTTAATTTTTAATTTATGGAGTCTTCGCAAGGATTTTCATAAAGAGCATACATAGAGAAAACAACCTTTCCTCTCTATTTACAATTTTCTAGATTCACATGGAGCACATAGAAAAGATAATGCCCAAACAAAAAATGCAGTAAAATAAGAATATAAAAAGAGAAAAAAGTACATAATGCAAACAATATAATTTTTTATTTGATTACATCACGAACTATTTTTAGTTGTGAAAACTTATCCTCGCTTTAGGAAATTATCCTAGGTCATTACTTTATTCTCAAAAACTAACCAAGAGAAACATTTCAAATTTAATGATGCATTCCATTTCCATAAAGACATATGCTACCATTTACCAACAAAATCCACACTAGTTATGGAAATTGACTCATAAGCCAATTTTGCACTTACCTGTCATGTAGAAAAATTCCAAGACCAAACAATTTCATCCTCTATCTATGATAGTCTAATACCATAGTGATTTAAACCCTTAATGAAATATTCCCATTATTCTACAAGTTGTATTCCCATCCCCAGTTCATTCTAGCTTGAGTCTAGTATTGAGAAGCTATAGGAACAAAATATGGTATTTTCACTTGTATTAAGAACCTTATACCCATATTTTGTAGATATAAAATGATGGTCGGTGAGATATTATAGAACCCGTCTCCTCTAATAAAAGAATCCCTACCAAGTTTAACTTGCTTCCCATTTCCAGTCTTCAAAGCAAGTTAGTTTTCATACAAGGAAAATAAAAAAAAGACCTCTCCATATATTTGAATTATTTGATCTCATTTTGTTCTATTTCCTAATGTAGTTGATCATATGTTAATTTTTAGGTATTTTTCCTAAATAATTTTACTCCATAAACCTTTTCCAAACAATCCTCTTCATAATCTCTTAATTGCAAACACTTGTCCAAACTAGAAAATATTGCTCAGTCCCTAAGACTAAAAAAATTTGGAGTAGAAATTTTATCACAACTGACTAAATGTACCCCGTGTTGACATTTTATTCCTATCCATAAAAAAATAATCATCTTCTATCTGACTTTATTTAGTATGGATTTATGGATTTTGGATAAGGATATACAATACACAAGAATGTTCTCTGGTATAGATTTAACTAAGATTAATCTCTCCCCACGAAGAGGGCCATCTAAAACACCAATTTTCAATTGTTTTTTCAACCTTTTTAGACAACTACATCTTATATTCCTTTAAGTAATTATTTATTTTCAAAAATTATTCTAGATACATAAATCATGTATCAATTGTTTCCATAGGAAGTGGGAAAATACATGAACCTATTCCATAACTTCTTCATCTACCCCATCCTTTAGAAAACTTTATTTTTTAATACTAACCTCCATACTAGAAACATCATAAATAACTTAATAATCTCATGAAATACTCTCCATTCCTCCATAAAACCATTACCAATTAGGAGCACATCATCTACAAACAATTAATTAGTAATATAATGAAGAGTAGAGATTTTTGCCCCTTTAATTATCCTTTCTTGATGAAGGAGCATCCTTGCATTTGATAAATCAACATTATCCAAAAATATTTTAGTTTTGTTTGTAATTGTAGGAGGGAATAAGTTCCTACATAAATATTGCTGAAAATATGAGTTGCTGCAAGATCTGCAACTGAGAGTTGTGTTGTTACAGAACACTTGTAGATGTAGTTTCACACATGTGCATAGTTGGGTTGCAGAACACTTGTAGTTGTAGTTCTACACTTCTGTAAAGTTGGTATGTGTAACACATGTAGCTGTAGTTCTGAACTACTAAATAGTGGGGTTGTGGAATTCCTGTAGTTGTAGTTCCGCATTGTTGCATAGTCGGCTCGCATTCGTGCTGCTGTATACTTGAGCTACATATCAAACAAACTACATATAATATAACTTAAAAATCATGCAACACACATGGACATAGATCAAATTTCCACATGGAATGGGAGAGGAACGATTACAATCATCCATGTTCCACACTAGAAACTAAAGAGGCAGAAAGGAAAGAATAAAAGTGGAAATTTCAAAGGAGTAAGGGGGGTTCTTTTTAGATATGTTTAACCCAATAGTTTTTCTTAGCTTCATCTGGAAATTTGAGGAGGTGTATGAGAGCCTCATGTCTAAGCTCTATAGAAGGTAGAAAGAGGCATGGAATTTAGACAATGGCTCTATGGACCTTGTAATAAGTAATAGCCATCCTTAAAAAATAAATAAATATTGCAAAATTTGTGGTTGATGTTGCATTTAATTTGTGTTATCTGAATTTTTACTATGGATGCATCTTGTCATTTCATTTTTGTGTTAGGATATTTTGTTGCAAAATGTTGTTTGTAGATTTCTTCTACATCAAGTGGTATCAAAGATTGTTCATCCTACATTGAGGAGGACCAGAAAGACTTTGTTTGTAGATTGGGTCATTTGTGAGTGTTGTTGAAGTGGAGATCCTACAAAAAGATATTTCAAGTAATAATAAAAGTGATGGCATATAGAGGAAAGGGTCGTGGAAGTCCTAGAAGACAAGGGGCTACATAGAATATGAACAAACTTTCAAAAATGACGAGGACGATGATGGCTAGAATGGATGTCATAGAGGAAACCTAGAGGAGAGGTATTGCACATGGGATGCAAGAAAACAATGATGATGAATAAAAAATAGAGACATAACATAAGAACTAGAGGACATGGAAGTGGAAGATAGGATGATCAAATCCATAATCAGTATTGGAGGTAATCCTAGACTTGATACTCCTATCTATTATAGAAGTTTAAATCCTGAGGAATTAATATATTGGATAGGGGAAATGGAAAAGTACTTTGAGTTTGAGTAGATTAAATATCCTATGAGGGTTAGATCTGCTAGTACTAAATTAAGAAATCAAGCTTCTTTATGGTGGGACAAGATGCAGTTGAATAGAGAATGTGGTGGTAAAGTGAGAATTAAAACTTGGGATAGGATAGTATCAGACATGAAACATATTTCTTTACCTATAGATTATGCCTTGAATTTGTTGAGAATATTGTAGAATTTAAAGTAGATGAATATGTCAGTAAGGATTAATAGAGGAATTTTACAAGATTTCTTTAAGGTTTGGACATAATAAAGAGAGAACAAAATATATTTCTAGTTATGTGAATGGTTTAAGTTATCAATCCAAGATAAGTTTACTATTTTGAATTTTCATTCAATGGTAGAGGCTTATCAGGAAACCTTGACGATTGAAGATAATTTGTTGAGAAGGAAACTGAAGGTGAATAAATATTCAGGATATGGATGGGGGCAGAAGAAACAAAAGCAAGTTGAAGAAGGTGAAATCAATTCTAGCACTATGGACCAGCCTATTGGAAAGGGATCTAATTTTGATATATGATGAGGTCAATCATTAAGAGGAGGAAAATTTGAAGGAATATGATTCAAATGTTGGGCACAAGTCCATGCGGAATTTGAATGTCTATAAATTGTGAAGGATGGAAGAAGGAAAAAAGGGATAACTAATCTTGATGAAGATTAACCAACATTAGCAGATAATCAGGTGAATATGTTGCAATCATAACAAGGGAAAAAATTTATAATGAGGAAGATATTCTTGCAATTCGAGAAGGAGGATGAAAGGAGGATGAAAGACAACACCATCAGACAAAGATGAAATTTATAACAAAGTGAAAAATAGAGGGTAAGCATTGTAATTTATTAATTGATGGTGGGAGTTCTGAAAATTTTATGTCTACGGAGGTTGTTAACAAATTGAATATAAATCATACCCCTCACCTAGAAGCATATGGATTGTCATGGTTTCAAACTGAGCAAAGGGTGACTATGAGAGAACAATACTTGATTACTTTCAGTATTAGGAGCTATAGTGATAGAATTTTATTTGATCTTTTTCCCATGGATGCATTTCACATTTTATTGGGAAGGCCTTGGAAGTATGGTAGCAGGGTTATGCATAATAGAATAAGGAACACAAATTATTTTGACAAGTATGGGAATAAATTTAGCATGCAACCTTTAGATAAACAACTGGATAAAGAATAAAAATTAATGATTTTGTCCTATGTGAAGGGCATGGAACAATAGTTGGTGGAGTAAGACAAAAGTGTGGGTTCTACAGGAAAGGAAGATTCAAAGGAGCAACATATGGGAGTTTTTCATCCCCATATTGTTTTGTGTAGTTGTGTGCTTGAGGTAATGTAATGAGTAGTGTGTAACAAGTGGCTATGTAGAAGGCCTTACAACATGAAACAAACAGAGAGAAGAATAACTCATTTGTGAAGTTTGTACAATGGATGAAAAAAATGATGTCTAAGAAAGAGGATAGCAAGATAGTGAATTTCCTTGATATGAATAAACATAAAGAGTTGTTTTAGAGTGGAAATATGTAGAACATTTTTTTGGATCAAATTGTTAAAGGAGATGTTGTGGATGTTTTCAACAAAGATGGGCAGAGGAGAGTGTTCAATATACATGTATTTTCTACCTATATTTTGGTAAGGATGCTCAAAAGTTTTCCTTACAAAGGGTGTTGTTGTAAAGGAAAGTTTCCTATGGCTAGGGTTTTAGAGGCCATCAACGTACTGGGGTTGAAAGTTCAATGCAAATAGTTCTGCAAGTAAATACAAGCAAGATTCAGAGATTAGAATGGTTCATACCTTAGCCAAACAAAGGTTGATCCAAGCAGCCCTTCAATCCTCTTCTTGCTCCTCTTGCTCCGAGAGACCTGCAAAACGAATTATACCTTCCTCAAACCATTATGACCATATATAAAGAAATGATAATAAAAGTAATATGAAATAATAATCTGACTAACATCATCATATGATCACAAACAGAGATTCAATCACACATTGAACAATGATTTGGGAAGAAGAAGGACATCACATCTTTATTAATCTTGAAAACAAGTACAAGTATACTTTCTCTTTGAGTTCGACACCTCACAAAACCTTGATTTGGTTCTGCTGCTTCTCTTCTCCAAGGAACTCAACCTCCAAGCTCTGCAACACAAGGAGAATGCTTCTAGGGCAAAGGTGTGGGAAAAGAGAGCTCCAAATCCTCCAGCATAACAATGCAAAGATTCAAGTCCCTTCTCATGGACCTCCCTACCTATATTTATATGCTTAATGAAGAGTTAGGGTCGAAGACAAAGTAGTTACAACTAAAGGAGTCAGTTGCATAACTACCCAAATTTCAAAATATGTATTTTTTTTAACATTTTCAGGAGGCGTACGCGGGTTGTAGAAACAACAGTCATGTACATGAGGAGGTATACGCGGGTTGCAATGCACAAAGTCATGTATTTTAGGCATACGTGACTATTATATATAGAAACTCGTGTACGTCTGCGGGTTTCTGTTGCAGCTGCAACCTTTTCCCAAATTTAAAAAAAAAAATTTGGACCCTCCTTTTATTTTTATCTAGCCTGGGATTGTTTGGTTTCCTGAAATTTTTCATTCCTTTGCTATATATTTTGATCTTTTGAAGTCAGAAGTAGGGTCAACCATTTTTCCTTCATTTCGGGATTTGAATGATCTAGCACTACTATTTGTCTAGCCAGTGCATAAAATACTATGGAGTTTGTTTTATTTGAGCACTTAACATTTTTGATTTTTTGTTGATTTCGTTTTATCGCTGTTGGAGGTCAATTGACAAATGAGTCAGGGCATTAGTCCTCTATGTCGTCGATGTTTCAGAAGGGAAACGATGAACGTCTTGATGGACAGTTCTATTTCTCGCCGATATGTGGCCTTTATATCCTTTTGGTTTGATTGTTTAACCATTTTTTATTGTAAATGACTTGGTTTTTTTCTTATCGAAATCAGAACAATTTTGGATAGTGGTCAGAGGATTAGTCCTCTACATCATCGATGTTTTGGAAGGAATTGAACAAGTCATCAGAAGGTTAGTCTTTCTGCTCACTAGTTCCAATTCATTAGTGGTTAGTGTTTTTGATCTCTGATGCATAACCATCGAGACGATAGTGCTCAGCATCGCCGAAACTATGGCAATGCTTAGGCTTGAATTGCCGACACTACGGAGATGCTTAAGTTTGAAGCTATGATCCTTAGCATTTAGAACTTCTGACCACCAACAGTTTTATGTTGTTGCAGATCCATGGTAGTTGTAAGTCTGCCGTTGCGGTTGTCAACAGAACTATACTCCCGACGTTTAGAGATTCCGACCACCGATAGGGTTTTTTTTCCGCCGATTCTTTTACCGAGGGTTTATGTATAGAGGTGGAGCTTTAGTTTATTATTATCCTTGTTGAAAATCGCGTCTGCTCCAGTCCTTGTCGATTGAGCTGTTTCACATTCCCAGCTATCCAGATTTCACTCATTGGCGTGCTACCATGGAGGTCTTGGGTCATCCCGTCAACTGCACTACGTTTTTCCAGGTAAGAAAACTATGACTTTGTTGTTTGATTCTCATTCGTGGATTGGAACCGTGGGTTTTTCCTGGGTAGGTTTTTCCGACTTAGGTTTTTTGCGTGAGTTTAGGTTTTCCCGCTTAAAGATTATTTTTTGTTCGATGTATACTTGCATAACATTTTAAGGTCAAGGAATTCAACTATTACAGTTTGCTTGAGCGAGTTTTCTTTTGAGCCCGCGTGATTGAATCGTTATGCACACTTTCCCCCTATCTGAAAGATTAAGGGGTTGGTGCAGACAAGTGTTACGCTATCTGCACCACCCATTCTTTGGTTTTGCATGGCCATCTGAGGGGGGTTTTAAATTGTTGTATGCATTTACCCTATTTTCATGGGATGACGGAGGTTTTCAATATCTTGGTCAAGTTAGGGTGTTTCGCATTGAAGAGCATAGTATAGGGTCTCATGTTTGAGGATTAGAAGTAAATATAGTGCGGTTCATGCTTTTACCGGAGGAGTTAGATTAGTTCGAATGTATCCTGGATTAAAATGAAGAGTTTTTTGTATTAGGGTTGTGTTTTTAATTACAGACGGTGGACTTAGAGGATTTTAAGACACAACTTGTAGGATTTTCTTTTGCCTTGTCATTTTTCTTTTCATGCATTAATATTCTGTATAGTTTATTGTTGAGAATGCATATGGAAGAGGTAAATAGGTTGATACATTTTTTCTTCATTACTAAAACACTTGCTAAAAGCTTAAATGGTCTAAGAACATACTGTGTTTATGAATGGGTGACTGTTGCAGAGAAAATATGTCCAAAAGACAAAAGAAGAAGTCTCCTGTTGCCGAAGGAGAACCAGAGGTTGAAATCATCACCAAGGTTGAATACATATATGAAGATACCAAAGCTACCACCAGGTTTGAACTGGATTATAAATGGGGTGAGATATATAGGATGATTGCAAATCAGAATGTTCCTGATGCAGGATTCGAAGAGATAACTATATATGCAAACATCGAGAAATCAACTCTTATGAAAGTAGCCACAAGACCTGAGTTGTTCCCATGCTCAGAGGTGATCGGTTGGATTCTTCCTAGGGAAGGTGTAACTGCAATGATCCTAGAAAATACTGCTAAATAGGGCTATGCTGCATACAACCCTGCTTATGTCTTGACCATGGCATATCATCTGCCTCTTGCTCGGATTTACTTAACAGAAAGCTAGTTGAAAGAGACAGCTATGGACCTGGTATAAATAGTAAAAAGAATGATGATACCAGGGAATAACTTTTGAACTAGACCATCAAGAGAATATGATACATCCACTCTCTGGACTCCTTATAGATTTATTGCACTAATGCTGAATAGGATTTTTGGTAGAGCTCATGGAAAAAGTTTCAAAATAGGATGGGTAGCAATTATATTCTATGTGGCCACTCAAGGAACCATATTCAATTGGTCAAAGATAGTGTCTAATTGCCTCTCAACATGCATATCTTGAGCTTTGGGAGGAGTGTCATAGAATAAATCAGAGTTATGCATAAGCTCTATCTTAGTTGACTGTATACTGTGTACCCAGTCTTTTCCAGTCTTGAGGTGTAATTGGGATAGAGACAGGACCCCGGTATACACTGCATATAAATTATTTTGGGCACACAAATACTATACTACAGAGAAATATGTGAACACTTCATCATGCCTTTGTACACTCTAATTTTCCCAACCGAATGCAGCTGCATGTCCGAAGAAGTGTTCAAAGTCATTGAGGAATATGAAGACTATTATTTAACCAAGGAAGGAATGCATATCAGAATGTATGGGGGTTCTAGGGCACCTTCTCTGATCCTTAGATATGCCACTAATTATCTTCTACATAAAGAGGTAGTTAGGCAGGTATATATTGATGGCGTGGGGAGTTTCTTGTTTGAGCATAAAAAGGTAGCATATCCTGCCATACCTTTCTGGCTAGGGAGTTATAAGTTTTCAAAGGTTAAACAGACTGTAGAATTTGTGCAGGAGCTGGAGGATTTTCGTTTTGGTGAAATGAACTTTCACAGGAATGACTCCTGGAATAAGGTAGCAGATCACTGCAAAGAGGCAAGAATTCATTTTGAGTATACCAACTTTTGGGACAAGGATGAGGAAACATTCAGGAATGCTAAGAACATGACTACCCTAAAGAAGAGATTTAAACAAAAAATCACTACTGTGGGAGGAAAAGGAAAGACTGCACATAAGTCTAAGACAACGGAAGAAGAAGAGGCCAAAAAGAGGGAAGAAGATGCTAGAAGGCTAGCACATGAGGCAGAGAGTTAGCTAAAGAATGAAGAAGAAGAAAGAAAGAGAGTTGTAGAGGAAGCAACAAAGAAGGAAGAGGAGGAGAGAAAGAGAAATGAAGAAGCAAAGATAAAGAAGAGACAAGAAGAAATTGAAGGTTTGATATTAACAAGATCTCAAAAAGACTAATAGACTATTGAATAGATGGATACACAGGGGGCACATGATCATACAGATCAAGGGCATGGACAAGATAATCCTGATCCCTAGGAGCCTGCTGCAGCTTCTGGCAACACTCAAGGGCAAGTTGTGTTTTCTGGAATGAATTTGATCCATTTCATGCAAAAAGAAGGGGAGGAGGTACCTAACTTCAGTACTATTTTCTATGACAAGGAGAAGAAAAGGATTGTTAAAAGAGCCAAGAAAAAGGTTTAAACTAGAGGACAATCCGGAAAGATGATAATTGATAAGACTTTGGTGTATGGAACAGATGCAGATCCAATATTGACAACAAGAGCTGGGGTGGCATTAACCCAAGCTACTGAAGATAATGTAGATAGGCTAATGACGGATCTTGAACATTCAAGAAAGAACGCAACTCAATTAAAAGAAACATTGAAGAAAGAGAGGGATGAAGGTCATAAGTTGAAGAGGAAATATGAGGACATGCAGAATGAAGTGAGGACTTCAAAGATAAAACTCCAGACTTTGCAGGAAAATAAGGTGGCTTTAGAAGTTTTTGTAGAGAAAATGGAAAAGGATGCTCAAAGCAGCTTAGTAGAATTACAGAGGCTACAACTAGAGCTTCAAGTGTTGACGACTGAGAAAGATGACCTCTAGGTGTCCTATGAAACTCTAAAAGCAGAAAAGGACCAGTTACAAAGCAGAATTGCTGAGTTAGAGGTGGAGAAGGCCACTAAAGAAGAAAGAGAAAAGCAATATCAAATACAAGTGGTAGAATTGGAAGAACACAATGCTTCATTGACAGCATCACTGAAGGATGCTATAGAATAGAAGATAGAATGCCAGCCTTTAAAAGACTAACTCAGAGAAGGAAAATACACCATTTGCAAATATGTGTTGAGGAAGAAAGATGTAATATTTTACAAATAGATAGCATATTATAAGAGATTTTGGACACTATGTCTTATTTTTTGGACAGATCTCAAGAGGTTTTGGAGATTCTAACGGGAAGAATAGTGTGGATAGAAAAAAATGAGGAACTTTCTGTGGAGCTACCAGTTAAAGATCGGTATAGTTTAAAGCAAGATTATGATTTATTGGAGTTTACAATCAGTATTGCGGAAGAATTCAAGAAAGCTGTAAAGAAAATGAAAGGAGCATGTGCCGAATACTGCAGAAGGGTGCTTGCTATGCACAATAGATTCCAAATTTCAGCAAAGAGGAGATTGGATGCAATTCCAGAGCATAAATTATTTATAGAGCATCTATAGAATAGATGTTAGGAAGACAAGCAAGAGATCCAACAACTAAAGGATCTAGATGAATAGATCTTAAAGAATGCAGGCGCACATGCAACTATAAGTATACACCTCCTGGAGGATCAGCTATGCCTCAGTCCTGGAAGAATAGAATGGGTAAGGAACTAGGAAGCCAAATATGAGATAAATATCCGTTTTCTCGAACCCTTCGGATTTGAAGGTATAGCAACAGAGGCTCAAGCATGGAAAAATTTTATCAACGACCAAGCAGGCCCCTCTTCATAAAGTGTTTTAAAAGATTTTTGTTTTGAAATGTAATATATTGTATAAATTATGAGCACTTACTACAAGACAAAATTTTGGGATTGAGAGGTTGGGGAAGCCCAAAAGTCATTGAGGGGAAGCCCAAAGGTTTTTCTTTTTTGTATAAATATAGGAGAGTTTATATGTAGAAAGGACTTTTGTCCCAAAATTTTTTTGAGAGTATATTGTCAGAAGAACTACAAGTTTCTGATGGAGAAAGTTTGGTGGAATGTTTCAAATGATTTGCTATGGATCAGTGGAATGTGAACTATTTTGTTTTCAGCTTATGTCCATTAACTATGAGATCGTTCTAACTTAGTGAATTTCTGTTCATATTATGAATGTCTTAGAGTTTATTCTGTGAAATTTCCACTATGAGTAATGAAGGTTGTCATAAACAATAAGCTATCTTGTTGTTCATATTTCTATTAATGTTCATGTGTTCTGAAATAAGTAACAACTATCTGTAATTTTTCTTAATACATGCACAGAAATACATTACTCATTGATAACTGATAATTTTTGCTCCCCGAGGATAGGTTAGTTAGTTGTAGTTATTTTCTAGTTGTTTGTGATTTAGATGTAAGAGAGGTAAAATGAGAGGTAAGAACCTGCGCATAACATTGTGACACTCCTCGTTATCTCTATCAATTTGAATTTTTAGATAGGAACTTGCACATCATAACTTAAACACAAAAAACTAAAATATATATGGTGGACCAGGCTATTACCGTAAAAACTTTTAATTTGTTACTTGACCTATGGTAGCCAGACCGTAAACTAGACGGATTCCCCATACCAAATAGCAATGGGCTAGTTGGGAACGTTTATTGGGGAGAATTCCTAACAGTTGTTACCTGTGATTTTCTAGGCCTCAACAGTTTTTGGTGCTAGAAGGAGGGCCACCAGTGCATGGATGGCCGAGGAAGCTCACTTCCTCGAAATCACTCCACCGGTGACAATTTTGAAAGTAGTTTGTTTCACAAATCCACTCCTAAAGATAAAGAGAAAGGGTATCTGTATCCTGTAGATAACGAAGTGGTTGATGATTTAAGAAGAATTACTAGGGAACATGTGAAAAATATTGGAGGATTACCTATCATTTTTGTCTTACCTAGAAGAGAGTATCAGAAGAAATATTTCCCTCAATTAGAAGACTCAGTGTTGGTAGAAGATCTTGAAGAAATGGTAGAAGCAGCCTTACAAGAAGTTGACCAACCTTTGAATCAATTGGACCTAGATTCACCTTACTGTTCACCTTGTCAGATCCTTGTTCAGTCACAACCTCATTCTACACTCAGAAACATGGATAATGTAAATGCAAACCAACCACCTCCACCGCCTGCTTGGAGAGATAGGTCACCTTTAAATTTGACACCTCCCTTGCATGATTTGCCTCAAGCTTTTGACAAGATGTTACCCAAGTTTGAACCAGGTGAAGGAGTTTTGGTAGATGATCATTTACAGAGTTTTTACTTGGCTATAGAAGGATTACGAGCTGGAGAGCATGAAGATGTAGTGTGTAGATTGTTTCCCCACACTCTGAAAGGAAAAGTAGCCTCATGGTATTTTGCACTTCCTACAAATTCAATCACGGATTGGAAGAATTTTGAGAGAATGTTTAGAAGTAAATATGCAGTTCAGAAAACTCATGCATCCTTAATGAAGGGGTTATGTGCTCTAAAGAAAGAAAGAAAAGAAAAAGTACATGATTTTACTCAAATATTTTCTTCTTGCCTAAACAATTTTACTGCAGTAACTAAGCCATTTGAAAATGCTTTGATAGAATACTATACCTTAGCCCTTGGGCCTGATCTAGCCATGTTTGCCAAGAGATCAGTGAGACCTACATTAGCAGAAACTTATATAAAATCTGAGAAGGTGGAGGCTGAGTTGGAAAGCATAGACAATTATCCTGTGTAGTCGGAAGAAAATAATTTTGGAAGCAAGAAACCTTTATTACTAACTAAGCCTAAGGATAAGCAGTCATAGGATTTTGAAGGGATGTCGAAGATGATGCAAAAGTTATCCAACGGAGTGATAGACTTAGAGAAGGAAAAAGAGGCTCACAAATCATATAAGCCTTATTATAAGAAAAGGGAAGACAACAGTCAACCTAAGACTCCTCCACATAGTCCTACAGCAATGAATTTAACTGATGTAGGCATGGATAATTTTTGTACTTTTCATCAACATCATCATTCTGAGAAGAATTTCCCCCAATGGATAAATTCTATGACACTAGTAATGAATCAATTATTGGATTCCAAACTGACAGAAATTGGTAAAGAGGAAGAAAGGGATAATAAATCTACAGAAAAACAAGAGGAGGATACTCTGGTTTTATGGGACTGTGTCTCAATGTTTGATACAAAAGAAGAAGATTCTCTGAAACAAGAGGAAACATCAGAAACCAATGTGACAACAAGAAGTCAGATTTTGTTAAAAGAAGACAAGTCAATACTTCCTAAGATCAAGAAACTTCAATAAAATATGAAGAAGATACAAAAGAACACTACAACTGTTAAAATACCTGAATTTACCATTTCAAGTCAAAATCCGAAGAAAATTAACATGCTTGTTAAGCCTGTTGAAGACAAGATTGATAATGTCAAGAAGAATCTCAAAGAACCTAAGATGGGGCATGATATTGTGGAAGACATTAAAAAGGTTAAGGAAAATATCTCATTGTTTGAAATGTGTAATGTACCTCAACAGAAAGAGAAATTTTTAAAATAACTTGAAGTACCAGAAGAAGAGCTTCCCACTGAAAACCAACCTGAAGAAGAAATTGGTGAAGCAAGTGTGGGAGGTAAGTCTAAGTATAAAACCCCAACATTTCTCCTAACTTTTGAGATTTTCAACTATAATGTGCACAACTGTTTAGTATACTCAGGAGCATCAGTCAATGTTATGCCACTTTCAGTCTGCAAGAAAATCAATGGACAACCTAAACCATCTACTTGGTAGGTTCTTCAGTTAGACATGACAGCTGTGAAAGTAATCGGGGAAATTGAAGATGTTCTAATTCGCTTATCTGCAGATGAGAGGGTATGTCAGTACATCGACATTGTAGTAGTAGACATACCTGATGCAAATGGACTTGTTTTGGGTCAATAATGGTCGGCAAGGCTACATGGATACTTCGCATCAGATTGGTCACATTTATGGTTGCCTCATAAGGGAAGTCCCAATCAAATAAAAGTAGTAAGAGAGCCTCAAATGAAATACAATGTCACTCAGTTAAAGGGAAATAATGAGCCAGTAAAATTTGTGTTGGGAAATTACTTCATTGAATTGTAACCGGGAAATTACCAAGCTGAAGAAGCCAACAGTATACCTGACACTTAGCCTGATCTCCTTTGATTTTCACAGGCTGATGAGATTGACTGTAAAATAGTAGATTTAGTTTCAGATGTAGTTTTTACTTGAAGTTCAGTAGAAGTAGATATTTTTTGGGCCTTTTATTTTGATGGATCTAAAACATTGGAAGGATCAAGAGCAGGTTGTGTCCTGATTGATCCAAGAAAAAATAAACATTTCCTTTCTTGTAGATTAGAATTCGAATGTACAAATAATACAGCCGAGTATGAAGCACTAGTTCAGGGACTTAAAAAGGCAATAGAACTGAAAGTTAAAAATATGAAAGTATATGGAGACTCTAAAATTGTTGTTAAGCAAATTCGAAATAAGATACACTGTATTTCACCACATTTAAAAGCCTATCAAAATGAAGTTTGGGATTTGCTTATAAATTTTCATGCATTCAATATTGTGTCCATTCCTAGATTAAAGAATGCAACAACTAATTTACTAGCTACCTCAGCTACAAGGCTAGTACCTTCTAATAATATATGCTCTATTGAACTACTTCTCAGGCCTTTTGTTTCGGATATGATCACCAATCTACAACAAATTTTGGAATGCTTGATGAATGATGAGAATTTTAAAGGAGCAATAATAGATGATGAAGAACATCAAGCAGAATCTAAATTTGGGAATTTTATTCCTAAGGGAGTCAGGACCTTGGATCGAATGTTTGACTTAAAAAACAAGTTCAAAAATCCAATGAATGTCAATACTCATAGCTCATCCTTGCAATTTGAGCTAATAAATTTGGGGACTGAAGTTGAACCTAGATATGTAAATTTGGGAAAGTGTTGTTCTCTAGGCGAAAGGAGTAAGTTCATTAGTCTATTCAAACAGTATAAAGATGTGTTTTCCTAGACATATGAAGAGCTTCAAATGTATGACACAAATATCATATAACGGGTCATCCCAATTAAATCTGGAGTCAAGCCTTACCAACAGCCTTTGAGGAAGATGCATCCGAAGCCAAAACCTTTAATTTAGAGTGAAGTGAAAAAATTGTTAGATGCTAAAATTATATTCAAAGTCAGACATTCAGAATGGGTTTTGAATTTGGTTCCAGTAAGGAAAAAGTCAGGAGAAATCAGGCTCTGTGTAGATTTCATAAACCTCAATCGTGTGTCAGATAAAGATAACTATCTAGTCCCATCCATGGAGCAAATATTGCAGATGGTTTTAGGTTCTAAATTATTTTCATTATTAGATGGATTCTCTGTCTATAATCAAGTATTAGTAGCTAAAGAGGATAGGCTTAAAACCACATTCAGACCCAAGTGGGGAACTTTTGCTTACAGGAGAATTCCCTTTGGACTCATAAACGCTGGAGCTACTTTCTAGAGGGCCATGGATATAGCTTTCCATGGTCTGATTGGCCATAGTGTTGTGGTATATCTCAATGATGTCACAATATTTTCAAAAAAGAGAGAGGAACATGCATTCCATCTGAAACAAATTTTCGAGCGTTGTCGAAATATGGTATTTCACTGAATCCTAAGAAATGCATGTTTGCGGTCATAGAAGGAAAGATACTAGGTCATGTTGTTTCTAATAAAGGGATCTCCATATATCTAGAAATAATTAAAGCCATAGAACAGATCCCTTTACCCCATAACAAAAAGGGTATGCAATCATTCATGGGGACAATTAATTTTGTGCGAAGGTTTGTACTAGATTTTGCTCAAATTGTCAAACCTTTGCAGCAGATGGTTAAACAAAGTGTACAATTTAAATGGACAGATGTGTAAAAGAACACTTTCAGTAAGATAAAAACATCTATTGCTCATGCACCATCACTCAAAATTCCAAATTTCAAAAAATATTTTATCCTATACACTTTTGCATCTGATGATTCATTGGCAGTGGTGCTTACACAGAAGGAAGATGGGGGAGATGAGTACCCCATATCATTTATGAGCACTAGTCTACAGGGAGCTGAATTGAATTGTCTAGCTATTGATAAACAAGCTTATGCAGTTTTCAAAGTGGTAAAGCAATTCAGGCCATACATACTTAAGAACCGTACTAAGGTAATAGTTCCACACCCAGCTGTAAGATATCTTTTTATACAAAAGGAATTAGGAGAAAGAAGAGGTAATTGGGTAACCACCTTACAAGAATATGATCTTGAGTTCAAACCCGCATCCATAGTAAAATGACAAGGGTTTTGTAAACTAATGGCTAAAGGTAAAGACAATGAAGAAAAAAGTCGGGATAATGAAGCTGAGTTACATATGGTGGATGTATGTCCTCTATTCACAGCTCCATATTCGGTGTACCAAGACCTAGTTCATTAACTTCAAGAAGGATATTTTTTGGAACATTGGAATTCTAAACAATGAAGAGCATTACATATAAAATCAGCATCATATCAGATAATTGATGGAGTATTATTCAGAAAGAATTATGATGGATTTTTTCTCAGATGCTTAGAACAAGAAAATGCAAAGAAGGTCATAAAAAAATTACATGATGGCCTATTGGAGGTCTTTTTTCCGGAGATACAACAACCCATAATATTCTTAGAGCTGGGTATTACTGGACTACAATTTTTAGGGATGCTCATGCTCATGTTAGAAAGTGTGATGTTTGTCAAAGAGGTGGTGGAAGACAAGCTAAGCAGTAGGGCCTTTAAAACCAGTGATGATAATAGAACCATTTGAACAATGGGGAATTGATATCATTGGATAAATAAACCCAAATTCTTCCTTGCAGCACAAGTACATTTTGACAGCAACTGACTAATTCACCAGATGGTTAGAGGCCATTCCGTTACATAAAGTGAATGAAGATGCAGTCATGGATTTCTTACAAGATCACATTATGACCAGGTTTGGGGTTCCAATTTCCCTAGTTTTTGATAATGCTACTTACTTTTCTTCTATTAGATTAACTGCATTTGCTAATGAAAGAGGAATCAAGTTGCATTATTTTGCAAACTATTACCCACAAGGAAATGGTTTGGTAGAATATACAAATAAGAATTTGATTAGAATTCTAAAGAAAAATATAATAGAAAATCAGAGAAGTTGGAATTTAGCATTACCTAATGCTCTTTGGGCTGATAGAGTCACACCCAAGAATTCCTTAGGTGTGTCACCATACACTCGTGTTTATGAAAAATAAGCTATGCTTCCTCCCAACATTTTGTTACCATCTTCCATAATAGCTTAGGAATCTAGAGGTACCGATAACAAAATCCTATAGATTAGAATATATAATCTTTTGAAGTCGAAAGAGTATAGGTCCAAAGCCAAAGAATGATTTAAGCATCAATAGGAAGTAGTGAAATGCTGGTTTGATAAGCATAAAGATGGAAACAAAGAATTCAAAGTGGGAGATCTGGTTCTTAAGTGGGATCATCCGCATGATGAAAAGGGAAAGCACACTAAGTTTCAACAGTTATGGGTTGGCCCTTTTCAAATTGCAGTAAAGCTTGGCCCCTCAACTTACAAGTTGCAAGACTTACAGGGGTGGGAAGAGAACTTACCAGTTAATGGTTTAGTTCTCAAACCTTATTTTTCTTGATTCTTATTTCTTGGTTATCTTGTACATAACTAAACTGATTATTTTGTTTTATTTTGTATTTGTTTATTTTTTTTTTGTTTTAGTTAGGGTTTGATTGATTTTAATAAAAAAGCACAACTTTTGGTTGCATGGAGTTCATCAGTATTATGGATTAACTAAAATCCTTGATTACAAGACTGTATACTATAATTTATTTCGAAATAACTTCTTCTATTTTACCCGTTTTCCTAAATGGTTATGAACACATTGAAGTCCTACTTAATCCTTGTAAAATAACTCAGGATAAAAAGGTCTGGAAGACTATTTCAAGGCTCCATCCATCTCACATTAAAAATGTCTTAGGGGGTGACAGCAAAAGACCCATGGAGAGGAAGCATGGTAAATGACATATTATATTTAAATGATCCCATGCCAGGAATTGAAAGCCAAAAGGAAAATAAGAGTCAAAATCTCCTAAGAAAAAAATACGTATCAAAACAAAGTACTGAACCATATTAGTACAAGATTGCCAAAGTTCTTCTCCATCCGTGAGCTGAAAATTAAATACATCTCTCACACAAAAGGAAACTATGGATAGAGGAGCCTGAATTAAAATTTTTAGAAAGAAGGCATAAAGGAGGACTCAAAAGAAAGGACAAAAGTCCAAAAGCACAAAAGTACAAAATGGCATGGGAATGAGGAACAAACGAATATTCTTGTTTACCATATGCTACAATCATGTGGTGTCTAAGCTGGAAGCTACCTGAAGACAAAGGTAAAAATGAAACTCATATTCCTGGCCTCAAAAGATTTATCCAAACTTTGAAATCTTGGTTTCCATTTTCCCTAAATCGGACTATCATCAATGATTAAAATTACATATAGCTGTCATTTGGGAGATCCAGACATCTAGAAGAATGCAACATGTTGGTATTATCAAAACAGTATGTTGCTCAAAGAAGAAATTGTCCAGAGATCTGTGTTCAACAGGTAGTCGCCAATTGTTGCAGCTGCAACCTTTTCCCAAATTTTAAAAAAAAATTGTGGACCCTCTTATTTTTATCTAGCCTGGGATTCTTTGGTTTCCTGAAATATGTCATTCCTCTGCTATAAATTTTGATCTTTTGAAGTCAGAAGTAGGGTCAACCATTTTTCCTTCATTTCAGGATTTGAATGATCTAGCACTGCCGTTTGGCTAGCCAATGTATAAAAGACTGTGGAGTTTGTTTTATTTGAGCACTTAACGTTTTGATTTTTCGATGATTTCATTTTATCGCTGTTGGAGGTCAATTGACGAATGAGTTGGGGCATTAGTCCTCTATGCTGCCGACGTTTTAGAAGGGAAACAATGAACATCCTGATGGACAATTCTGTTTCTTGCCGATCCATGGCCTTTATGTCCTTTTGGTTTTATTGTTTTACCCTTTTTTTATTGTAAATGACTTGGTTTTTTTTTCTTGAAATCAAAATGATTTTCAATAGTGGTCAGAGGATTACTCCTCTATGTTGCCGACGTTTCGAAAGGAAGTCAGCGAGTAGTCCGAAGGTTAGTATTTTCGCTCATCGGTTCTGATGCTTTAGTGGTTAGTCTTTTCGATCTCTGATGCATAACCATCGCGATGATAGTGCTCAGCATCGCCGACACTGCAGCAACACTTAGGCTTGAATCACAGACACTGTGGAGATGTATAAGTTTGAAGCTCCTATCCTTAGCATTTAGAACTTTCGACCACTGACGCATTTATGTTGTGGCGGATCCATGGTAGTTTTAAGTCCGCCATTGTGACTGTCAACAAAACTATACTCCCAACGTTTAGATCTTCCGATTGTCGATAGGGTTTTTTTCCCATCGATTATTTTACTGAGGGTTTATATATAGAGGTGGAGATTTAGTTTATTATTATCCTTGTTGAAAATTGCATCTGCCCCTATCCTTGTTGATTGAGCTATTTCACATGCCCAACTGTTCGGATTTCACTTATTGGCATGCTACCACAGAGGTTTTGGGTCATCCCGTTAACTGCATTGCATTTTTCTAGGTAAGCAAATGATGGCTTTGTTGTTTGATTCTTATTTTTGGATTGGAACCGTGGGTTTTTCCTGCGTAGGTTTTTCCTGCTTAGGTTTTTTGCGTGAGTTTAGGTTTTCCCGTTTAAAGCTTATTTTTTCTTTGATGTATACTTGCATAACATTTTAAGATCGAGGAAGTCAACTGTTACAGTTTTCTTGAGCAAGTTTTCTTTTGAGACCGCATGATTGAACCGTTATGCACACTTTCCCCCTATCTGAAAGATTTAGGGGTTGGTGCAAACAAGCATTACACTATCCGCACCACCCATTCTTTGGTTTTGCATGGTCGTCCGATGGGGTTTTTAATTGTTGTATGTGTTTACCCTAGTTTCGTGGGACGACGGAGATTTTCAATATATTGGTCAAGTTAGGGTGTTCCGCATTGAAGAGCACAGTATAGGGTCTCATGTTTGAGGATTAGTAGTAACTATAGTGTGGTTGATGCTTTTACCAGAGGAGTTAGATTAGTTTGAATGCAACCCGGATTAAAATGAAGAGTTTTTTCTATCAAAGTTGTGTTTTTAATTACAGACGGTGGACTTAGAGGATTTTAAGACACAACTTGCAGGAGTTTCTTTTGCCTTGTCATTTTTCTTTTCATGCATTAATACTCTGTATAGTTTATTGTTGAGAATGCACATGCAAGAGGTAAATAGGTTGATATAGTTTTTCTTCATTACTAAAACACTTGCTAAAATCTTAAATGGTCTAAGAACATACTGTGTTTATGACAGGGTGACTGTTGCAGAGAAAATATGTCCAAATGACAAAAGAAGAAGGCTCCTGTTGCCAAAAGACAACCAGAGGTTGAAATCATCACCAAGGTTGAATACACAAATGAAGATACCAAAGCTACCACCGAGGTCAAACTAGATTATAAATGGGGTGATATATACAGGATGATTGCAAACTAGAATGTGCCTGATGTAGGATTCGAAGAGCTGAATATATATGCAAACATCGAGAAATCAACTCTCATGAAAGTAGCCACAAGACCCGAGTTGTTCCCATGCTCAGAGGTGATCGGTTGGACTCTGCCTAGGGAAGATGTAACTACGATCATCCTGGAAAATACTAATAAACAGGGCTACGCTACATACAACCCTGCTTATGTCACCATGGCATATCATCTGCCTCTTGCTCGGATTTACTTAACAGAAAGCTATTTGAAAGAGACATCTATGGACCTGGTAGAAACAGTAAAAAAAATGATGATACCAGTGAAGAACTTCAAACTAGGCCATCAGGAGAATATGATACATCCACTCTCCAGACTTCTTATAGATTTATTACACTAATACTGAATAGGATTTTTTGTAGAGCTCATGGAAAAAGTTTCAAAATAGGATGGGTACCAATTATCTTCTATGTGGCCACTCAAGGAACCATATTCAATTGGTCAAACATAGTGTCCAATAGCCTCTCAACATGCATATATTCGGGTTTGGGAGGAGTGTCAAAGAAGAAATCAGAGTTCTACATGAGCTCTATCTTAGTTGAATGTATACTATGTACCCAGTCTTTTCCAGCCTTGAGGTGTAATTGGGATAGAGACAGGACCCCGGTATACATTGCATATAAATTATTTTGGGAACACAAATACTATAGCTACTACAAAGAAATATGTGAACACTTCATCATGTCTTTGTACACTCTAATTTTCCTGACAAAATGCAGCTGCATGTTTGAAGAAGTGTTCAAAGTCATTGAGGAATATGGAGACTATTATTTAATCAAGGAAGGAATGTATATCAGAATGTATGGGGGTTCCAAGGAACCTTCTCTACTCCCTAAATATGCCACTGATTATGTGCTACATAAAGAGGCAGTTAGGCAGGTATATATTGATGGTGTAGGGAGTTTCTTGTTCAAGAATAAAAACGCCCACATATCCTGCCATACCTTTATGGCTAGGGAGTTATAAGTTTTCAACGGTTAAACAGACTGCAGAATTTATGGAGGAGCTAGAGCATTTATGTTTTGGTGAAATGAACTTTCACAGGAATGACTCCCGGAATAAGTAATCAGATCACTGCAAAGAGGCAAGTATTCATGTTGAGTATACAAACTTTCATTAGAGGAAATTTGGGGTCTAAAATGGGCCTTATAAGAAAATGCGCCAAGTATAAATTTTGTGAGTTGGAATTCAAGAACCAATAGAATTTCAATAAAATGAGTCAACCATAATGGTTGAATTGACATATTTGTCATAAAAGAAAACTACTTTTTTTCATATTTTTGACATATCTCCCTATGTTTTTACTCAAATTCCGAGCGGGAGAGCTTGTTGAATGCATAATTTAATTCCACATCCAATGAGTACCCACACTACATACTTTTGATAGACCCCTCTAGCCCAAAAACAATAAATACCTGAAAAAATGTGATGATGATGTCATCATCACATTTTTCAGGTATTTACTGTTTTTGGGGTAGCGGGGTCTTTTAAAAGTATGCATTGTGGGTACGCGTTGGATGTGGAATTAAATTCTACATCCAACGAGCTATCCCACTCAGAATTTGAGTAAAAACACAGGGAGATATGTTGAAAATACGAACAAAAAAGTAGTTTTTTCATTCTTCCTCCAAAATTAATAACTATTATTTTATTATTTTAACTATTATTTTATTATTTTCCTTAGGAGGCCCATTTTAGACCTCAAATTTCTTCTAATGTGGGACAAGGATGAGGAAACATTTAGTGGTGCTAAGAACATGACTGCACTACTGTGGGCGGAAAAGGCAAGACTACACAGAAGTCTAAGACATCGGTAGAAGAAGAGTCCAAAAAGAGGGAAGAAGATGCCAGAAGGCTGGCACAGGAGGCAGAGAGTTGGCTGAAGAATGAAGAAGAAGAAAGAAATAGAGCTATAGAGGAAGCAGCAAAGAAGGAAGAGGAGGAGAGAAAGAGAAATGAAGTAGCAAAGATAAAGAAAAGACAAGAAGAAAGTGAAGGTCTGAGATTAACAAGATCTCAAAAAAACCAACAGACTATTGAACATATGGATACACAGGGGGCACATGATCATACAGATCAAGGGCATGGACAAGATAATCATGATCCCTAGGATCCTGCTATAGCTTTTGGTAGCACTCAAGGGCAAGCTGTGTTTTCTGGAATGAATTTGATCCCTTTCATGCAGAAAGAAGGGGAGGAGGTACTTGACTTCAGTACTATTTTCTATGACAAGGAGAAGAAAAGGATTGTTAAAAGGACTGAGAAAAAGGTTGAAACTGGAGGACAATTCAGAAAGATGATAACTGATAAGACTTTGGTGTATGGAATAGATGTAGATCCAAGATTGACAGCAAGAGCTGGGGTGGCATTAACGCAAGCTACTGAAGATAATGTAGATAGGCTAATGACGGATCTTGAGCAGTTAAGAAAGAACACAACTCAATTAAAAGAAACACTGAAGAAAGAGAGGGATGAAGGTCATAAGTTGAAGAGGAAATATGAGGACATGCATATTGAAGTGAGGACTTCAAAGATAGAACTCCAGACTCTACAGGCAAATAAGGTGGCTTTAGAAATTTCTATAGAGAAAATGGAAAAGGATGCTTGGAGCATCTTAGCAGAATTACAGAGGATACAGCTAGAGCATCAAGTGTTGAAGACTGAGAAAGATGACCTCCAGGTGTCCTATGAAAGTCTAAGAGTAGAAAAGGACCAGCTACAAAGCAGAATTACTGAGTTAGAGGTAGAGAAGGCCACTACAGAAGAAAGAGAAAATAAATATCAAATACAGGTGGCAGCCTTGCAAGAAAAGAATGCTTCATTGATAGCATCACTGAAGGATGCTATAGAATAGAAGACAGAATGCTAGCCTTTAAAAGAACATGTTCTAACTCAGAGAAGGAAAATCCACCATTTGCAAATATGCGTTAAGGAAGAAAGATGTAAGATTTACAAATAGATAATAGATTAGAAGAGATTTTGGACACTACGTCTTATTTTTTGGACAGATCTCAAGAGGTTTTGGAGATTCTAATGGGAAGATGGTGTGGATAGAAACAAATGAGGAACATCCTGCGGAGCTACCAGTTAAATATTGGGAGAGTTTAAAGCAGGATTATGATTTATTGGAGTTTGCAATCAATATTGCAGAAGAATTCAAGAAAACTATAAAGAAAACGAAAGGAGCATGTGCCGAATGTTGTAGAAGGGTGCTTGCTACATACAATAGATGCCATATTTCAGCAGAGAGGAGATTGGATGCAATTCCAGAGCATAAAGTGTTTATAAAGCATATATAGAATAGATGTCAGGAAGACGAACAAGAGATCCAACAACTAAAGGATCTAGATGAACATGTCTTAAAGAATGTAGTCACACATGCAGCTGTAAGTATAGACCTCCTAGAGTATCAGCTGCACCTCAGTCCTGCAAGAATAGAAGGGGTAAGGAACTAGGCAGCCAAATATGAGATAAATATTCATTTTCTTGAACCCTCAGGATTTGAAGGTATAGCAGTGGAGGCTCAAGCATGGAAAAATTTCATCAATGACTAAGCGGGCCCCTCTTCATAAAGTGTTTTAAAAGATTTTTGTTTTGAAATGTAATATATTGTATAAATTATGAGCACTTACTACAAGACAAAATTTTGGGATTGAGAGGTTGGGGAAGCCCAAGATTCATTGAGGGGCAGCCTAAAGGTTTTGCTTTTTTGTATAAATACAGGAGAGTTTAAATGTAGAAAGGACTTCTTTCCCAAGCAATTTTTGAGAGTATATTGTAAGAATAACTACTTCCTTTTGCAATAAAGAGTTACAAGTTTTTGCTGGAGAAAGTTTGGTGGAATGTTTCAAATGCTTTGCTATGGATCAGTTGAATGTGAACTATTTCATTTTCAGCTTATGTCCATTAATTGTGAGATCGTTCTAACTCATTGAATTTCTATTCATGTTATGAATGTCTTATAGTTTATTTTGTGAAATTTCCACTATGAGTAATGAAGGTTGTCACAAACAATAAGCTATGTTGTTGTTCATATTTCTATTAATGTTCATGTGTTCTAAAATAAGTAAAAACTATCTCTAATTTTTTTTAATACATGCACATAAATACATTACTCATTGATAACTGATAATTTTTTCTCCCTAGGGATAGGTTAGTTAGTCGTAGTTATTTTATGGTTGTTTGTGATTTATATGCGATAGAGGTAATACAAGAGGTAAGAACCTGCACATCACATTGTGACACTCCTCATTATCTCTATCAATTTGCAATTTTAGATAGGCACTTGCACATCATAACTTAAAGACAAAAAAGTAAAATATATACGGTGGATAGGGCCATAACCGGTAAAACCTTTTAATTTGTTACTTGAACTACGGTAGCCGGACCGTAAACCGAATGGATTCCCCATACCAAAAAGTAATGGACTAGTTGGGAACATTTATTGGTGAGAATCCCTAATAGTTGTTACCTGTGATTTTCTAGGCCTCAACAGTTTCCTTAAGGAAAATCACATACACATCAAAAAAATCATTTTCACGGTATTTCCAAGCATTTTTAGACTTTAGTGTCTTCTGGAAAGTTTTAGCTAACATAAATAAATTTTCAATGGTGTAGAGATGAGGTCAAATGGAGTTAGAGAAATCAATATATGGGTCCTTCAATTTAGGTGTTTTTTTAGTGACTTTTAGTGACTTTCATGAAGTGTCGTCATGTAAGTGTCGACATGTGACAGGATCATGGGAAAGTGGTCACAGGTAGAGATGTGTTTTTTTGAGATATAACAGATGCCCCCTAATGTATGAGGTTAGAGGGGAAGATGATAGCTGAAATGCATTATAAAGGAAACAACTGATTATGGAGAGAATAGAGAATCGAAGATCAAAAGGATCGAGAAAAGGTATCTGAAAGAGAGATAAATGTCAGAAAAAACCTGTCTCTGGGACATACAAGTCCATGTACAAATCATTTCCATAAAGATACAGGAAGATCCAACACATGTATAACTGATGAACCTATCATGGTCACTCAATATGAAAAAAGGTACCATATCAAATCTAAAGGAGTCATGGCCACAAATGAATAAGGTGGGTCCATTCTCAACAATCGATCATAGCCACAAAAATACAAGGTGGATCTATGTCTCAGCAAAATGTCATATAAAATGTAACAAGGTCTTGTGCAACTTGGGAAATAGAAAAAATGATGATGCTATTGTCGACCCAAGGTCTTCAATCCAAACCACCCAAAAAGGTACGAATCCTAACTATTCGAATAAAGGAGTTGAAGTTGAACATGGAGGAAACCATTTGATTACCGACCAATAATGAGAACCGTTAACAAACGTGAGGGAAACCACCATTAATGAAAATGGTTCCCAAGGTACCTAGTACATTCTAACAAGTGTGAATACAAGGACTTGAAGTCGAACACTTGAAGAATCCATCGAGTAGGAGACATTAAGGTATTCCCACTACCCAATAGCGAGGGAAATTGCCACTGATGACTACAATCCCCAAGGTACTGTCATAAAAATCTAAATCTCATTCCAAGAGCAAGATGTGTTGCACTTGATAGGAAGATATCCGTTGGAAGGAAGGCATTAAGGCATCCTTCATCATCCAAGACGAGGTAAGGCAAAGACTAATTGGATCTGGAATTGGTACTAAATTTCATGACAAGAAATGCCAAAGACATGATGTAATGAACTGATACCAGGGAGTGGCCGACACAAAAGGTCAAGGGAATTGTAGAAAGGCTGGCAAAGGTTTAATCCTTGAACAGTGAGCAATACACAAAAGTGAATTAGACATCTTTTGACACAAAAGGGACCAACAAAACAAATCTGCAATGTAGGAGATATTTACAGATTCCCCATATAACTGGAAAAGAGACCAGCTGGAGGAGTAAAAACCTCTGAATTAGGATAAGGTAAAAAACTAGGCCCCAATTGTTGATAGAATCAAAACTGGTGCTTTATTCAAGGAAAAAAAAATTGCTGCCATGATGTAAAAAACATGTGAATGAACTTCCCTTCCCCTCTTTCTCGTAAAGGTTTAACAAGTCCAAGAAAGCAAACTTGGGACCATCTTCATTTTTGGCAAGCTTGAAGAAAAAACAGAAGAATGCTTGACAAAGCACTGATTCGTGGATTTTATGAGCCCAAATTAGTGAATGCTTGACAGTGTTTTCATAGTTTAGAGAGTCTCAAAACTCAAAAGAAGACTCCAGGGGGGAATTTTTTTGTCTAATTTAGTCTCCTGAGGCTGAAAAAGTATAAAACAAACCACAAAATAACTCTCTTAGCTTACGAAGAAGTAAGGCGCACCTTTTTTGTACTTAGTCAAGAAGGTCCGAAAAAGGTTAAATTACCACCTACCCAATGTTCCTTCAAAAGTAGCATATAGCCTAAGTTTTACGAGTGTGAAGGAAGGAAAGATCACTCAGAAAGATCCATTTGATTACGAGGAATGGGGCTTACAACAATAAAATCGATTCTTTGTTCTTTAGGGTTTAACGAGCATGACAAAGACATAAAGTACACTCAGAATACTTTTCATGTTTAGGTCCAGAGCACAAAAAAGAGAAAACTTAGCTCATACTGGGGGTTCCTTTTCCGTAAGTTTAGTCCCTCAGGTCTGGAAAATTGATAAACCTATGCCTGAGAATACTCTTCTCAATTTCAAAGAAAAGAGAGTGTTCCTTTCTTGTATTATTCCACATGGTCTGAGAAAGCGATAACCTACCACCACTATGGATGCCCATTCACATATTCTTAACGAGCCTCAATGGACAAGTTTACTCCGGAGTCAAGTATATTTTGAGGAGTCATACTTGGGCCTAAAGAAACTCAATATCTTTCTCATGAAGTTTTAATGAGTCCGGAAAAGTCAACTCGTGACCTCCTTACTATTTTTAACGAGCTCGAAGGAGCGCAGAAAGAATGCTCTAAATGTGAGGAGAGGAGTGTCAGGGGCAAGAGAAACTAGTTCCAAGCACGAGGAACAAACCTATGCATAATGCAAGGAAAAAGAGCAAGGTAAAGAAACTCGAGGAACATCTCGTCAAGGTAAAGGGTGTCAAGTTTGAAAGGAAAAATGATACAAGGCTTGGCGACGATGAGAACAAAGATGAAGGCTTATACAACGAGCTAAAAGCATGAAAGCTGACATTAGGCTCATTGCGAGAGCAGGGCACATACAGATGCAGTTACAGCTTGAACAACAAGACAAGGCTAGTAAACAGTTGTGAATCCAACTAAAAATCTTGTCTCCAAGAAACAACAACATCAGAATCATATTTAGAATAAAATATTTGGTGCAGGTCACTTTGGCAGAAACACATGTGGCTTTGCTATCTTCTACAAAAGATGTACTCAAGGAAGAATGAACGAAAGAGGAGTCTATAGTGCCAAGATCCAAGGGTTTATAATCAATAATATTAACATCATGAGGAGAGAAAAAATCAACAAGGGATATAGAGTCTGCAGGAACAAACTCAATATCACAGGAGTTGAAAAATTCATAAGAAAAATCAAATTCATCGGGATCACTAACTTGTTGGTCAAAGAAAGAGTCAAAAGACTCAACAAGACCAACATAAGAAGAAAGGTCATGATTACTAGGCAAATCTGGGTTATACTTAGGCACAACTGAACCTACATCCAACAGAAGATCAGACTATATCAAAAACTCTAGGAAGACTCCATCAGAAGGAAGGAGATCATCCAAGATAGGACACATGTCTAAACTTTCAAATGGATCAACAGAGTGGAGAGCACGCTTCATATTTTATATAGGATGACTCACCTATTCAACTGCTAGGACCAAGTCCCGAGAAGGTAAGCATGAAAATAGAGGCTGCTTCTCAGTAGAAATTGAATGCAAAGGAGATGAGGCCACATAGCTCTCCTGTGGAGGGGTAGTGTCTATAGAAACACTAGGAATTAATAAAGGAAAGAACTGGTCTCTAGTTAGGTCAGGAGATGGATCAAGAAAATCCAACTGATCGATAGTGAGAATTTCTTCACCATGATTAACGTACATCAACCGAAATAATGTTGACACCACAGCTTGCATGGTATAGACATAATCACATCCAAGGAGCATATTGAAGTATAAGGGTTTTTCTATCACCATGAAGTCAACTAAGACGGTCTTCCCACCCAAGGTAATAGGTGTTTGAGAAATAATTCCCAAGGCTATACAAGTTCTTCTATTAAACACCAGTAACTGACTAGCAATCGACACAAGGTTGGGATATCCCATGCCTGGCCAAGAACGAGCAGACAAAATACTAACTGAGGCTCCTTCATCAACAATACAACAAGAAATCGTGTAAGGTTCAACTTTGACCTTTATTTGGAAAGGTGCATCAGAAGGAAGGTACGGCTCAACTAGGCTATCCCAATCAAAGATAGCAATCCGAGATCTTAGTGGGGGTTGATCTGAAGTGAGTTCGGTGCCCCCTTGTTTAGTAAGTTTTGAACTGGCAGTGAACAAAATGTGACTAGAAGACACTTCACTCTCCAATGGAAGAGTGGGATTGATCGACAATGGAATTGATTTAACTACTTCATGAAAGTCACTATCTGAAGGGAGAGTGGGATTGAACAAAGGTGACATTGGTTCAATCACATTAGGATCACTCTCCGAAAGAAGAGTGGGATCAACCAAAGCTGAGATTGGTTCGACCACTTGATCAACCAAATGTTGAGTAGGATGTTGAGAAACTATAGGTTGTTTAGGATAAGGAAATTATTGAGTCTTGGACCACACTCTTCACTCCTCTGCGATAGCAAGGCACTGGTGAGTAAGATTATCTCCCTCACATAGCTTACAAGGGAACTTAAATTTGCACTTCAAATGACTAGTTTTCTCAATAGTGTCAACATGACTAGTAGTGGATGACTATTTTCTCTCAACATGACCTATAGAGGTTGAGATTTTTCCCCCAGCATGACCACCAAAGGCTGGGTGACTGGGTCCAACCTGACCAAGAGAGGCCGTTTGTTGAAAAACTTCAGAATGTTAAAAAATAGGATGACCATGAAACCAAACGCTTCGCACCTTTGTGATAGAAGGGAATTTATAAGTAAGGTGGTCTCCCTCACAAAGCTTACAAGGAAAACTGGGCTTGTGTTTTGAATGGGTAATATTTTCAACAGTGTCAACATGACTTGTAGTGGTTGACATATTGGATTCAACATGAGCCACAAAGGCTAAGAGACTGCCCCCAACATGACCTGCAGAGGCTAAGAGACTGGGTCCAACATGACCTACAGAGGTTGGATGGGAACCACCAGCATGAACATCAGAGGATGAATGGTTAGGATTAACATGCTTTGAAACATTTGAGTGTGTGCCCCCAGCATGAAATTCAGAGGCTGGGTGGATGGATCCAACATGACTTGCAGAGGTTGGATGGGGAGGTCCAACTTGAACATCAAAGGTTGAATGGGTGCCCTCGGCATGAATTGCAAAGGCTATGTGACTGGATCCGACATGACCTGGAAAGGTTGGAAGGATCACACTAGCATGATGAACAGAGCCTGGATGGTGAAGATCAACTTGACTTACGGAGGTTGAGTGCTTAGATCTAACACGACCTGCAAAGGTTTGGTGGTGAGGTTCAAATTGACTTGCAGAGGTTGAATGAGTACCCCCTTTCTTATGTGCCTTCTTCCTATTCCTCCTTCTTTTACTCCTTTTAGACTATCGATTACTAGTATCAGTACTTTCACCACATGAGGTAGAAGGAGGAGGAGAATCAACTACAGGTGAAGGGGAAACAATGTTTTGATGCCCTTGATATAAGGAGCTTAATTGAGAAGCATCAGGAGCATTCAGGACGGTTGGAGTGGAAAACAACCACACCGGTAGCCCTAGGGTGAATCCAGGTAGATTCAAGGTGGCCATCAAAGGAACACCAACATTCCCTATGAGAGGAATAGTACAAGGATTTCCCATCATGGGGATCTCTTGGTTGGTGTTCAAAGGGATGTTAGACATATTTTCAAACTAGGAGACAAAGTATGAGGTTGACAGGAAACCAAAATTATGAAGCACACACCTAAAGGAAAACTAAGTACAAAGAAACCACACAGCACTCACTAAAAATTCCTAAAGCAAAATAGACAAATATGTATAAGATATGATTTCCAGAAGAAAGTTGATAGACAGTTACTTGGCATCCCTGTAGATGTTCTTAGGCACAAGTAGAAGAATCACCCACTACCCTCCCACACCTTCTACTGGGGTTACCTTCCAAGCCCGTCCAAGGTCAACCATAAATAGCCTTCTAGTGTACCTGTTTATGAACCCTAGATGTCAAACAGACTAAAGGCTACCTTAACTATATTGACAGTCTAGGGGTACAGTCGCAAACCTGGTTCATACACATGGGCAGGGTAGCAGAGCCTGAAATCCTATCTAAGATAGAATCCCCAGATGCGCAAAAACCTTGGTCTATGCTTTGATAAGGAATCAGAGGGTTATCTCCTTAGTCCAAGCCTCCATGTGGCCTTGTACTTAAATCTCATTTCATAGGAGCTTCCCAGATACAATAAACATAGAAGAGGATTTACCTAGTGATTGGCCAACTACATCTGAAATTTAATACTTGTGGAGATTTAAAACTCCCTATTCCACAAGTCCAGCCTAAGCTAGTTGGTGTATGACCCTATAAAATAAAACTTACTAATAATTTTTAAATTATATCGTTTATTTTAAGGGTTGTTCTTAGTTAGAGGGTAAATGTCATGGAACTTATGTGGTGTTTTGACTCAAAGTTGAAACAAAATGACTAAGAAAAGAGAAATGAAATGCAAAAAGCAAAAACTATTCTCTTTATTTTTTCAAATAGAAACTTGAAAGCCACAAAAGAACAAATTCCTTTTATTTTTTCAAAAATAATGATATGCAGTGCATTAAAGACAAAACTCTAATCTACATGCATATTAAACAAGTATATGTTCTTTTTATTTTTATTTTATAAATGCAAAAGAAAAACTTACCTACAAAGTAAAGCATGTAGATGACAAGAACAAAGAAAAAGAACTTTGCTATACAACCACCCAACAGACTCTAGAATGCCCCAAAGTCAATATAAACCCTACTTCGAAGGAAGGCTTGCATAAAAGACAAGTCAACTATTTTGGCATGGTGAAGTTAACCAAAAAAAGAAGAAGGAAACCAACACCAACAAGCTTCTGAACTCAGACAAAGATCACTAATAGAGGCTGACCAGAAACATAAGCCAAAAATCATGCCAAGCAAAGGAGGTGAGGGAAAAGAGCAAAGAGAAAACCCTAATGCTATAAAAAGGCTTACCACATAGATAAAGAACAACAAAAAGGGATGACACTAACTCCCTGGAGTCATGCACCTACATAGGACACCAAAACACCTACCAAACAGCCCACAACAGTAGAAAAACCACAAAAATGAGGAAAAAACACTGTTTTAGGGGCACACGTGGGTTGTACTACTGACAGGTTGCATGTCATATGTGGGTTGACAGTACAAAAAGTCACGTGTTCAAGCACACGTGGTTTGTATTACTGACAAGTCATGCATCATACGTGGGTTGACAGTATAGAAAGTCGCATGTACCAAACCAGATACATGACTGTTCAGTCTGCAACTCGTGTATGGGTGGAAAAAATCCCAAAAAAGGTCAAAAAATGCCTTAGGAAGGTAGGGGAGATGTTTTATCATAATGATAAAGTGTCCCTAAGTGGCAAGAAAGACCTAAAACCTTACAAAAGACTGAAAGAAAAATAGAGAAACCCTAAACAGACAAGGCTCTCCCTAGCAGAGTCGCCAGTTCTGTTGTAAATGAAAGTTTCCTATGGCTAGGGTTTAAGAGACCATCAACATACTGGGGTTGAAAGGTGGATGCAAATAGTTCTACAAGTAAATACAATCAAGATTCAGAGATTAGAATGGTTCATACCTTAGGCAAACGAAGGTTGATCCAAGCAGCCCTTCAATCCTCTTCTTGCTCCTCTTGCTCCAAGAGACCTGCAAAACAAATTATACCTTCTTCAAACCATTATGACCATATATAAAGAAATGATAATCAAAGCAATATGAAATAATAATCTGACTAACATCATCATATGATCACAAACAGAGATTCAATCACACATTGAACAATGATTTGGGAAGAAGAAGGACATCACATCTTTATTAATCTTGAAAACAAGTACAAGTATACCTTCTCTTCAAGTTCAGCATCTCACAAAACCTTGATCTGGTTTTGCTGCTTCTCTTCTCCAAGGAACTCAGCCTCCAAGCTCTGCAACACAAGGAGAAGGCTTCTAGGGAAACAGTGTGGGCAAAGAGAGCTCCAAATCCTCCAGCATAACAATGCAAATATTCAAGTCCCCTATCATGGACCTCCCTACCTCTATTTATATGCTTAATGAAGAGTTAGGGTCAAAGACAAAGTAGTTACAACTAAAGGAGTCAGTTGCATAACTACCTAAACTACTTGAATTTCAAAATATGTATATTTTTTGACATTTTTAGGAGGTGTACGTGGGTTGCAGAAACAACAGTCACGTATACGAGGAGGTATACATGGGTTGCAATGTAGAAATTCATGTATTTAAGGCGTACACAACTATTATATATAGCAACTCGCATACGTACGTGGGTTTCCTTAAGCAAACTCACGTACACATAAAAAAAAATCTCACTTTTAGGGTATTTTTGGGCATTTTCAGACCTTGCTGTCTTCTAAAAAGTTTTAGCTAACAGAAATACCTTTCCAACGGTGTAGAGATGAGGTCAAACGGAGTTACAAAACTCAAGATATGGTTCCTCCAAGTTAGGTGTTTGTTCATTGACTTTCAGTGACTTTCATGAAGTGTCGTCATGGAAGTGTCGACATGCGATAGAATCATGGGAAAGTGGTTATAGGCATAGATGTGTTATTTTGAGCTATAATAGGTGCTTGATGTAGGAGAATCCTTTGGTTTGAGCAATTAGAATCATCCAAAAATATTTTAGTTTGGTTAATAGTTGTAGGAGGGAATATGTTGCTACATAACTGTTGCTGAAAATATGAGCTACTACAGGATACACAGCTGAGAGTTGTGCTATTACAAAACACATGTAGTTGCACTTCCACACTACTACATTGTCAGGTTATAGAACACATATAGCTATAGTTCCACATTGTTGCATATTCAGAATGCAAAACACCTATTGTTGTGGTTCCACACTATTCCACAGTCAAGCTGTGAAAATCCTATAGCTACAGTTCCTCACTGCTACATAGTTAGCTTGTGCAATGCCTATACTTTCACATCTACACTATTGTATATTTGAGCCGTAGATCATCTGACACACATGAACATAGATTATCTTCACACATGGAATTGGAGAGGAACAGTTACAACAATCCACCCTCCACACCAAAAAATGAAGAGGTAGAAAGAAAAGAATAAAAAGGGAGAATTTAGAGTAAGGGGGGTTCCTTTTATCTTTGTGTATCCTAGCAGTTTGGCTTAGTATCAACTAGAAATTTGAGGAGGTGTACGAGTGCCTCATGTATGAGTTCTACAAAAGGTAGAAAGATGCGTGGAATTCACACACTGGCTTTGTGTGGAACTTGTAATCTATAATAATCATCCTTGATAAATAAATAAATATTATAGAATTTTTGGTTGATGCTGTATATAATTTTTGTTCTATGAATTTGTATTTTTGATGCATCTTGCCATTTTCTTTCTGTGTTTGGATATTTTGTTTTGAAACTCTTGTTTCATATTTATGTTTGCATCGATTCCCTTCTATCCTTCCAAATTAAGATGCTGAACTCTTCCACTATAATAAGAAAGAGTAATTGTTATAATGGAAATCCTTGTTTGAGACCTCTATAACTTCTAAAATCCTAGAGAGAGTTCCATTCACAATAACAACAAAATTTGCAGATGTCACACACCCCATGATCTAATATGTAAGTTCTATGCTTAAGCTTATTTGAAAGAGGATGAACCTTTAAAAGGTCCAATTGAGTTTATTATATGCCTTTACTAGATCAATATTCAATATCATGTCTTCCAAATTTTTGATCTTGATAGTATGAAGACTCTCCCATGTAACACAAATAACATAAACTAAAATATTTTGTTTAAGAAGACAAATTTTTTTTTGACATGCATTATGACATTCTTGGATTAATTATATTTGTAATAAATTTTTCTATGATTTTGTAGATCAAGTTACAGAGGGAAATAGACCTAAAATCATTGAATGATACATTATTTTAAATTTTAGGGATGAGTGAAATAAAAATTTCATGTATTTCCCTTCTAACATTCCCTTGGACTTTATACTCTTCCACCATTTTCAAGAGGTCACCTCCAATAATGTCAAAAAATTCAAGGAAAAACTCCATAGTCCATCCATTTGGACATAGAATTTTTGACTTAGTAAAAATATTTAGTATAACTTTAATTTACTTAAGTGATATTAAATCCCCAATTCTTTGACCTTCTTCACCTAAGAAAAAACTAGGATAACATTGTATCACTTTCATTTTAGCACCAATATTATTTATTCCAAGATTATGAAATAGAGAACCAAAGTGTGCAACAACAACATTTTCCATAAAACAAATTAGTGACCTTATTCCCATTGTGATCCAAAAATATCCCATATAATGTCAATATTCCTCCAATGTTCAATATATTTATGAAATCAAATAATGCTATGATCCCCTTGAGATAGCCATATAGCCTATCCTTTTAGTTTCTAGGTTTTGTCCTCTAATGTTATGATCTTTTATTTTAGGCTTCGAACATATCCAATTTTTTTTCCAACTAAAAACAACTAAAATAATCCCTAAACATTTCTAATATAGATATACTAGATCTATTCCTCACATTTAGTAACTTATGTTTCAATTAATTTTTTTCTCCCACTGAAAAGCTTCAATTTTAATTTCCTTCAATTTTCAGACCATTTGTTGCATCATAGAACTTTCAAATAACTTTCAAATAACTGTGTCAGATATATCAACTTATCTCTAACCAAAGATGCAAATGATTCCTCTTAATTCCAGGAATGGTTAAATTTGAAAGGGATATTTAACTTTATTTGAGGCCATCTAAGACAAGTAGAAATATGATCTAAAATGCTTACATTCACAATCCATGATTTATATCTTTCCTCCCTATCCAATATATCTTTAACCATAAAAAATATTTCCAAACATGTATCCACTCTTGCTAAGACAGATCTCTCATTAGGATTAATATTCTATAATATACCAATTGTTATAAAGTATTTTGCAAGACACAAGATATTTTAAGGGATCACTCAATCGCTTGGAAGTTGCATGCCAATGAAAATATTACAAAAAGGGTAGGATTTATGATTTCTAAACCCTCACTTGACTATTTGACCTAGTCGATGGTTTATAATCTTTTGATTGAAGGATCAGGTGTGACCTTTTGAGGAATTAAGTCGAGGGTTAGTTTAAAACTCAATCAAGGGTTAGTAAGAATTTGTTCAATTAATGTTAGATCAATAATTTAGAGTTGAAAAAAACATAAATTAATAGATTGAATATTAACATATAAGTAGAATTCACATGCTTTATTTTACAAGTAAAAAAAAGCATATATATATAATTCCTATTCTTTATCAAAGCATCAAACAAATAGAATAAAACCAAGAAAATACATTGAACCACCAACATATTTAATATGCTTAAAAAAACTTTAATTGAATGGAAAGAAAATATATACTATGGGTGGTAAATCTAGGATGAAGATTAACATGGAAAATTGTTAAAAAAAATATTCATCTATTTTTCAAATGAAAGTGAAGTATTAGAGAAGGATAAAGAGATAATGAAAAAGTATTAACATAAAGATTATAGGATTTATAATATAACAATGTTATGCTCAAATAACCAAATCCAATAGAGATTGTAGGTGATTTCATAAATGTAGTGCTCTTTTTTCATAAGGATCCACTAAATTTATCATTTCTAAGCTTTTGATGTAATTTGGCTCGGTTAGAGATTTTATTTTAATAGAATGGAATATTTACAACATTATTTGTTTCAAGTATTTTATTTCATTTCTGATGAAATATAATTTTTGTAACATACTCATACGATTAAACAAAATTATAAAACATATTTCCATTTCATACAAAATTTTAAAACAATCTAAGTTAATTCTTGTAGAATACCTAGATTTCATGGTTTGTATATAGTTCTTGTAGATCTTGTTTTATTCTCCCGCGACTTCTTTTTATTAACAAGCCTTATTAACCAAACCAATAAACCACCCTCCCAACTAGCTTATCGTGATGGCCTTAGGAAACCAACGGGTTTCCTATCCCCCAAACCCATAATACCATAATCGAAATAGAACCTTTACTTAATTAATGATCCCATAATCCATAGTACAATTTCCCCTTTCCGCTTAGTTTCCCATCCACTCAAATCATCGAGTTAAACCCATCCTCAGTATTCCTTCGTCCTCATCAAAATCACTAAGTTCTATTCCCCCCCACCCAAAAAAAAACCATTCTCCTATCTTATACCTTTTCTAAATACCCATTTTCCTCCCTCCTTCATTCTTACTCCACTGCCTTCCAAATCCTTTCTCAGAACCCAAAATCATTGATTCTATCCCATTAATCAAAATAAAAATAATAATTAAATATAGTTTTGCATCTAGTTTATCTTGAGTCACTCAATAATATTAATGCAATTTAAGTTGGTCTTATTGATTTCATTGAAGTTATTTAATTATTCTAGGTAGGATCACCTAATGGTTTTTATGAGATTGGTTTAATCAATGATAGTTCTAGTCATCCTTCTTTTATTAAGTGCTTTTAGAAACAAAATATATACTGGTTGAATTTTCAAGATTTTGGATAATACTTGTCTTAATTGTTTACAAACCAATTCCGATTAAAAAATAACGTCTTAACTTGTAATTACAGTCTAATAATTGTATCGATTAAATAAATAATATTAAACTACACTAATCACATTTCATTTTGTTAAACAACTAATAATATATATATATATATATATATATTACTAAACATTTAAAAAAAATTGGGAAGTCAAATAATTTTTTTAATCGTAATCAATGAAGCTTAGGTATATTTGACAATGGTTATAATATTATTAATATTACTATTAAACTAAAGATAATAATAACAATAACAACAATTAATTATCATCATCATTATTATTAATAGTGAATAATAATATCCACACTTATTTATTTAATCGATAAGTAACTCAGTATAAACGTAGTATCTTTCTATTAAAAAGGTACCTTTAATGGGGTAATTAATCATACTTAAAAATTAGACAAGACAATTATCTAGCGTTAATGTTCTATTTAAGCCACCTCACATTGACGACACTTACCTTAATTTCTTATTACATTGTTTACATACAATGACTAATTCACTTATTTTACGCATTAACAACTTAACCATTCATTACCTAAGTTGATGAATACATCCTTAACTAAGTTATCTATGACATTAATACCATTATTGAAGCGTGAAAATTATGTTGTACATAGATACTATCGTACATGTACAAGGTGTGTATGTGTGGCCATCGTTTGCACAAATCAGATATGCATTATAATCAAACACCATCCTACTTAAGCATACCTGCTAACTAGTAATAGTAATCCCTCATGCAAAAAGAGAAAGAATATGTATATATATATATATATATATATATATAATTACTTTGGCATTCTTAGTTATTTGATACTTAATCTCTTTTATGGTTTCATATTCTTATTTTTATGTACTTATTAACTTAACCAGTCAAAAGAAATATAGGTACCTACTAGCACTAAATTAGTATCATGGGATTCCCAACCCTCAATAGTACTAACTAACACATCCTCCCATCCTAACCTGCATATGCATCGTCCATATCCTTCCTCTTCTAGTAAGTAAGGGGATTTTCGCTTCACCGACCTAACCACATAAAGAACCCAAGAGCAGCAATGTGAGTTGAATAGAGGACCTAGCCACTCCTAGTAGAAATCCGACCATCGTTATCTCAACAATATGGGGAGTGTGTCTCAACATGACCCTCCCATTACCCTAGGTATCATAATAAAATATAGGGTGGGGAATACATCCATCCCTCTCAACATACTGGGTCTATACCCTATCAAATCGTTCTATGTTGCTATCAAGATTATCAGAATGTGTCATCGTATCATCAGTTTGGTAAATAATTCTCCTTGCATAAGTAAGCACTAATCCACACATCATATTCAGTACTTGGCTATCACTTAGCCCCTTGTTCCCTATGGGTTAATATTTTGCAAAATACACCTTCATAACCAATATTTCTACCCGATCATCAATTGATCCATATCATCATCATTATTTTATTTCATGTAGCAATTTTAGTTCATCATAGGTACCCATGACATAAAATAATTTAATTAATCACATCATAATATGGTATCCATGTACCGCATCATATTTTTCACATTTTATCAATGAAAAATTCAAATATATACTATCATCATAAGATAAAGTAATCCCATGATAATCACAGCATCGTAACCACATAAACATAGTGACATAATAATCATGGTGATATCATAAACATAGTAACTCCATAATCATAGTGTCATAATAAGCATAGTAACATCATAATCTCGGTCCCATCATGTTGTAAATAAATCTTACTCAGTTGACCTGATTCCAAAAGATAATAAACAAATAAAGTGCAGTATGTCTAACTGATAAATATTCCTAGTCAAATTATAAAGTGTAACAATGTAGAAAGTGTCAAACCCACTAAAAGATATATGCATGTCAAGCATAAACTTTGCTAAGGATTTTATAGAATAAATCGATGGTTTTTATTGATGTCAAACCATTTTCCAACCTTTAGTGCATCTAATAGCAGAGTGTTTGTGGAATTTGTTTAAAGATAACATAGTAAATTTTATCCATGTTCGTAAGATGTATAATAAAATCATAGCATTCATTGATACGTGAATACTGAACTTATATAGTATTTATATGTATGCATGTACACAATTGATTAGACTATGAAAAGATGGAATCTAACCAAAGACGATAGGAACCTATCCCCTCTTTAGGTTCAATAATAATGGGAAACTATAGTGGTTTCTAAATGGGTGGAAACATTCCAGATAATTTTTAGTTAATAAATTAATAGCCTGGGGACTTCACGCCTCACTAAAAGATGATAGATCATGTTGTTACATAATTAGGTAGTCTTTTTACAGCGAATTATTCATTACATGGGTTCAAATATTGCACCAATTGGTAAAGACTAAAAGATTTAAAGAGGAAACCACATTATTGGGTTTCCAAGATGTTAAGCATGCAATGGAAAATAAGAATGCATTAAAAAAAATGATTAGAATCATTCTCAACATCAGGAAAAAGAAAAAACCAAGAGAATATTTTTGTTGGCATCTAGAGTACTTGTTATGTTCCCTTATTCATTGGATTTCGTCCCACAATATTCCAAGGATCATATTTAATTGGAACTCTTTGAGGAGTCAAGATTGATTGGAAAAATTTTAGGGCCTCCTATGCTTTCCACATGAGAAGTATTTCAAAGTTATGCAACATCACCTATGAATAAAATGCTACCCATTAATAACAAAGTTTATAATATCCTTCCCTTACAATAGTACACTCCTAGGTGGGAGTTCCTATACATAAAGTACCTTTCCTCTTCCACCCATATGGATTTTCAAAACCCCTATGACGTACACTATTAATCTTGTAGTGCTTAATTTAGGACTCCTCATTTGGTACCTCTCACCACCAAACCCCCATCCCACTTCTCATGTGGTGTTATCCTTAGTCAAAATAGTTGGTAATTTTAATGCCCCACTTCTTTTGGTTAATAAGTAAGAAACCATTTATGTCCAACTTACTCATAATAAGAAGGATGGGAAAAAACAAGAATACAATAGTTAACCCTACTATGGACATGACCATTGTCGTCCTTATTATAACAACCAAGAAGGATCCCATTCCTTTTATAATTTTTCTTAGATATTTGTTCATTCCACCGATCATTATACAATGTTTTCTATCTTGCATAGTCATATCCACATCGATTCTTATAGTCCAAATTACCATCCCAAGTGCTACCAAAAAATTTAATAAGGCATTGTGTACAAACAACCCATATGTATTTATGGGTGGTAGGTGAGGGGAGGGCGGGGGCTGGGGGGGAATCTTGGTGGATCTTGAGATGACAATAATGAATTCATTAGCCTAGGGTATGGGTATAGAAACCAACAAGAAAGCATATTTATATGCATCGATTCTTAGAGTAGAGCTCATAGTCTCTCTTAGAGTCCAAAAACTAATCATACTCGAATATCTATTTGTTGTTAGATCTTTTGGAAAAGGATTGAACAACGACAAGGGAATTTAGGGGATATTACAATAAAGAACCATTGGTACTCTCAAAAGAATCATTGAATCTAGTCTAATGATCATTTTATTGATAGAGAATGAATAATAAAATTAATTGGAAAATCAAGCTATTGATATGGAAAAAGGTGTTTTCTTGGACATGGATGGTCATTGACATTGTAGATGGATACCATAAAAATGAGGGAAAATGAATTTTAATACCCCAAATATATTAATGAAGGGGGGAACAACAATAATTTTCAAAGGGAACCTGGTCATGGAGGTTGACATGCCAAAATCCTTGACATTTAGGTTTTACCCAGTTGTATCTCTCCATTTGCACTCTTTCCAGGTCTCACACAATCCTAGTTTCATGGAGTTTGTTCATGTTTCATGTGATTATTGTGGGATATATCCAAAAAGAGCTTTCCCATAGGTCGGGGTCCCTATTCATCTTAGTATTTGGTTAAATATACTCTTAGTCCTATTTTTCCATGAAGGATTTTAGCTCATTATGAAGTGTTTCTTCACCATTCTTCCTTTTGGTCTCAAGACCACATTCTTGGGTGGACTTGTAAGTAACTCTAGCATGTTTCGCTCAGGATGAGACTTTGGCTATTTTATGTTAGTTCAAGGTTCATGATTGTTCAAATACAACTATGGTGTCTTTGAATTTTGATTTTTGTGGTTTTTAGAATGCAATCAAGGATTTGAAGAAATCAATGTATAAGTTTTGTGATTAATTAAAAGGTATTATTGAGACCATGTATTGAAAGTCATACACCATATCACTGTTGGAAACCATAATTAATGATACAAAAAGGACCATTAGAGTGCATGGCAGTGAAGTTGATAGATTGGTAGAGAATGTAGCTAAGATGTAGATAATGTTAGTTTAGGAAAGTCTTCAACATGTCCATGTGCAAGCTTCAAGCAATCTGCAACTCGATGCTTCAACCAGAGAATTAAATAATAGAAGTTAAGTCAATCATGAAAGAAGGATGAAGTTTAATTTTGTGTTGAAATTTTAGTTTGCATATACTCTTGTTTCACTATTTTTATGTATTGCTTCTAGGTCCTTTTACTGGGCAATATGTACACCTATATAGTTTTATAATTTTTCTATAGTAGATAGTACCCTTTTATTTGATTTTTGGTATGAGGGAATTTTGGTTTCAAATTGTATAATTTAAAACCTCCTCAGAAGTAGGGAGAAACTCTTTGTACTTTTATGGTTTCTTCTTTAAGCATATTTGATATAAATATATGTTCGTTTTGGTTTAAAAAAACAGCCATGTGCATGATGTACCATCTAAGGCCAATATTCACATCATTGAATATACCTCCAAATGTTTCATGCAACTTTGGTTGAGCTTCACCCATGCTCCTTAGAGGAATAGATATCTATTATTGAAGATATACCATCACATTACCAACCAAGTGAATGGATTTTACCCATTCATTGTGTTTCTTCCTCATGTACATCATCATATTAATTACGACCTTCATCCTTATTGCTTCACTAGTGGTGAAATTTCTTGATCTTTCGACCCCTAATTTTTGAACTGATGAATAGATTCTTGAAGTTCTCACCAACCATGATTATCGTTGGGAAAATATGCATAATTAAGTATAATTCCTCTCATAATATTCGCTACATTAGGTCATTCTACAATGCAATTCTATATCAAATCAAAGTAATTTAATCCTGAAGAGCTTAATGTTGACTAATTTAAAATTTTGACTCCTACTTTGGATGCCTTTAAGAATAGGAATATAGAGAACATATCACCCATTATCAAAATTTATAATTTTAGTTAATATTGGTGTCACTAAAAACATCCTAATTATTGCTTCCTACATATTAAAAGAGGCCATGACCTACAAATCTCTCTTCCAATAGTTTCATGATGCCTTTGCTTGGTATTACATCAAAAAGCTATAATGAAACTATAATATTTTAACATATAGATCTAGGAACTAAAAGTAAAGAGATATACAATGAAGATCAAATTATAAATCAACTAATCATGTAACAACTGAGGTATCATAGATAATTACACAAACACTATAAGAGGATATGAAGAAAATAATGATGTATTTCATTCACTTTAATGAATGTAGGTGAACAAAATATATAGAAAGGAAATTCAAATTAGGTCAAGAGGATATTCAAATCCCTAATTTAGTGATTGGAGACTAGTCAAGATTAAATAGATCTAAAGACCCTTAGTTATCCATGCACACTCACCTAGATTTATTTTAACTGACCCAAGAATCTCGAATAATTAGTTCTGACAAAGTGATGTGCAAGCCACTGACTATATCTGTATGCAAATACATAAAATCAATAAACTATAATATTTAGGGTTTGGTATGGATAATTAAGGTTATTTAGGGCCTATATTAGTAGAGTGTGTCTAGTACTAAACCAGTTCCAATCTTAGTCACTCCTAAAATGATGGAATAATCCCTCAAATTAGGGAATGTGCCCCCTAAATTTTAGGAATACAACTTAGGGTTGACTCAGGCGGTTAATCTGGATGGGATTTGATCCACTAGCATCATCAGGTCAAGTTATAGGTGGGTAGGTAGATGATTATTTTATCTAACAACAAACTCACCAATGTGGAACATTGTATTCAGACATGGTATGCTGTTAATCCTATGCACCAAAATAAATGACTTGTTTATCCTTCGAAATGTAGACAAGCTTGGAGAGGATATCTTGAATTGTTTAATTCTTTATTAAATATCTAATGAATGCCTACATATAAAATTTTTAAGTATACACTACTACTAATGTTATATAATATATTGTTGTAGGTAGATTATAACCTAGGCACTAGATATGGAATGATAGGTTACTGAAAAGATCTCTAGTGGTTAATGATGATAGAGATAATAAGTTAAAGGTAGAATATGGGAGATACCCCTAGAGGACTAAAGGTTGAGTTGATATGCATAGAGATCTATCAAAACCCATGAAAGGTGCTAATGTGTTATTTGAACCCATTATTTAAGGTATATCATAAAATGTCTTGGCTTGTAGGTGAGTTTTTATTAAATTATGTGGAATAAGGGATAATATAGGATGAATAGAAGGGTGAAATAAAGGTTGGGGTGTGATCCTAGATCTTTGAAAAAGTGTGGCAATGATAAGAGGTTCTAGAAAATATTTTGGAAAAAAATCACATGATTTGTGTGATTGAGGGAATCAAGGTGCATGGTAGACATGAATATAAAGATTCTTGTTAATGTTGAGTTGTTGTAGATGGTAAAATTGTGTATGAGGGGTAGCGATTTTCATGAGTTTATAGGTTGGATTCTATTTTACCAATGAGTAAGCAATTGATGATAATCTTATATATCTTGAAGTTATTCTTGTTAGGGAAGGGAAAGGATGAGGTATGAGACATCAGAGGGTGATTCATATCAATCTATTAAAGTATTCAAGGGGTAAATTGCAAAAGCGATGGAACAATATTGATAGATATGTAAACCTAGTAAATTATGTTATTCCCATCCTAGATTGTAGGAATAGGAGTGATAGGTTGTAGGGATGTTGAGATGTTAAATAAGGTTTTGAGGGATAAAATTGTTTTAATGGCCATTATAAAAAACAAGTGTGCCTATATGGTTCTTAATTTGGTATTTATACTGTAATGTATCAAGAATAATATGAAGGCATGAACAATAAATAATGCTGAAAATTAAATTAAAATTTCTGATATTGAATTATAACCACTCAGAGCATCTTCAGACTAGTAAAATCAAGGTGTTTTGCTGAGGAGATTTGCAGACATGGGAGTAGGCAGTGGGAATAGAACAAGAGAAATTTTAGAAAATTGAATTCCTTTCCCCTATAAAATTTATACCAGGGACCATTTAATTTTCAGATTCTTCTATGTAGAAACCTACTCCCATGCTTCTGGGTCACCCAACCATCAAACTAGGGAAATTCCTTTCGTCCTTCCGACTAGGGGTTTGGAGAGAAGTGAAGAGGTGTTCTCAGGCCTTCAAATGTAAGAAAATATGTTTTGGGATATTTTTTAACATATATGGATAGTTTGGAGAGTTTAGGAAAGGATTGGGGATTTTAGGCAATTTTGGCCTAGGGAAGTCCTGCGCAATGGAGGCTCCTAAAACCTAGTATGGCCTCAACGAATTTATGATATGATATGATGTATGGGTAGGAATTTATTTCAGTGACATAAAACAACTTACATAATAAAAAATTACTGAATACAACTTTCTGAATTGGAAGAACATCTAGACTAGTCAAAATTAACTTGTAATCTAGCTAGGGTGTGTAAATAAGCTTGAATTTCATAACAGAAATGTATCATACCTGATAATTTTTTTTGAAATATCCTAATAAATTTTATTACAGTATGTAATTCCATCCAAACCCATTCACATGAACAAGGCTCAACTATGACTACACTAGAATGCTCAAATCCTTCATTTTGATGACTAGTTAAGCTTATAAATGGAAATATGAGTATGAAAACTTAATGAAAATAGTTATTTCTACTTGAATGAGATAAATATCAGTATTTATCATCTGTTATACATCATAAATAAATTGATTCACTCACCATTACATCATAGGACTCAAAATGATGGGTAGGAGGCCCAAAAGTGAACAAGAGGAAGACTAAGAGCATAGGTGAAGCATGGGATTCACTAGAGCTTGACATGAACGTGATGGAGGCTGAAAAATATGTCTGATAGGGCTTCAATGGATGAAGCTCAAGTGCTCCATACCTGAAAATAGAAGAGAATAGGAAGAAGGAGTGGGAAGGGAAGGTTTGGGGCTCATCTCCCAAAGCTCTGAGGTGCATCACTTAGAAAATCATCCTCACATAGCATTAAGAAATTAACTCATCAACGAAACTATGTGAATGAGCTTGAAATTTTCATTAATAGAACTCTGGGTGACCTTCTTAGCAAGTAAAGGCAATAGGTGACCTGTGAGAGCAATTCAACACCTAAATCCCTAACCCTAACAAAGTCATTGGCCCTCCTTGAACAGATTGGAATGTAGAATCCATGTGGAGATGTTTCCCTTTCCAAGTCATACATTTTACTTAGAAATTCTCCCTCCTTGGTCAAAGAGTTGCTACTTTTATCCCTTATAAGTTTTATGCTTTTCCCTCCTTTTGAGATTGAGTCTCCAAAAGGAAACTGTGCCCTCCTTCATCAAAACTTTCCTGCTTTTGTTCTTACATATTTTTTGAGTATACAAGGAAACTACACCATCCATTGCCAAAAAAATTCTACTTTTGTTATGATGACTTTTGTCATAGCTTTTGGGCACTTTCCCTTTTCTCTCTGACTACATTTGTCAAAGAGTTTCCACTTTCTTAATCTCCTCCCTTGGCAAGTTGGATTTCCAATTGTGGGTGACATGGAAAGCTCAATTCCACATGTTATTTGCACAAGAAATATTAATGATAAATAAAAATTAAATACATTCCTCAATAATGTTTATTTAGCAACATTCTCCTAGGCTAATTAATTAATGCCTCATAAATAATATTTGGACAAAATTACCTTTGTGAGGTAATGAATGCATCTTTGACCCCCCAATATGTTGGGCATGGTCAACACTTTTATGTCCAAAAATATGGGTACATGATATTCCTCCCCTCCCTAATGTGCTTATCCTCAAGTAGAAGCACCCTAGAGTGTTGGAAATCTGTCCACCATGTAGGAGAACTGGAGCATCAACTCATGTGAAAAAAAAGTTGACTTTCTTCATCAAGCGAACATGTAAAGTTTCTCCAAAAACAAGCAATTCCAGGTTCCCATTGCTTGCATTACACCCCGTTCAGTTAGAATTCCTTCCCACACAACTTATTAGATAAAAATATGCCTAGATCCTGTTTCCTCAACTGTAAGTATCCAAACATTAGTACCCAGCATAAAAATTTATCATCACCGGAAATAAGATTCATGATGTGGAGATCATACCATTGTACTAAAAACTGGAAATTCTCAATGTAAAATTGGAAATCTGTCAGATTTCCCCAGTCAACATAAAGTTATTTATGTTCTTGAAGCACATCAGCATTGAATCTCACAATGATGTTGCTGCAATGACATTGGTGTGAGTCCCATGTCCAACCCCTATTAGTATAGGAATCATCCCACCAACAAGGATTCCCAAAATTCTCACAATAAGATGATGCATCACAATTATCTCCAAAAATGCAAGCAATAAAAATAGATAAGTGTCCCCTCATCCAACCTGAGAAGGTACTGACACTCCAACCAAAAGGTCCATGTGAACACTTCCAATGGGTAAACTCTCTTCCAATGGTCAAAGGGTATAAGAATCCATCCAATTGTGTGGATATCCTCCACCAAGACCACCTTATGCAAGATATTTTTTCATCAACTCCTCTTGGAAGTTTGCTTCTCAACTGCCTTCCACTGCTCATGAGCAGAAATTTTTTGCAAGAAGACTCCATGTGTGACATGTAATCTTCCACCAAATCCATATGTGGCTGAACGGAATCAAGTGACAACAATATGTGCCTGTGTGGCTACTAGGAGGGTGATGGTGCATTCAACAAGTCATCACAAACACCTAGGAAATCCTCCAGCTCTTCCTATTGCATGAACAAGGAAAATTCCTTCTCGCAATTTTCATCCCCACTTGATGAAGCTAGAATAGAGGTGTGGGTAGAACTATGAATCATATCTTTGCAATACTTATCCACCCCACTTATGGATTCTTCTTCTTCCTCAATGGATGATCCAATTGGGGTGATTTTGTCTATCTCTTCCGTGGAGAAGAGTCTCTCTCCATAAAACTACTCCAGTTTTCTCTAAAAAAGGTCTAGTGCTTGGTTCTAATTAGGATTGTTTGCACAATTCTCAAGTACATTAAAAACCAAGTGCATCTCATGATCCACCATCTCATGATATTCCTCCATATTTTCAAGAATGCAATCAGCCTTTTGAAGATGTATGAATGGTGTGTAGGAAGGTAGGAGAGATCTTTGTAACTTCTCTTGAAATTGCTATATCTCCATCTTGGACTCTTCGAGTGCACATTGAGTTCTCTTCAATAAATCCTGGGTGATCAATAATTCCATTGTGATCTTGCATATCTCTTCTTCATCCTTTAAGGATGCTCCATACAACAACTCCACAAGCTCAAGTAGATTGTCTATATGAGAAAGTAACTACAAAAAATTACCTTTGGTGCTTGTCATGGCCTTTTGAAACTTCTCCATCTCTTCAATGGAGGATTTCTCCTCCAACTTCCAATAAATATTTGTTATCAATGCAGAGGATATATGGAGAGTGTGTAGGGACTCTTTTATTCTGCACTCAGTCATCTTCAGTTAGCCTGCAAGAAAATGAGGTTCTTGCAGATGAACCTCTTCTTCCTCCCTCTCTCTATTATCAACTTCATGGAACTCTAGTGGTGAAGTGGAAGTTGATCTTGGAACCTTTTATTCAAGGGAAATATCTATGTAACAAACATATAGAGATGAACATCCATCCATATATTTCTTAGTGAAATTTGAGAACCCATCAGTAGGCACTCTTTCAATCATGTCCAGAGTGCTTCTTATCCCTCTGGATTGTTCTTCTACAACATTGGTGGTACGTTCAAGTGAGTGGACACCCTACTCTTTTATTGCTAAATCCTCATTTGTAACATCCCCAACCCTTCAACTGATGAAGAGGATGCTACTATAAGCCAAATCATCTGCGGATATAGCCCCATGAATAGGAACATAGAAATACACATATACTACTGAAGCATGATACTTAAAACATAAAACATATTACAAATCATAATCATTCATTTACACAATGGAAGCAAACATATCAATCGACACTCATGCATATACAAATCAGCATTTAACATGTATAAAATTGTTCATCAATGGTAATTATAATTGCAGATACAAGTTAGGAAAGAATACTTATCTTATGAAGAACTTATTTCGTAACCAGCTATGTCGCTGCAACGTTCCACGCAACCATAGGCCCATGTGCTCTTTAATATCTCAGCAACGCTGCCACCCCCGAGCCAAGCATGATTCCCAAAGGAATAAGGAACTAATAGGCTTACACATATCCAAGGATAACAACCCACAAGGGTACATAGTTTAGCCAAGCCAATACAGTTGGGTTTATCAGGCGAACAATGGATCAGCCAAGCCAACAAGGTGTTGATGTAATTGTAACTTCAGAATGTATTCATCCATATTTCTTATGTATTATAACTTGATGTTTATTCCGGGATGTATTGTAATGTATTTGAATCATGTCATACCCTGATGTTTATTCTGGGAAGTTTCTATAATGAGAAAGTCATGTCAAGTCATTGTGGGTAACCCTCCTATTGGTCAAGGGTTAAAGTCCCCACAGTTGTGGGGCCCTTGGGTTATTAGACTATCCTAGTGAATTCAAACCTAGGTGAGTCATTGTAAGTCAGGGCAATAGTCCCCACCATTGTGTTACCCTCCTATTGGTCGAAGGAGGCAAATTCCCCACAAGTGGTGTGGCACTAGGGATATTAGACACTCCTAGAGATGTCGGTTCTAGTAAGTAATTGTTAAGTGAGGCTGACATGTTAGAGTGCATTCCAAGTGAACGAAAGAATATAGATAGAGAGTGAGATCCTCTCTATTTATCATACTCATACACACACACTCACTCATTAGGGCGCATGAGTGAGAGAGAGAGACTGCTGCTGTCGAGAGATCATCTTACTGTTTTTCAATTTTACCTTTGGTGCTGATTCTATCTCTGAGGAAGTTGTAGGGTTTTCTCCTTTATGGTTTCCCCAAGGAAAATTCTTTGTGTCTCTTGTCTCTTGTGTTGTGCTTATGTTTTATTGCTGTGCTTGTTATTCTCTCAGTTAAAAGATCCTAAGATCGTAATGCTAGCTTGAATGATAAAAATCTAACATGGTATCAAAGCTAACCTGAGAAGAAGACATTGTGCAGCTGTAGAAGCTAGGTATTCTTAATTTTTGGGTCTCTCTCCACAATCCATCAGCAAAAGTATGCTAGGATGACTCTCCATTGAAGGGCGCATCTTTCTGTCGAAGCGGAATTCGATTCCGAGCATTTTCAGTTTTTGATGAGGAAATTAGGGCTTTCTACAGAAGAGGAATTTTTGAGTGAGCCCAGCATAGGATTTTTCTCCTCATAAAAACTGAATTTTAGAGACCTGGATCAAGAAATTTGGTTGGGTGAAACTCCAGGAAAGTAAAACCCTAGTTTGACCCCGAGTTAGAAAAACCCTAAATACTAAAACTGCCAAGTTTTGGTACATTTGCTACATCCCGATATTGGAGAAGTCTCAAGAGATGAAAATTGCAGGGGCGGAAGATAAAATACTTATGACTACTATTTCCAAACATCAGCCTCATATTCTCTATATTCTGGGAGATATGATCCCTCCAAGTTAGGGTTCCAGCCTCTTCTAGAATTCATCTCTCTGAAGAAAATGATTTAGACACGTACATGAGTAGAGAGGTTCCAGTTCCAGAGGGAGATGAGGTTAGAATCCTTACACCAGAAGAACTTGGTCAAGGCCAAGAAGATCATTGTTGATTTAATCACGGATCAAATTGTACCACAACAGTGTCTTCCCTAAAGACACCGAAGATGTTTGATTCCTTGACCAAGCTATTTTAAGGGAAGAACATACATCAGAAGATGACCTTAAGAAACCAGTTGAAGAATGTGAAGATCCAGAATGCAAAGACCATGCAGTCATAAGGGTCTCTCAAATCAAAGAACAACTTGAAGTAGTAAAAGAAGAAGCGAAGAATGCAGAAGTGCTGATGGCTACCTTGAATGGCCTCCCAGGATCATGGGATTCATTCATTCGAGGAATGTGTGCTAGAAGGAAGTGATTACTTTCAATGGACTCTGGAAAGAAGAGGAAGCTCGACTCATAAGAAGAGAAGAGAAGATGGAAGCAACTGAAGATCAAGCTCTCACCTTCCAAAGAAGATACCTCAAGCGATGAGGAATATGAAGAACTCAACTCTTGAAGAACCTTTTATCCACCTTATCATTTGGATAAGAAACGATGCTATTATGAATGAAGAAGATGATGAAGCTAAACGTTCAAGAAGGAGTCTACCCATGAAATAAATAAATATAAGTATTCAATTGTCTTTTCATGATATTGTTTTTGTTATGCATTTGTTTATATTCAATTGATGTATTATGCATGATAGGATGTTTGCATTAATGACAATATACTACTAATATGCATGTGATGGGTAAGTAGGTCATGGTGCTATACAACTCTCCATTGCTACTTATCTAGAATGAAACCTCTTTACTGACATATTGGATTAGTGCACAATCTTAATGTTGTCCTGGTAGAGATGGAAGGCATCTAGAAAAGTTTTCGTGATATATGGATGAATGTTGTATTGGCTAAAGTAGTTGCATGATCATATATTTATGCATAAGAATTTTCCAGTATGAATATTCCTTATGAAATGTTTCTAACCATACAAATGCATTTGACTTGTAGGAAAGATCGCATACATAATCACCTACAAGCAAAGAAGAATGAAGACTTGTTCCAAAGAACAAGTGACGACAGTTCAAACACAAAGAATAATATGATGAGTGTAGAGACATCATTAATATAGAACCTTCTAGCCACCAAGAAGAAAGGGAAGACCGAAACATGAAGAATGATGTCTAGGATGCAGTATTGAGACCTAAAGAGAAGTTCATAGTTCCATCATGCAATAGATGGAAACATCATGGGATACAAAGCAAGATTCATAGCATGAGGCTTCCCACAAAAAGAAGGCATAGACTACGAAGAGACATTTATAGCCAGTAAGAATTGAAACACATATATAATGAGCTTGATGAAGATCTTAACCTTTGCTATAAGGTTGAAGATGCAAGTCTATACACTAGATAGTCACATACAATATTAGTAGCATAGGAAGCTACTTGTCACTCTGGTATAGAATGTTTCAGTGCATAGAGTACGGGAGACAGAGGGAGTATGATGCTCCACTTCAGAGAGAGTGACTGCAAAAGATCTAAGGTTTGACATGGTACAAGAGGATGGATAGATTACTGATGACTCTAGGCTTTACTGAGAGTAAAGTAGATTCCAATCTTTGCTTCAAGGTTGAATGTGGAAGACCAGTGATGCTCCTGTTGTGTGTCGATGCACTACTTTCTAGGTATGGAGGTGTGGCAGAGTATAGATGGAATCTTCCTTGGACAAGGGAAGTGTGTAGTAGAGATCCTGAAGAGATTTGGGATGATGGACTACAAGGCTATGGCCACACCTAAAGAATCGAACCTGAAGCTCTTGAATGATGCTTCATCAGAGTTGGTTGATGCTACGATGTATTGTCAGATGATTAGGTCCTTGATGTACCTGACGAACACAAGACCAGATATTTGCTTTGTTGTGAACACCTTGAGCCAATTCTTGACCGATCCGAGACATGTTCACTTGATTTCTGCAAAGCATGTTCTGAGGTACCTAAAGGGTACAGTTGATTATGGGCTCAAGTACGATGCAAATCAAAAGATTAACCTGGAGGGTTATGTTGATTCAGATTGCGCAGGCAGTGCCATCGATAGAAAGAGCACTTCAGGATGTTGCTTTAGTATGGGATCAAGTGTGATCTCTTAGTTTAGCAGGAAGCAATCCTGTGTGGCACTGAGTATAGCTGAAGCAGAGTATGTCGCATCTTGTTTAGCTAGTTGTGAGGTAGTATGGCTGAGGAAGCTACTATCTGATTTATTTGATCTCCAGTTGGATGCTACTTGTATAAATTATGACAACCAGAGTTGCGTGAAGTTGTCAGAGAATCTAGTGTTCCATGACAAGTCAAAGCATATCAAGATCAAGTATCACTATATTAGGGATATGGTGCAGAGGGGAGCAGTGAAGCTCCAGTTTGTTGTGACGGAGGAACAAATAGCTGATGTTCTGATGAAGCCATTGGCTAAGTTGAAGTTCAAGTACTTCAGGGAGAATCTTGGTGTTCTCCAAATTGAGGTTTCCTCCAAATGGAAAGTGATGAGTCCCATAGCCATTCTGACATGGTGAGAGGATTGGTCCCTTCCATGGTCAGATGTAAGGGCTGAGCCATTCTATCATGGTGAGAGGATTGATTCCTTCCATGACAGATATGAGTGTTGAGATCCATAGCCATTCTGACATGGTGAGAGGATTGGTTCCTTCCATGGTCAGATGTAAGGGCTGAGCCATTCTATCATGGTGAGAGCATTGGTTCCTTCCATGACAGATATGAGTGCTAAGCCATTCTGATATGACTATAGGATTAGTTCCTACATGATCAGATATAAGGGCTCTTGCCATTCTTGGAATGGAGCTGCTTGGTGAGGTACCAGGAAAACTCAGTCTAGGACTGAGGGCCATTCTGATATGACCGTGAGATGTTCTCTCACATGATCAGATATGAGTGCATGGTCATTCTGATGTGATAGAGGGATGTGTTCCCACTTGATCAGATGTAAGGGATGAATCCATCCTGTCATGGCTAAAGGATTAAGTTCCTCCCATGTCAGATATGAGTGCTAAGCCATTCTGACTTAGTGTCAGATATAAGGGCTACCGCCATTCTTTGAATGGACCTACCTGGTGAGGTACCAGGGATCCTCAGTCTAGGATTGAGAGCCATTCTGATGTGACTGAGGGATGTGTTCCCACATGATCAAATGTAAGTGCAATGGCCTCTCCACAGATGATAGTAGTTTGGGTTCCTATAATGTTGGTGGTTGTAAGTGCTGAGCCTTTTCACAGATGATAGTAGTCTGAGTTCCTATCATGCTGGTGATTGTAAGTGCTGTGCCTTTTCAAAGATGGTAGTAGTTTGAGTTCCTACCATGTTGGTGATTGTAAGTGTTGTGCCTTTCCACAGATGATAGTAGTTTGGGTTCCTATCATGATGGTGGTTGTAAGTGCTAAGCCTTTTAACAGATGATAGTAGTTTGAGTTCCTATCATGCTGGTGAATGTGATTGCTGGGCGTACCTTTCTGATGAGTAGGTCAGATGTAAGTGGTGGGCAAGCCATTCTGACTTAGTGTCAAATATAAGTGCTGAAGAATACCTACATGGAGGCTAGGCCTACAACCAGCATGAAAAAGGGTTGGCTCTGTATAACTTCCTATGACGAGAAGAATCATGAGATAGCAGCACCTGTGGTACTAATCAAGATCGAGTGAGGATCTAGATCCAGTGATGATGATCCAGTAGTTATGATCCAGATCGAGTGATGATCCAGATCCAGTGATGATGATCTAGCAGTGTTGATCCAGATCGAGTGATGATCTAGATCCAGTGATGATGCCCAGTGATGATCTAGATCGAGTGATGATCTAGGTTCAATGATGATGATCTAGATTGAGTGATGATCCAGATCCAGTGATGATGATCAAGATTGAGTGATGATCCAAATCCAGTGATGGTGATCCAGATCGAGTGATGATCTAGATTCAGGGATGATGATCCAGATCAAGTGATGATCTAGATCCAAATGAAGATGACTTACAGATGAAGATGACTTGAAGATGAAGATTACTTGAATATGATGAAGACCTGACGATAACCTAGATGATATAGAGAAGAATACTTGTGCTGATAAATTGTGTCAAGAGAATACCTTCCTAGTTAAGAGGGAGTGTTGATGTAATTGTAACTTCAGAATGTATTCATCCATATTTCTTATGTATTGTAACCCGATGTTTATTCCAGGATTTATTGTAATGTATGTGAGTCATGTCATAACTTGATGTTTATTCCAAGAAGTTTCTATAATGAGAAATTCATGTCAAGTCATTGTGGGTAACACTCCTATTGGTCAAGGGTTAAAGTCCCCACAGTTGTGGGGACCCTAGGTTATTAGACTATCCTAGTGAAGTCAGCCCTAGGTGAGTCATTGTAAGTTGGGGCAATAGTCCCCACCATTGTGTTACCCTCCTATTGGTTGAAGGAGGCAAAGTCCCCACAAGTGGTGCGGCACTAGGGTTATTAGACAATCCTAGAGATGTCGGCTCTAGTAAGTAATTGTTAAGTGAGGCCAACATGTTGGAGTGGGTTCCAAGTGAATGGAAGAATATAAATAGAGAGTGAGAGCCTCTCTATTTATCATACTCATACACACACACTCACTCATTGGGGCACATGAGTGAGAGATGAGAATCTCTCTTAGTGTGTGAGAGAGAGACTGCTACTGTCGGGAGATCATCTTACTTTTTCTGGTTTTACCTTGGGTGCTGATTCTATCTCTGAGGAAGTTGCAAGGTTTTCTCCTTTATGGTTTCCCAGAGGAAAATTCTTTATGTCTCTTGTCTCTTGTGTTGTGCTTATGTTTTATTGTTGTGCTTGTTATTCTCTTAGTTAAAAGATCCTAAGATCATAATGCTAGCTTGAATGATAAAAATCTAACAGAAGGTTGGGTTTATCAGGCCATCCAGGAGCTAGGAAAGGATAATGCTAAGCTGGTGCATTGACACTAGAACTATCCTGGCTTCTAGAACACCCACATACACCCAACATAAGGAAATTAGTCCCTTCTCTGCAACGCAGTCCCTCAGACCCTGATCTCCCTTCTAGTGCTATTTAGGGGTTGTGGAGAAGAAAGACAGCTTAGTAGCTCTATCTGTGTGGTTCTCAATCCACCAGTTTTATCAAGCACCTCAGGCCCTCATTCCCCACTCCAATGTAGTCCAAGGAAAAAACCATTGCATGTAAGCATCCAAACAACTATTCAAGCGTTTATAGGGGAAAACATGGTCAATCAATTGCGTAGGAGTTTTCAGCAATCCTTCAAGTCATACCACCACAACAACGGAAAATACAGTCAACCCATCATGGGAAAACAACAGTTAACACACTCACATGAACCCACAGCACCCGATCCTTGACACAATCGCTCTAAGGCTTACACATACCAGAAAATGGTAAGGGAATGGACTCCCAAACTATATATGATGGAAAAATTCACTGAAAAACAAAACTAGGAAATAAATTATGGCCACAGCCAAACAATAGAGTAACAGTCCTAAGATCATGATTCAACGATGAAGGATGGGACACATGCCCAGTCCAGTAATGCGTGGAAGCAATTTTGGTTCTTTGTCTGAATGGAAAGAACACAACACATAGACTGGTGATCGGTGAGGAAAACCACAATAGTCTAACGACGGTGGGAAGAGACCAACGCTCTGCGTGAATAGGGGAAGAATACTCACATACTAGAAACCCTATGAGAGATAGAGGGTGAACCCCCAATAATCAGAATATGGATTCCTTAACTCCCTCATGTGAAGGAACTGAATAGCCACCATCGGGGTAGTGGACTGGCCAACAGACGCATCATGGGGAGAGTGTGAGTGGGCATGGGTGTGGTAGTGGTCTTCCTTCCAGGAAACTCGCTGTCACAACTCACAACAAAATGACTAAGGTGGTGGTGACACATGGCTTTCCCCATGACTCCAAGTTCAACATTCACCTTTCCTTATCCTTTGGAATCATGCCCCTTCTCAATTTAGTTGCAGTGAGCATAGCTGGTTGGTTATTAATTAAAATGCACATTTACATGATGTCACAAATTAATATATGCCATATGTCCTGATACACCATTGATGACTATTCCAAATCCGAAACAGAACATATCCAAATCGACGGTGGGGCCTTGGCCTTTAGCTCCACACTAGGATTATTTACAATATATGTATCATGTATATTTAATGAAAGTGGGGTCAAAACTAGGGTGTTACATTTCCCTCACCCTTCAATAGCACTGTCTGCAGTGCTTTAGAAAATTTGAGCAAAATGCTATAGTTGTACCGCCTTAGTGATCCACAGGATTGAACAAAAATGGGTGTGCCAATCGCATGGCATCCTCCAGCTCCCACGTAGCCTCTTTAGGTCCGTAATGATCCCATTGCACCTTTACCTGCCCTATGGCTCAGTTCCGAAGCATTGTGACCTTCCTGTCGAGGATGTGCATTGGCTTGATTTGGAACTCTCCCTCGGGTTCCACCTGAATCACATCCCAATTTGTCACATGGTTAGGATCATGTACATAATTCTTAAACAAAGAAACATGAAAAACATTATGAGATCTAGTACTAGCAGGAAATGGAAGTCTATATGCAACAGGCCCTATTCTTTCAAGCACTTCAAATGACCCAAAATATCTACGTGACATCTTGGCACAACATCCAAGCTTCAAGGAAATTTTCTTGGATTTTACTCTGAGGTAAACATGATCCCCAACACTGAATTCTTTTCTCATCCTATACTTATCTACATAGATTTTCTATTTGTCCTTTGCTGCTTTCAGATTTTTCCTGATCTTTACAACCTCTTGCTCCATTTCCTTAAGCAATTCAGGTCCAAGCCCAACTCTGTTCACCGGGTTGTCCCAAGTCACTGGTGTCCTACACCTTCTTCCATACAAAGATTCATATGGACTCATCCCCAAGGATTCCTGTTGTCCATTGTTGTAAGCAAACTCTACCAAGTACAAGTAATCTTCCCACTTGGTTGGCTTGTCCATCACATACATGCGAAGCATATCTTCAAGCACTGATCAACTCTTTATATCTTCCCATCTGTCCGAGGATGGTAGGAAGTGCTGAAGTTTAGCTTTGTACCCAAATCTGCAAACAACCCCTTCCAGAAACTGGAAGTGAACTTGACATCTCTGTCAGAAATTATTGCCTTCAGCAATCCATGCAATTTGAAAATATCCTTCATGAAAATATTTGTAATGTCATCAGTCTTGTGTGTAGACTTCACTGGTATAAAATGTGCTTCTTTTTCCAACTTGTCTACTACAACCATGATGGAATCATGTTGTCTCCAAGTCATCGGCAATCCTGTAATAAAATCCATGGAAATAACTTCCCGTTTCCATTCCAGAATTGGAAAAGGCTGCAACAAACCTGTTGGATGTTGATGCTCAATCTTTACCTGTTGACATTTCATGCACCTTGAAATGTATTCAGCAATGTCCTTTTTCATTCCTGGCCAAAAGTACTGCTTTCTAGCTGTAGCAATTGTCTTCTGATATCCTGGGGACTAGAATATGGAGCTTGATGGATTTCATCCATAACAATTCTCGTCAAATCTGCTACATTTGAAATATAATTTCTGCCTTTAAAAGTGAGAAGCCCATCTTCTTCCAATTTATATCCCTCATACCTATTCTCAAGACTTTGTTGTTGCAATTTGTCTTTTACCTGCTCATACAATTCATCTCCAGCAACATGATTAACAATCTTCTACCTCAATTCTGATTGGCAAATACTAAGAGATGCCACATGCATTTCATGTACCTTCCTGCTGAGTGCATCAACTACCTTGTTTTCTTTTCCTTTTATGTGCTTGATTTCAAAATCGAACTCACATAAAAATTCCATCCATCTCGCTTGCCTAGCATTCAGAGTAGGTTGATTAAACAAATACTTCAGTCCACAGTGATATGTTCTGAGCTCAAATCTTCTACCCATCAAGTAATGTCTCCACATCGTGAGGGCATGTACTATGGCTGCAAGCTCTAGATCATGAGTGGCATAGTTCTTCTCATTCTCCTTTAGCTTTCTTGACTCATAACATACCACGTGGTTATCTTGCATAAGGACTCCTCCGAGCAGTTGTCCGCATGCATCGGTACATACCACAAAATCTTTCTCTGGGTCTGCAACTTTCAATACCGGTGCAATGGTGAGAATATTCTTCAATCCCTGGAAGATTTCTTCACACTTTGAAGTCCATTCAAACTTTACCCCCTTCTTTTGCAAAGAAGTGATGGCATGTGCAACTTTGGAAAATCCTTCAATGAATCTCTTGTAGTATCCTGCAAGTCCCATAAAACATCTTACATCCATCACATTTCTTGGAGTAGGACAATTCATAATGGCTTCAATCTTTTTAGGGTCTACTGATATACCCTCTTTTGAGATAATGTGACCCACATATTGAATTCTATCCCTGTAGAAGTCACACTTGCTCAACTTCACATACAACTGTTGTTCCCTGAGCACTTGCAATGTCAGTCTCAAATGCTCTTCATGGTCTTCCTCATTCTTAGAATAAACAAGAACGTCATCAAGGAAAACAAGAATAAACTTGTCCAAATACTTACTGAAGACACTGTTCATAAGGCACATAAATGTAGGTGGTGTATTTGTGAGACCAAATGGTACCACTACAAACTCATAATGTCCATACCTTGTCCTGAAGGCTGTCTTATGAATGTCTTCATCCTTGATCCTCACCTAGTGATAACCAGACCTTAAGTCAATCTTAGAAAATACCTTTGCTCCTCTCATTTGATCAAAGAGGTCATCAATCTTAGGCAAAGGGTATTTATTATTCACATTGACTTTGTTCAACTTCCTATAATCAATACATAAACTGAGTGTACCACCTTTCTTTTTCACGAATAGGACCGGTGCTCCCCAAGGAGACACACTCGGTCAGATATACTTCTTTTCCAACAACTCTTGCAGTTGCATCTTCAATTCTAGCATCTTTAGTGTACTCATTCTGTAGGGTGTCTTGGACACTGGTGCTACTCCTGGCACAAGTTCAATGATGAAATCAATGTCCCTCTATGGAGGAAGCCCTGGAATCTCATCAGGAAACACATCCTTGAATTCCTATAACACCTGATTGTCCTTTAGCCTAGGAGTCTCATCTCCTATTGGTTCCAGAATATGAGCTGCATACAACTGGAAACCTTTCCTACAGAACTTCTTCAACTGCATTGCTGAAACCTATCTTACTGAAATTACTTTTAGAATACCTTTCACAACTACCAGGTTTCCTTCTTCATCCATTCATTCAAAAGTCTTGTTAAAACAGTCAAGCTTTACTCGATCAGCTTCTAACCAATCCATTCCAAAGAGAACATCATAGGAACCAAGCGGTAGAACATTTAGATCTACACAAGTGTTCAATCCATTCATGACCAATGGGCATTTCTCTACCATATCACTGAATTTTCTCTTTGTCCCAGTGGCTAGCTGAACTAACCAAGATTTTCTATGCTTTACCTTCTTAAAAGCACAACTCTCCACTACCCTAGGAGTGATATAACTGTGACTAGAACCAGGGTCAATCAAAATAGAAATATATTTTTCAACAATCTTACCTGCAACTTCAACCATAGTTGATTGATGATCTACCTGGCGGCCCTCCAGTGCTGCATAAATTCTAGGGACTTCCCTTGCTACTTGACCCATTGTTTTTTCTCCCTGAATGTTATAGGTTGGCCTTGCACTTTCATTCTTAAGTGGACAATATCTGCGTAGGTGAGGTCCTTAACATTTCCAACATTTGATTGGACCTTTATTCTGATGTGGCTCTTTAGGATTTCCACCTGTCACTCCAACTGGATTACACGCAGCTTGGGATGGCTGCTTCTGCTGATTCCTGAATCTAGAAGGTTTGAAACCTTTCTTTCTTTGGTCAAAATTTTCATTCTTCTTGTCTTTCCATGCCTTATGGTAATCAAGTTTACCTTTTCTTTTCTCATATCAATACTTAGCTTTTCTTATTGCTTCTTTGAGAGTTCTCAGCTCATAGAACTCAACTCTATCTTTGTAGGCTTGAGGAAATCCACTTAGAAACCGTTGGATCTTCACCTTTTCATCTCTGATGTACCGGACATACCTCAACAATTCCAAAAATTTATTTGCATATTCATCCATGGTTTGGAGTCCCAATCTCAGCTCATGGAACTCCTTGATCTTGTCATCATAATACCTATCAAAAAGGTACTTCTGCCTGAAATACTTCTTGAACTGTTTCCACTTCAGTTTCCTTTCACTGATCTTATTTACCTGCTTGAAATGTTCCCACCAAATGGACGCTCATCCATTTAGATTGAATATGGCAACTCTTGCCTTCATGTTCCCTGAATAATCCTGTAATTGAAAGCACTTCTTTATCCCAAGAAGCCAAGCTTCAGCCCCTTGTCCTGTCTTTATATCACCATCAAATGTAGGAGGTTTAGCTTTCCTAAATTCATCTCGAGAGTGATCCCTATGGTGTCTTCTTCTTTTCCTTGTATCAGAAGATGAACTTGTATTTCCATTGGATTCTTCAGAGTCAGATGATCCACTGGAAGTCCTTCTTCTTCTCCTAGTGCTGCTCTTACTGCCTTCTGGCCTTGATGTACCTCTTCCAGAATCTATCTTTTTCCGTAAGTCTATCAAGATTTCTAATATGGCAACATTCAACTGATGCTATTCTTCTTGGGCTTTAACCAAGCTTCTCATGGTGGCTGCAACCTTGAAAGGTGTCCCCTGGAATATCCTTTCATTAGATTCTATGTCATCATTTCTATTACAGACATTTTCTCCCATGGCATCTTTTGCTCGCTCATAAGAATCCTGAGCATCATACCCATCATGGGTTCTCATGACTAAACCATCTCTTGCTTTACCACACTATTCTTTCTGGATTAATGCTCTTGGAAGTTATCTATAGTTCTGCAATGTGTTGTTAGAATAATCAACCCATAGTTAGCTACCTTAGACATTAATTAATCCAATTTTTGTCTTATTTGCCTAGTTTCCATATTCCACCTTATGCAAGTTGTCCTCCACACATCCATAGTGGTCAAAATTGCTAAATTTGAGTCATGGAGTGCTTGGGAAACCTCTTGGAATCAAATCTACTTTATTCCTGGCGTCCCTAGCGCATGTCTACTTTTTCTGTTTTATTGCCTGCCTTTTTTGAGTTTTAAGGCAATTGGGAAAGTTTGACTAGGTGAATTTAACTTGTTTTTTGTCTTGATCATCCTCCACTCTTTTCTCCTATGAAAATCATGTATGATTTGTCCTTCCATCACCTATTAGCTTGCCTAATTGATTTTTCCAATTCGTGAGCTCCTAGACAGTTTTGAAAACTACTTTATGGACCTATGGGGGATTTGCTTAGATTTAGTAAGACTGCTTTTGACCAAATTCGAATGGCATCCTTATGCATTCGAATATCTCATGTAATTATTTATTGTGGTAGCCTATGACTTCACAGGGTTGGCTATTGTACACTTATTCAATACAGATTAGTGTTCTGCTCAATTATCCAGTCTCCTTTGTGAGTAATTTGCATCTGTAATTGGCAATTGTTGTGAGTGTAATTGTTCTAACACCTGGGTTCAATTTCCACACGTGTTAGTAGAAAACTGTTAGATGCATAACATTAATATAAATCAAACTACTTACCTTTTTCTTTTGGAAATTTCATAAAACAACAATTATGTTAAAACATAGAATTTTCCCTATTTCTTTTCATCCCTGTGACCATGGGCAGTCTGTTGAAATTTGCTGAAAATCGACTGAAAGACAGTAAAAAATTGCTCAAAAAATCACTGAGAAATGCCTCTGCAAACCTAAATCTTCTTAGGCCCAATCGGACCTTCTTCCACTAACTTTTTGACATTGCGGTAGTCAAACCAACTGCGCCTCCGATCTGTATTGACGAGAAAATTGTCTGTTCATCAGCGGTCTGTTGTTTATCCATTTCCAGCGTTTCAGCGGTGAAACAACTAAACTTTCGATCTGTATCGGTGAGTGAATCAACTATGCATCGGTTGCATAGTTATCTAAGCAGGCACAATAGCGGAACGTGTTCTTACTTCAATTCCCGTGGGAAAATGACCGAGCTTCCGATTGGCGATCCCATCCTTAACAAATTTTCGATGACCTTACAAAAATCTTCAAAACTTGTCAACATTTTCTTCGGTGGCTAGAAATTATAAATCCTTCCACTGTATCAGCGAGTTACTCATCTTTTCTTCCACCATATCGGCCCTTTCGTGGTCTACTATCTCGAGTCTTACCGACGATCTGTTGATCTATTTTTTTCCACAGTATCGATGGTTAGATGTGTTGTTCATTGGGCACGCAGTCCTTTGGGCAGCCGCAATGGCAATTTTACCATCTTCCTTTTCCTTTCACTATAGTTTCAAACCTTCGTCGCATCAGTAACATGATCAGCTGTGCGCCAGCGATGCGATCAACTAATCGTCGTCGATCACCAACACTCGCATTACTTCGTTAAGTTTTCCAAAATTCCCCAGTGTCGGTGGTCATAGGCTCTATGCATTGGAAGCATAGTGGTCTATTCATTCGCAATGACGAGCACTCAATCAACTAATTTTCTGCTAACGTCCATCGATGGTCTCATCAACTAACTTCCACCGATGATTTCAACACTTAAACAAAATCTTGAAACTTTATTCTTCTATCGACGGTTGGGTGTCCTATGCATTGGTTTTTTAGTCCATACGGAAGCCATAATGGTGGCCTGACAAATAGCTAAATTCTTCTGCGGTGTCGGTGATCCCAATAACTATTCTCTGCCGACGGAATCAATGGTTCAGATAACAGAATTTCTCTTGGGGTTTGCCACTGCATTGGTGGTTCCATCACCTAAGCTTTGCCGATGATTTTATGACTTAGAAAATTTTTCAAAACTTTTTCTCTTTTACTTTGACTTTCTTCCGCCGCATCGGTTGTCGAAATGAATAGCAACTGCTGCATTGGGCAGTGAGTTCCCTAGTCACCCTCAACGACGTCAATCCATTCAACTAATTCCTTTCACCACTAGCATTTTCTGATCGGTGAGTTACATCGGTATCGGGAGTCGAAACTCTTCCTCGTCCGAAGACTAGTGCTCTAGGATTCCGCAACGGCTGGCGCATGAACCACTAACGTCTTCCGATGGCTGATGATTTTGTCACTTAGGGAAAGTTTTCAAAAAATTTCTGCTGCCGGAACGTCTTTTCTCCACGACATCAACGATCAGAGGATCTATCCGTCGAAGGGATAGTCCTCTAGCCATCCGCAATGATGGATGCATCATCTACTAATCTCCATAGCATCAGCCGTCGGATCAACTATCTGTCAGGTGGCCTTCCCACTAAGTGATCCTATGGGCCGATAGTTCTGTCACTTAGAAAATTTTGAATTTGAGGTTTTTTTGTCATAATTTTCTGATTACTGTTGGGCAGAAGGTAATCTTGCTTTTGCTATCTGAGTTATCATGGCCCATTTAGGCCCATGCTACAACCATAGCTCTGATACCACATTGTAACGTCCCTAACCCTCCGACCAACGAATATGATGCTACTATAAGCCAAATCATCTAGGGATCTAGCCCCATGAATAGGAACATACACATATACATATGCTGCTGAAGCATGATACTTAAAACATAAAACATATTACGAATCATAATCATTCATATACAAAACTGAAGCAAACATATCAATCGACACTCATGCATATAGAAATCAGCATTTAACATGTATAACATCATTCAGCAATGGTAATTATAATTGCAGATACAAGTTAGGAAAGAATACTTATCTTATGAAGAACTTGTTCTGCAACCAGCTATGTCGCTGCAATGTTCCACCCAACCATAGGCCCGCGTGCTCTTTAATCTCTCAACAACACTACCACCCTCGAGCCGAGCATGATTCCCCAAGGAATAGGGAACTAACAGGCTTACACATAGCCAAGGATAATAACCCACAAGGGTGCACAGTTCAGTTAAGCCAACACAGTTGGGTTTATCAGGTGAACAACGGATCAGCCAAGCCAACAAGGTTGGGTTTATCAAGCCATCCAAGAGCTGGGAAAGGCTAATGCTAAGTTGGTGCACTGACACCAGAACCAGCCTAGATTCTAGAACACCCACACACACCCAACACAAGGAAATTAGTCCCTTCACTGCAACGCAGTCCCTCGGACCCTGATCTCCCTTCCAGTGCTATTCAGGGGTTGTGGAGAAGAAAGCTAGCTTAGTAGTTCTGTCTGTGTGGTTCTCAATCCACCATGTTTATCAAGCACCTCAGGCCCTCATTCCCCACTCCAATGTAGTCTGAGGACAAAACCACTGCATACAAGCAACCAAATAGCTATTCAAGCGTTTACAGGGGTCAATCCATCGCATAGGAGTTCTCATCAATACTTCAAGCGATACCACCACAACAAGGGAAAATACAGTCAAGCCATCATGGGCAAACAATAGTTAACACACTCACATGAACCCACAGCAACCGATCCTTGACACAATCGTTTTGAGGCTTACACAAACTAGAAAATGGTAAGGGAACGGACTCCCAAACTATACATGATGGAAAAATTCACTGACAAACAAAACTAGGAAATAAATTACATCCATGGCCCAGCAATAGAGTAAGAGTCTTTAGCTCACGATTCAGTGATGAAGGTTGGGACACATGCCTAGTCTAGTAATGTGTGGAGGCAATTTTGGTTCTTTGTCTGAATGGAAAGAACACAACACATAGACCGATGATCGGTGATGAAAACCACAACAGTCTAACGATGGTGGGAAGAGACCAATGCTCTGTGTGAATAGGGGAAGAATACTCATAGAATAGCAACCACATGAGAGACATAGGGTGAACCCCCAACAATTGGAATATGGATTCCTTAACTCCCTCACATAAAGGAACTGAACAACCACCATCGGGGTAGTGGAATGGCCAACAGACGCATCGTGGGGAGAGTGTGAGTGGGCGTGGGTGTGGTAGTGGTCTTCCTGCCAGCCAACTTGCTCTCCCAACTCATAATAAAATGACTAAAGTGGTGGTGAAACATGGCTTTCCCCATGACTCCAAGTTCAACATTCCCCTTTCCTTATCCTTTGGAATCATGCCCCTTCTCAATTTAGCTGCAGTGAACATAGCTGGTTGGTTATTAATTAAAATGCACATTTACATGGCATCACAAATTAATATATTCCATATGTCTTGATATACCATCGGTGACCATTCCAAATCTGAAACATAACATACCCAAATCGATGGTGGGGCCTTGGCCTTTAGCTCCGCACCAGGATTATTTACAATATATGTATCATGTATATTTAATGAAAGCGGGGTCAAAACCGGGGTGTTACATCATTAGTAAGAATTTCAGTTATGTCTTCCATTTCTACGACATATTTCTCTTTATGATCAAGGGAAACTTCACCCTCTCCTTCACTACAAATACCTTGTAGTAGCTTGCACTTCTCTTCACGATTCTTCAATTCTGTTTTCCTAGTTGCAAGACTAGGTGGTTCTTGGACCTTCTTGTTGATGATACGGGGATGTGAATTATTACCTTTTTCAAGACTCACTTATGATGTGGCTGCAGCTTCATCTTGCTGCAAGAGAGTGCAAAAATATGAATTATGTTCATCTTTCTGCATCATATTTTTTTCCTTCAGATTTCGTAGTTCACACCCAGCTGATTGGGACTTGTCTTCCACTTCATTAGGAGATTCAAATGATGAATTCAGATATGATATTTCTTCTTATTTTGGCTATGATCCAAAATATTTTTTCGCCATATTATCAACATTGACACCTTTACCCTTCTTTTCACTGATTGTGTGATCACCAACAACGAAACTAGGAGTGACTTTATCTCCCTCATAATTTTCCTTCCTTTTGTAGTCCTCAGATTCACGTGAAGACTTTTTATCTTTCCAAAGATCAGATGCTTTCATGTGTACATGGCTACTGCAAAAATAAGAACTTTTATTATCCCTAGTATTCACCTTATCCTCTTTCTATACAAATACTTTGGTGGCCTACTCTTTAACCAAAATTTATGGTTCACATGCAAGTGGTGTGGCCCTGTTTTCTTCTTCTTTAGGTAGCTCCAAAGGTGACTGTAATTATCATTTGAAAAATCCTTTTGGATCTAATCCAAAATGTGTCTCTCCACCCATACATAATTCCACATCTCTATCAATTATCTACAAATCACCCACAAAAAAATTGGAAGTGCATTCATTCTCCACACTACCAACAACCAGATTTTTTATTGTTGGGTCTTCATCTGCACATGGATTCTCTTCCTCTTCTTTCAAGGAACTTGAGGCTTCTTCATATTGAGTGTTCATGAACTCAAATATCTTGGACACTCTGTTAGAAGTAAAAACAAAAATCTCCTAATGCTTGGGAAAGCAAATGGCTTCGATGGATATTCCTTTCTGACTCCTATTTTGGCTCTAGGTAGCAACCATCAAGTCTCCAGTTTCTTTCACACTTCATAAACCGTGTGTGAAATATTTCTCATGTTTTCCCCATAGTATGAATCTATAAAAATATTTTGTATTTACATATTACAAAAATATCTAAATGGTAGATCCCTTCTGCATTCTTCACTCAAGGATTCATAAACAAAAAAATTCTCTGCCCATGTAGCAATGGTTTCATCCTATCCTTCATGGTCTTCCTTTGGGCTCTCTACAAATTTGGGAATATTAGGTCAGGGTTGTAACTTTGGTTCAAATATACATTCTATAGTCCTATTCTGAGGCCCGAGCTTGGAGAAAATAGACCCACCTATGAACTTTCTTTCTTCACATTGGAAACCAATGTTGCTCCCTTCTCCATCTTTAACTCCCAACTATTTAGCTAGGAATTCTTTGGTCTCTTGACTAGACTGTATGATGTTAGTTGAAATTTATTGCATACCTTTCAACATTTTCTTAACAAATTTCCTAAACTCATCCTTATCATCACTTTCTTTGTGGAATCTCCCATCCACAGATTCAACTTCCTCCTCCTGAGGGATCTTTCTTTTGGTATCGGAGTTATATTTTGGACCCATTTGATCCATATCAAGATCAGGTATGGAATACCATCCTATGATACCACTATAATTTCCCAAGTCTGATATGCATACCTGAATACTAACTAATGCTGCAAATTAAATTAAAATTTTTGATATTGAATTATAACCACTCTGAGCATCTTCAGACTAGGCAAATCACGGTGTTTTACTGGGGAAATTTGCATACATGGGAGTAGGAAGTCGAAAGAAAACAAGAGTAATTTCATAAAATTGAAAATTGAATTACTTTTCCCCAAGACATTATATCAGGGAAAATTCAGGTTTCAGATTCCGCTATGCAGAAACCTACTCCCACGCTTTTGGGTCACCCAACCATGAAGCTAGGGAAATTCCTTATGTCCTTCTGAGCAGGGGCCTGGGGAAAAGTGAATATACATTATCAGGCCTTCATATATCATAAATTATGTTTTTGGATGGTTTTAACACATCTAGAGAGTTCTGGAGAGTTTAGGAAAGGATTGGGGATTTTAGGCAATTTTGGCATAGGGAAGTCCTGAGAAATGGAGGCTCCCAAAACCCAATACGACCTCAAAAAATTTATGATATGATATTATGTATGGTTAGGGAGGTATATAAATGGAATAAAATAACTTACATAATAAAAAATTACTAAATACAACTCTCTGAATTGGAAGAACAACTAGACTAGTCGAAATTAACTAGTAATCTAGCTAAGGTGTGTAAATAAGCTTAAATTTTAGAACAGAAACATATCATACCAGATGAATTTATTTGAAAGCACATAATTCATATTATTACAGTATATCATACCATACAAACTCATTCCCATGAACAAGGCTCAGCTATTACTGCACTTGAATGCTAAAATCCTTCATTTTGATGACTAGTTAAGCTTATACATTGAAATATGAGGATGAAAACTTAAAGAACAGATATATTTCAAATTGAATGCGATAAATAACAGTATTTATCAGCTATTATACATCATAAATAAATGTATATTGAAATTTACATCATAGGACTCAAAATGATGGGCAGGAGGCCCAAAATTGAACAAGAGGAAGACTGAGAGTGTAGGTGAAGCATGGGCTTCACTGGAGCTCAAGCTGAACGTGATGGAGGCTGAAAAATATTTCTGATTGTACTTCAATGGATGAAAATTAAGAACTCGATACCTGAAAATAGAAGAGAAACCAAATGAAGGAGTGGGAAGGGAAGGTTTGGGGCTCATCTCCCAAAGCTCTGAGGTGCATCACTCAGAAAATTATGCTTGCATAGAATCAATCAATTAAATCAGCAACCAAAATGTCTGAATGAGCTTGAATTTTTATTTAATATAACTCTGGGTGACCTTCTTAGCAAGTAGAGGCAATAGGTGACCTGTGAGAGCAAGTCAACACCTAAATCCCTAACCCTAGCCAAGTCATGGGCCCTCCTTGAGCAAATTAGAATGTAGGGGCCATGTGGAGATGTTTCCTTATCCAATTTATCCATATGGCTTAGAAATTCACCCTCCTTAGTCAAATATTTGCTACTTTTATCCCTTACATATTTTATATTTTTCCTTGCTTTTGAGACCGAGTCTCCAAAAGGAAACTGTGCCCTCCTTTTCCAAACTTTCCTACTTTTGTCATATCTTTTGGGCACTTTCCCTTTTCTCTCTGATTTCTTTTGTCATAGAGTTTCCACTTTCTTAATCTCCTCCCTTGGAAAGTTGGGTTACTGATTGTGCCTAACATGGCAACCTCAATTCCACATGTTATTTGCACAATAAATATTAATGATAAATAAAATTTAAGTACATGCCTCAATAATGTTTATTTAGCAACATTCTCCTAGGCTAATTAATTAATGCCTCATAAATAATATTTGGACAAAATTCCCTAGGTGAGGTAATTAATGCATCTTTGACCCCCCAATGTGTTGGGAATGGTCAACACTTTTATGTCCAAAAATATGGGGACATGACATATCTGTGAAGAGTGCAAAGGGAGATGTGATGGTGTGGTTTTAAGTGAGAAAAATGATGGAGAGATATGGGGTTCTAGGGTTAGGAAATGATGGAACCTCCATATTTGGTGGATAGGATGTTCCATCGAATAATTCTTGAATATTTGGGTAAGAGTTGTAAATAAATAGGTTCTTGAAAGGGGGGGGATGATTAAGGACCATATAATTTGTGGTAGAGTGGCCTTAATTATGATGAAGGGGACACCATTGATATAGGGTAAAAACATGAGGATATGTGATCTTAGGGTTTGTGTGGCTAAGTGAAGAGAGCGCTAAACTTCCATGGATATTCCACTAGAATAGTTCCTCACAAAGGATCTTACAACTTAGTTATTTCCCTTTTAGCTTATTTTTATTGAATGGAAAAATAACAAGAAATAAAAAAGAATAACTAGAGAAAATTAGTACAAAATCCACACAATAACATAATATATACCCTCGCAAAACCCACTATGGGGAAATGCATACCCACAAATGAGGACTCAGACTTTCTCTTCATACCAAAATAATAGAAACAAAGTGACACTCTCTATGAAGTTACCTATGGTTCTATGGCCATAATGGCTACTGCATGATCTCCTATATCATGTATTATTCTATAATATGCACTCCCATGTTGTTTCTATACTATGGAAGAATACAATACATCAAAATAATGGCACCTTCTTTTCTCCTAACGACGAGGTATTTAACATAGCCCGATAACCATCTACGTTTAATTTGAGGTATTTTCATGCCTCGACTACTTATTAGGGTTAAAGTTTTGGAACTTCTAGAATGTTTTTAAAGTATACATGTGACTAGCTCCACTTATGTGACAAATGAGAGCTGACATTAAATCCACTTGGTACCATGATGGTCAACTGAGTAGGTCCACTTCTGGGAGGCATAACTTCTTCATATAGACTATGATTGAGGTGATTCTTGCACTGCTGGAAATGTATTGTTGTCTAGAATTAAAATAAAAGGTTTCAATTCTTTTTCTATGAAAACTAACATTTAAACTCTACAAATGACCTTGGAAGGTTTCTTGGAAATTATTCTTTCAACCCCACCTGGTGGAATTCATATTATCCCTGCATGGTAGTTTTGGACTTCTTCTACAACATTGGATGTTTTTCTAACACTTCTTGATCCTCTTACACTAAGTCCTCTACAAGAGGGAATACCTTCTTAGGTTCTTGATCCAACATGTAAGGTTCATAGATTCATAGATTTTCCACTTTCACTATACAGTAAATGTGCATGTATGGGGGTCGATTGAGTACATAGGAATTATTTCCTACCTTTAGGAATACCTGAAAAGGTCCATACATAACAAAATTGATATTGTTATTAGGACCCTATAGAATTTCATTATTTAGGTGTAACCATAATATGTCTCTAAATAATTTTCCAACCCTATGTTGGTCATGCCTGACCTTGTATTTTTCTTGTGACTTCTTCAATTATTCCTTCACTTGCAAATAGATTTTCCTAATATCATTAATGAAATTTTAAACTCTTAATGCTTCACCTATGGTTTCTTCCCTCACTCTTCCTTGCTATCAATAAACAACATCTATAGGTGAAGGTTGCAAATGTCAAAAAAAAAATTCTAAACATGACTTGCTAATGGTTTTCTAGATTTCCTTGTTATAAGATTGATGAAAGTGGATCAATTTTTAATCCCAAGTATTTGGATGCTTATTATTGTAACCCTTTAAAATATATGCCAAAGTATTTTTGACTACTTTTGTGTACCCATTTATATGTGTATGAAATTTTGTATATCTATTCAACTTCATTCCCATTTTCTCCCAAACTGTAGTCCAAAAGGCACTGAGAAATATGTTATCCATGTTCAAGATGATGCTCTTCGGAATCCCAAAGTGAAGCTATACATATTAAAATAACATGCTTGTTTATTCTTTTTCTTTCATGGTATGTTTACAAGGAATATGAATGCACATGTTTTTGAGTCTCTCAACTACAACACATAAATAGTCATGTCCATTCGTATTGGTTGGAATACCACTCACAAAGTCTATGGAGATTCTCTCGCAAAGTATTTTAGGAACAAGTAAGGGATGGTATAGACCTTTCTTACTATTATTGGGATTAATTTCACACCAAAGTATGCATCCTTTGACAAACCAAGATACGTAATCCTGCATTCTAGGCCAATAAACATACCTCCATAAGTTTGCAATTATCTTTCCTACAACAGAAATTAGAATGCCCTAAATCTTTGGAGGTGTGTGCCTTCATAAGTTTCAATATTTCACCTTTAGGGACATAGAGATTGTCCATATTGTAGATTAACCCATATTGGAGATGAAACTCAACCTTGTTGTCACCTTCTTCTACATGGAATTGGTCTTGTATCTACTCGAACACCTTCTTGTTCTTTCTATTCCTTCTTGTATTGAATAAAGAGTGAAAGGCTCCATATGCATAAGAGTCTTGAAATATCAGTAATCTTGGTTGTAGGTGGTCTTAATTTCATGTCCTCCATTTTTTTGTAATTCCCTTATTATTCTTTATTATTATATGATATTGTTGTAAGAATCCCATCCACTTTTAATGTCTAGTATAGTGTTCCTCACTTCGGGCTAGTGAATAGTGCAGTGGTTGGTGATCAATGTGAATGTTGGTCTCCTTTCCCATCATATATTATTGCTTCTACTTATTATTTTTTTAGGGTATATAGTTCCTTTCCATAGGTAAGGTAGTTTAAGATTCCCCATGAAACATTTTAGAATGATAGCATACTAGCCTCCCTCCTTGAATCAAAACCACTCCGATAGAATAGCGATTTATATCTATATCTAATTCGAAATCCTTCTAATAATTAGATGTGAGAATTATTTTTTAACTAATATTTCATTTTATCTCTTCAAAGGATTTCTAGTGATTCTTCCCCCACTCGAGCTCCTTGTTGTTGGTTGTTATAGCATGGAGGGGTGCAACCATAGCCGAAAAGCAAGCCATGAAATTTCCAAGGTATTGTGTCATTTCCAAAAAAGATACTTCTTGAGTGAAATTTGTAGGAGTATGCCACTTAGTGTCAACCTCCATCTCACAGGATCATTCTTAAGTTCTCCTCCACCAATCACATACCGTAAATACACCAGGGACTACTGAACAAATTAAAATTCCTTAAGATTTGTTAATACTTGATGTTTTTTTAAGGTCTCCAACACCTTCTTGATATGTGAGATATACTCTTACCATGTAACAATATGAACCAATATGTCATCTAGGTATAATAGGACAAATTAATCTAAGAAAGGGAATAATACCTCATTCATAAAACACATAATTGTACCTGTTGCATTGCATAAACCAAACCACATTACTAACCATTCATATAGACCTTACCTAGTTTTGAATTTGAATTTTACAGATGCATTCTTCCTTCCCTCACACTAGGTGGCATCATGAATTGAGATCCAACTTAGTGAAGTAATTAGCATACTGCAATTGGTCTAACAAATCATTGATCCTTGGTTAAGGGTACCAATTCTTGAGTGTGATCTTATTCAATTCATTGTAACCAATTCAAATCCTCTAATTCCTATCCTTCATGGATACTATGATGAGAGGTAACCCATAAGGTGAGGTGCTTTCTTAGATCATGAATGACTCCAAAAAATCCAACAAATACTTGTTCACTTCATTTTCTTCTATGACATATAGTTTATACAATCCAATGTTCCACAATGAATAATCAAACAATAGGTGTATCTCCTGTTGCACCTCCCTCTTAGGGGATATATCCTTAGTCCCCTTGCAAATTTCTATGCATTCCTACAAAATTCTTACCAGCTGGTGTTTCTACTCTTTTCTACATCCCTCTAGAGGTTCCTTCAATTTTATCAATTCACCTTCTTCTTGATTTTGTCTTAAGAAAATCAATACAAATGTCCTACTTAAATTGATTATATTTTTTTCTTGGTTGGAACTTACTAGAGAGATATTTGATTTACATTTGTGTGCATTGATGATGAAGTATTTTCCGGCCTTGATCAAGTGGTACTAGTTAAATATCGTCATGAACATTACATCTCTCATATACATGTATGGGATTCTAAACACTATACTGTAAACATTTGGGGGTACTACGTATACCTCCACTTTATCAACATACTCTACACTTGTGGAAAACTTGGTATTTCATCATTTAATGACTCAATACATCCTTATTTACCCATGCAAATGGGTAGATACTTGGATGAGCATGTACTTCCAATCCAATATTATGTACCAGATCCTCTTCTATGAGGTTTTCCTTCGAACTAGAACCAAATATAGCATTATTATTGGTCTTCTTGACCTAGATCTTGATATGGAAGTGTTTCATAATATCTTTCTCTTCCTCAGGGTAAATGATACTCATATTCACCTCCTTATTCACTATGGAATAGATAATATTCTCATCCACATTTGAGTTTCTTTCTATCTCCTTACTTTACTCAATGTATAGAAGGTTATTTTTTTTTACATCCTTCATGCAGTTCTTCATGTTCCAATTATATAGATTTATCTTCCAAAACTTTTCTTTAGTGTGCCCATTTATGGTACAATGTTTATAGTGATTTTTTGGATTATTGAACTAATGTGACATGGAAGTAGTCTTATTCTCCTTTCCCTTCCACTTCTTATTCCCGTATTTGGTATCATCTTGGATCTCTTTCTATTTTGAGCCACATGGTTGTCATTTCTTCTTCCCAATATTTTATAGGTATTTTTCTTGTACATAGGATTCATCAATTGACCGGGGCTTGAAGAGAATCAACCACTATAGTGTGTGATTTGGCACACACCCATTCCAAAAGTAACTTGCTAACTAGTTGTGCAACCTCATCGAAGTTTCAAAATGAATGGAAAAAAAATTAAAAAATAAACTAAAAACTTACTAAAAAGAGACATATATATACATTGATAACATGAGCATATTCTTCAATAAACAATACTCATGTTACAATGTCATGTAAAGAGTCAAATAATATATATATTACTTTTGCATTTGAATGACAAAATACAAGCGAAAGAATCACCTCAAAAGTGTACTGGAAGGGGCCCCTATTGTTAGAGCATAATACAACTTAGTACCATAGTCTTAGAACTTAGGCATGTTTCATTTACATTCATGTAGTGATTTCATGGTTTAGACTTAGGGAAATTGGTCATTTATTTAAACTTGAGGTGCTCCTGGTTTATCATTCTACATAGTTGAGGTGCTCCAAGTTGATAATTATGACAACCCTTACACCCACATTGATTATAGTCAACCAACATGTGCTCCCCTTCCCCAATTTAAAGGATTTGGTTTGGCTTGAGGCGCTAGTGCTTGGTTTAGGTTGTTTTTGGCCTTCCTTGGGAATTTATTTCCATCCTAGAGCCATTCCCACTCACCCATGTGCTCACCCATGCTTGTAATACCTACATTTATGTTCCAAGATTCCTTTCCCATTTTCACACATGCATTCATGACCATTTGAGATGATTGGGATGTTCATTGGTTAACCTAGGGGGGTTTGAGGGTAAAATCTAGAGCTGACACTTGTATGCATCCAGATGGCCTCGAGGGCCTCACGATTTTTCCCTATTGTACTATATACTTGTTCCAGACATAGTTACATGTTGGAAAATCATAATAATATCTATTATTGACCTATATGTCTATGTAATTTTCACTCTTTAGACTATTTTTTACATGTTTTGTAAACAATATCAAATTTTGAGAGTTTCTTTGGATCCTAGACATAGCTGTGAATCAATTCTCACATGGCATCAGATCCATTTTGAGCTGTAAATCAAATCCATAGTATTTGAGTTGTTATTAGAGGGATTCTCCAGATAGATTCGAGTGTTTTTTATTGTAGGTACATTCAGTAATTTGTCACCAAGAGCGCAAGCAAAAATGGAGAATACCCATTTTTTGTTGACCCTATTCAACTATTTCGAATGGAAGTCTGAAATGGCGATTCAAATGAGGTCGAAAGGCCTATAGAGGGTCACCATGGGGACGGAGGTTGAACCAAAGTCTGTTGTTGAGAAATCAAAGTTCTTCAACAGGATTGATGAAGCATTTCGAATGCTTTGTCTCAACATTTAGAGAGACTTGATCTTCCATGTTGATAGTATAGCTACTCTCAATGAAGTATGGATGAATCTTGAAGATTTTTTTGGGAAGACTGATGAGATCAGAGGTCACCAGCTTGAAAACGAGCTCATCTCCTTGAGTCCAGCTCATTTTGAGACAATCTAATATTTCTTCACCAAATTCAAGTCATTGGTGCTTAATCTCAAGCAATGTGGCATAGAGAAGGAGGAGTGTCTCATATTGTCCATACTTCGAAGCTAGGGCTAGAGTACTATTTGTTTGTAAGAACATTTCACCCTAGCAAGCTCATAGTTCCAAACTGGTGCATGTCTGCATTGGCTGAGTTCATGCATCCTTTGACCCAAGAGTAAGACAAAATAGTATAAATGGGTACCATCAAATATACTAAATACCAAGATATTGTTGTAGGGGTTTCGAATCCATTCAAAGGAAAGAAGAAAGATAAGGATTCGAGGCAACAAGACAAGAAGAAGAAAGATAGACCCAAATATTCAGATGGGGGTTCGAATCCTTGCAAGGACAAGGACAAGAAGAAGACAGAGAAGAAAAAATACACCTACTGCCACAAGGGATGGCATCTAGAGAGTGCATGCATGAAGAATAACATAGACATGATGACGCAAATATTGGAGAAGAACATCATCCAAGTGACTGAGGGCGCAAGGAAGAAAGATGGAGGTTCATGCTCAGACAACAAAGAGAGGTGCCATGATTTGGTTGCAGGTTCTTCAGATTATTCCTCCTTCATCATTGATTCGGGAGCATCAAGGACACATGGGTGTCAAAAAATTCTTCACATCCATGTATTTTGATAGTGGTCCAACTGTTCGAATGGGTGATGATTAAGAGATCCAATCCAAAGGGATTGGTAGGATCGATCTTGAAGATGGTTATTTTAACAATGTTTTGTTTGTACCATACTTGGAAGAAAACCTACTCTCAGTGTACCAAATGATACACATTGTTGCATCTAAGAGAGTAACATTTACTCCAGACACAATGGATATAGCTAAAATATCTACCAATAAGGTGGTGGCATTGGGGTTTGTTGATCATCAAGTTATAATATATGAGTTTTCCCATGTTATTCCCTACTCTAGATGGAATGCACTCCTAACTCATGCTAATGAGTCAAGCAAGCTATGTCATGAGAGGTTCATCCATATAAAATATAGATACCTCCAAGCATTGAGCAAATAAGGCATGGTGGAATGGCTTCCTTCTATCAAGATCTCCAATGGCCCATGCATTGGTTGTGTGGTGGGAAAGCATCTAGAGCACAACTATGAGAAAGGAAAAGCAAGGAGAGATACAAAAGTACTTGGATTGGTACATTCAGATCTCATTGGGACTCTTCCCACACCCTCTTATGGAGGATCAAGGTAGGAGTTGACCTTCATACATTATTTCTCAAGGTTTTGTTGGGTTTACTTTCTCAAACTCAAATCTAAAGTATTTGAGACTCTCAACATTTGGAACGATCTAGTTGAGAATCAATGTGGGAACAAGATAAAAGTCCTTAGAAATGATAATGGAAAAGAGTATGTGAACAATATTTTTCAGCATCTCTTTGATGATGAATTTGGCATCCAAATTCAGCATTCGGTCCCCTACACACCATGACAAAATGGTGTGGTAGATCGCAAAAACAGGGCTCTCAAGGAGATAGCTACCTGCATGATTGAAGCAAAGGATTTGAATCCTAATATATGGGATGAATCCATAAATTTTGGTGCATACATCCAAAATAGATATATTCCCAAATCAGTGGATGGAAAAACAGCATATGAGGCTTGGTTTGGTCATAAGCCAAATATTTCACATTTAAGTATTTTTAGCTCAAGAGCTTGGGCTAGGATTCCTCCAGAAAAGAGAAAGGCCTTGCAGCATAAAAGAAAGGGATTCATCATGGTTTAATATTCTGAATATGAAAAGGTATACAATATCTTTGATCCATAATATTAAAATATCTTCATTGAAAGGAGTGTGCAATTCGAAGAAGAACTCATGCCAGAGCTCGAACTAGCACCAGGGGAATGCTCATCTCCTCAATACCAAGATGATGTAAGTGATGAATATTTTTAAAACATTTCTGATATTTCTGAATATGATGATGATGATAATTTCTTACCCATTTTTACCAAATGGGATGAGAAACCCATAGAAGCAGCTGGGGATATGGCTGGAAATCCACTAGATCCTAGAAAGACTATATCACAATTTCACACTGCTTTCTCTAAAAGTGAAGTAGTTCTTGCTGAGAAATGATTCATGATGGTTGTATATTATCCTAAAAAATATTAGGAAGAATCGCTTGACCCAATATGGAAAACAATCATTCAATAAGATTTCAACTCTCTACAAGAAAATGAGACTTGGGAATTGGTTCCCTTGCCCTCCAAAAGGAAGCTAGTGCAATGCAAGTGGGTATATAGGGCCAAAGTTTCTGTTTATGGGTATGATATAAAGTTTAAGGCTAGTTTGGTTTCAAAATTATTCTCTCAGTTCCAAGGAGTTGAATATACAAAGACATTTTCACCTGTTGCAAAGATGGACTCTATCATGCTAGTTTTAGCCGTTGCAGCATCTAAGCACCGGGAGGTTCACTACATGGATGTAAAAAGTTAATTTATTCCTGGTGAGATTCTGGAGGATATATATATGTAGAAACATGAATATTTTCAAGAGGACAATTCTCTTACATGCAGGTCAAATAAGTCACTCTATGGACTCAAGCAAGCCCCCAGGGCTTGGTATGCCAAGATGGATAGTTTTCTACTAATTTTCTTGCATGCAGGTCAAATAAGTCACTCTATGGACTCAAGCAAGCCCCCGGGGCTTGGTATGCCAAGATGGATAGTTTTCTGCTATCACTTGGCTTTGAGAGATGCACACATGTTCCGAATTTTTATTTGCAGAATATTGGTTATGTATTGCAGGTAATTGTACTATATGTTGATTATAGTTTTATTACAGGTAGTTGCACCAAATAAATTGGGTCAATTAATTCTTCATTGCACAGTGATTTTTCCATCACCGATCTGGGATTATTGAAGCAATTTCTTGGTTTGGAAATTGAGAAATATGAAAGATGGATCATGGTAAGCAAAAAAAAAGTATGCTTCATACCTTTTATTTAATTTTAATATGGATGAACATAAGGAATCCAAGTTTCCAATCCTTTCTGGTATCAAACTAGGTGAACTTTGTGAGTCTCCATTGGTGGACAACTCTTTGTATAGACAGCTAGTCAGGAGTTCATTGTATCTTACACATTCTCGACCTGATTTGGTATATGTTGTAGCTATTTTATATACAAATATACAATAGAATCATGATATCCATTGAAAATAATCCAAGAGGATCCTTCACTATTTTCAAGGATCTAGACACTTCGAGGTTAACTATGTTGCTGGTTCTCCACTAGAAGTAGTAGGATTTTCTTATTATGATTTCGATAGCGATACAATGATAGGGATTCAACTTAAGGTTATGTATTAATGAAATAAAAAGGTACCATATGATGGTCAATCAAGAAAAAACACACCATCTCCCTATCTTCAACTGAGACTGAGTACAAAGGAGCAATAAACACAACTACACAATGTTTGTGGTTTCAAGATATTCTTCGAGAACTTGGAGTTGCATTTGATTCATCCATTGTAATTGGTGTGACAATAAAAGTGAAATAAATATTTCCATAGATCTAATGTAGAGATAGAGGACCAAACACATTGATATACACATGCAATACACCCAGAGCTTGGTGCATGATCAGGTGATAGCCTAACAGTATTCCCATCCGCAGAGCAAATTGTTGACATTTTCACCAAGTGCTTCACACAGAAGACCCTCACCTATTTGAGATCCCTTATTGAAGTGGGTGATACATGGTGATGGATACCATTTAATTTCATATTTTTTGCTCCATGTACATTTTTAGGGGAGGTTTTGTTCCCATGTGGTTTTCCTCCTTATCCTTGTTTTGATGGGAAAATAAAATTTTATGTTTTATGAGGTGACTTGAGCCTTTGTTGCCAAGGCTTCCACGATATTTTTGGTTAAGAAGTAGTAAGTAAGGATTAAGGGGGGTGGTTTAGAGAATAATACACCTTAGTACCATATTCTTATACCTTAGGAATATTTCATTTGCATCCATTTAGTGATTCCATGGTTTAGACTTAGTGAAATTGGTCATTTATTGACAGTTGAGGCGCTCCTGGTTGATCATTATGCACAGTTAAGGTGCTTTAGGTTGATAATTCTAATAACCCAGGATCCCACATTTATTACAGTCAATCATCATGTGCTACCCTTCCCTAATTTCATGGATTTGGTTTGACTTGAGGCGCTAGTGCTTGGTTTAGGTGGTTTTTGGCCTTCCATGGGAATTTATTTCCCTCCTAGAGCCACTCCCACTCAACCATGTGCTCACACAGGATGGTAATACCAAAATTTATATTCCATCATGAACTTCCCACATTCACACATCCATTCGTGGTTGTTTGGCATGAATAAGAGCCTCATTGGTCCACCTAGGGGGGTTTGAGGGTGAAATCTAGAGATTACACTTGTATGCATCTAGATGGCCTCCAAAGCCTCATGAGTTTTCCTTAATTTACTATATACATTTTCCAGACATAGTTACATGTTGGAAAATTATATATGTTATTCACCTCATGTGTGTATGCAATTTTCACTCTTTCAACTATTTTGTGCATGTTTTGTAAACAATATCGTATTATGATATTTTATTTGGATCCTAGATACAGCTATGAATAAATTATCACATGTATAGCTATCAAAGGGATTTTCCATTAGTTTCCTTTTGATCTCACAACCCTCCAGCTACACACCATGATAGGGATCTCCAATAAATGAGATAGAGGCGAGAAATTGTTGGATCAAATGTCGAAGGGAATATTGGCAGAATTATGGATTGAGTGAAAAGTTGGAGAATTGTATTGAATGAGGGACCTTGAGGTTTATTTTATTGTAATGAAATTGGATTTAAGATAAGTACCTAGGATTCATTTCTTTCCCCCAAATCTATAACCTGATTATGGACATGCCATGATTCATGTTGAAACTTTTTTCTTTTTTCATGAGGAACAAAAGAAGAAACAACGAAAAATCATGAATGGAGAGTGGTCACTCTTATCTATAGAAACGATGTGACTTGTGTCTCTTATATTGAAGGAAATTGAGTGAATTGGGTCACTTATTTCAATACAATAGGTGTGACCTGCATTTAAAGTGGCCCCTTTAATTTTTTGTTTTAATTTTCAAATTATTTATTGCTTTCACAAGGTCAAATAAATGGAAATGAGTTAGAATGATTACATATCCGGGTGACGGGGCTAATGACATAAAAGGTGGGTAAATTTTCTATTAACAATAAACTTCATATGTGACTATGTAATACCCCCATATACTTGGAGTGCATCTAGTATCTGGTATCTTCCTGAACTCAATGGATTATATTCTTGCACATTCAACCCATTCCTTTTCCTAACGTAATTCCAACATATCCATTGGTAATATACATACCTAATAGGGTAGAAATAGTACTTGATGAGCATTCAAAATTCCTCCCACATAGTTACTAGTGGATCACCCTCCAACCTAAGTTCTTTTTTGTGGCTTTCCCACGAGGTTATTGCATGGGCCTCTAATTTCAATTGAGAAAATGAGATATTTTGATCCGTAAATTTTTAATGGATGTTAAAATAAACCTCCAACTGTTGAAACCAATAATTTAGTTTAGATAATCATTCTCACCTACATACACCTTGATGTCAACTTTTGATTCCATCTTGAAGAGAGGGTGTGAAAGGAATATTAGTACTAGAAATTGGCTTCCCTTTCTTGGAATATTTAGTCGGATCATTTTCAGGGTTGATGTTTCCTTTTGATTTCCCATTTGATCCAAAATATGATTTAGAGCCTCCAAAATCCCTATAAGGTCCAAACTTGCTCTCAAGAGCCACCATGACCATTTCCAACTTGGATGAGATATTGGAAACATGTATTTCTAGTGTTTAAAATTAACGCTCATAAAATTTTGTCGTTCTTTGAACATACCCATGTACCATGGATAGGGTTTGAAGACTTCTTTTATATAAAATACTATATCCTTTGATCACTCACAAATCCAAAAGAAAAATTTCTCTCATACCAATATGATTTGTAATTTGTCATCGATATTCAAATGGAATAGTTCATCAGAGTGGATCTTACAACTTAGTTCTTTTATTATTAGTTTATTTTTATTAAATGCTAAAATAACTAGAAATAAAACAAGAGTAAATAGAGAAAATAAGTATACAAGATAGACAATAATACAAGATATACCCTAAGAAAACCCACTATGGGGAAAAACCCAACCACAAATAGGGACTATCCCTTGCTCTTCATATCAAAATGAAAATACAAAGGAAATGACACTCTCTATGGAGTTACCTATGAATCTATGACATAATGGATACTAAAAGATATCATATCTCCTATGTTCAGTTATAATATCCACTCATTAATTGTTGTTCAACTATGGAACAATAAAATACAACAAAAGAATTGAAACCGTTCTCTTAACGGCCTAGTATTTAACATAGCCTGATAGTTGAATAGGGTTGATTTTAAGTTTTTAGCATGCCCCAAATCTCGATTATGGATAGGGTTTTGTACCTTATAGAATTTTATTTAAATTATATATGTGACTAGATCCACATGTGCGAGAAAGGAGAACTGACATGGAATCCACTCAGTACCAAGGTGGTCAACTAGGTAGGTCAACTTGTATGAGGCATAAATTCTTCATAAATACTACGTTTCAGACGATTTTTGCATCGCTAGAAAGGTATTAGTGTGTAGAATGAAAAAAATAGCTTCTTTTTGCATCAAAATATGGTATTTATACCCTCAAAATTTCATTCCAATGTTTCAGGTGGTCTTTTGACCCTAAATCTTAAAAGTGAGAATTGCCCCTAAAATGGGATTTACAATCCAATTCATCTAATCTTAAGAACCCAAAATATCCAAATAGGAGACAAGTTAAAATTTGATCGATTTCAAGTAACGAAGAGGGTTTGTGGATAGTAGAAGCACTGCATGTTGGAGCTTTAGCAACAAAATTAGGGTTTTACTGGGAAGGAAAATTAGATCCATTTTGAAATTTGCATTTATTGATGAGAGCACATTGGAATTATTAATATTGATTAATACTTCCAAAAATAGGAACTTATTTTGTAATGAAATTCAATAAGAATTACTTAAATCTAAAAATGCATACCTTTTCTAGATCAAAAATTTTGATTTGAAAGTGAAGGTGTGTAAATAATACGATAAATTTATAAAATAACTATCTTGGATTATGTATGAGTTGACAAAAAAGATCCATTATATTTGTTGGTTATCGAAGTTGGAAGAAACACATACTAATTTATTCACAAATATCCTTCCAAGTTATAATTCATTTAGATGTCGTGGAGGAGTTCTCCTAAATAGTTGAATAAAAGGTACTTGTTGCTATTGTTGATTCTGCTAGTAGGCCTATGCTATGGCCTCTAGGTGATTTATTTCCTGGATCTATTATTGATACTAGGTGAGATTAGGGTTCTCCCAAAAATAAGTAGTGATAGTATGAATCTAGGAATGCAGAACTTCAGCATTCATTTACTCATGATATTTGGGAAGTGTGATTTTTGTATCCAACTAGAATATCATTTGTTAATATTTGTTGATGAGAACTTCCTTGAGTAACTTTATGATCTATGGGTCTAGATTGGAATCTATAAACTAAACCTCTTCATTGGATGCACCTTTGGAAGGGGCCATGAAGGATTGTGGGAGATAAAAATGGTGGAAGAGATGAGCCTAGAAAATCCCAATTTTTTGGCTTAGAGGGAACTAAGATGAAAAAAGAGAGCATTGAAAAATATGATAACTAGGATAAGGAAGGTGTTTATGTGTATAAGGGTGATTGGATAGGCTGAAATTAGTAGAGAGAAAAATGGTTTGAGCACTGAAAAACACTACAAAAGTAATAGATCGATTATTGCAGGTCGTGATCAACCTCATCCAACCCAACCAACAATTCCAGGATCTAGTGGCTCCTACACTTAGCAGGACTGTCCAATTTAGCCTAATGGAAAAATTCTGCTCCAAAATTGCCTCCTTGCAATTTTGCTTCCGCAATCCTCATTCTGCAACTCTATTCCCACAACAAATTTTCCATAGTCGGGTTGCGGGATACATGATCTCAAACTCCCAAAGTCACGCTCTGCAACTTTCCTTCCACAACGGCCTTCTCACAAACGAGTTGTTGGATACAGGATGCAGGATTCCAACTTCCCAAAGTTGCTTCCCCGCAATTTTTCCTTCTTGATTTCTCAGCTATCAGATATTTGTGGCCTTCACTCCGATCGTCAATATTCTTTTTAGTGAAGAAATCACAGATCTTTATGGATCTGTTAACCCCCTCACAACTTTCATTGCAGGATTCTTCTGTACTATCAGATATTTATCTGTGGACTCAACCTCGACCCTTCATTCTCTGCAAAACTTGTCAATGGAAGAAAATCTACGGGTTGCACTGATTGATTGTGGAATTGATCAATCCAGCCTGTAATATTCCTGATTCCTTAGCCTAACACTCTTATGCATGCATTTATGCTCTACTTCAACTATTTAAGCAAGAAATTGATGCATGAATTCAACAATGTCATAGAAATACACAATGTTCAGGAAAATTATGAAATCGGCTCTGTAAAGATACACAGTTCAACACAACACATGCATAAAGGCTAACAACCCTAGAACACATGGTTAATCCTTTTATCAAGAAACAAAGGAAAATGCACACAGCTTGGATCTCTCTTCTTCCGACTCTTCAAAATATTTACAAGCAGGAATCAGACATAGGTTTGTCCTCCTCTCTGCAAACTCAAAATTCTAAATGCTGAAGAGTAGAACCCCCTCTACATCTCTAAACTATCTATTTTAACTAAACTGCTACTCTATTCCTAAGTGGTCCTACAATTGAAAATAAAACACTACTACACATGATGAAATGTCCTTGTCTGAAAAAAACTACCGGCAACTTGATCTCCATGCAGGGAGTCATGATCTACAATGATTCCTTATGCCACTAATAGACTATGAATCAGCACAAATGGTAAAAAAAATATGCCACCACATGTGACCAACTCATCACATTATTGGCATGGCACAATTCTCCAGCATCAGACTCACAAGGTAGAAAAAAATTATGAACCCCTGTTCATTAGATCAGCTACAGTGAAACCCTTGGCTTCCAAATCTCCAATGCTCATCCAAGTAGAATCCTCTATTGGTCGCTTCTTCCATTTGACCAAATACTCCAGATAGTCCATATTCCTTCTACTCTTTACCACTTTAGTGTCCAGAAGGCCCTCAAATTCCAAGGATTTTGTCTCAGGCATCTGCCTCACCCATTGTAGTTCTTCAGTAGGATCTTCACCTTCTATAAAGGTTCTAGTGTCACCTATTACATAAGGATATATATCTGTTACATTAAACATTGGTGAAATACCAACTCCTATAGGAATCTCTAACTCATAAGCATTTGCTGATGATTTCTTGAGTATTCTACAGGGCCCAATCTTCTTCATCTTTAGCTTGTTATACTCCCCCTTTGGAAATCTGTCTCTCTTCATATATGCTAAGACCAAATCTCCTACTTCATAGTCATTTTCTCTCCTTTTGGAATCTACTCCCACCTTGCAGTTGGTTATAGATTTTTAACATTTAAGCTACATGATCTTAGGATCTTATCTGAGAGAATAAAAAGCACAACAATCAAACACAAGAGACAATGAACACAGATTTTCCTCGGGGAAACCATAAAGGAGAAAACCCCGCAACTTCCTCAGAGATAGAATTAACACCAAAAGAAAAAACCAAAACAGTAAGATGATCTCCTGACAGCATTAGTTTCTTGTTCTCTTCTCCTAGCTTCTTCTTCCTCTCTCAGTTATGTGCTCCAAATGAGTGTGAGTGAATGTGTGATAAATAGAGATTTTTGCTTTCTATTTATACTACTTCTTGACTTGACAATAACTCACTAGGGTTGACTTCTCTAGGAGAGACTAATAACCCTAGGGCCCCACAACTATGGGGAATTTAACCCTTGATCAATAAGGCGGGTTACACTCTATGACTTGACATGAATTGTTTACATTATTGAATCTCCCGATAGGAACATCGAGACATGACATGGATCAATTACATTATAGATACTTCCTGGAATAAACATCGGGGTACAATACATAAGATATATAAGTTAATACATTCCAAAGTTACAAATACATCAACACTCCCTCATAACTAGGAAGGTATTCTCTCGACACAATTTATCAGCAAAAGTCTTCTTCTCTGTATCATCTGGATCATCATTAAGTTATCTCCATCTTCAAGTCATCTTCATCTTCAAGTCATCTAGATCATCACTGGATTTGGATCATCGCTGCTGGATCATCATTGGTCATCATCACGGGTGCTATCTCAATTCTACTCATCACAGGAAGTTCTATAGAGCCATCCCTTTTCATGCTAGTTGTAGGCCTAGCCTTTAGGTAGGTATTCATCTTCTTCATCACTTATATCTGACCTAGTCAGAAAGGCCCACCCAACACTTGCATCTGACCATGGGATGAACACATCAACCATGTCAAAGAGGCATGCCTATAGCACTCACATCTGACCATGGGATGAACACATCAACCATGTCAGAAGGGCCCAACACTCACATCTGACCATGTGATGAACACATCAACCATGTCAGAAAGGCTTAGGACTTATATCTTACCATGGGATGAACACATCAACCATGTAAGAAAAGCTTAGAACTTATATCTTACCATGGGATGAACACATAAACCATGTAAGAAAGGCTTTGCACTTATATCTGATCATGAGAGATGAACAAATCCCACAGTTACATCAGAATGGCTCTCAGCTCTAGGATGAGTGTCAGTCCCAAACTAAAATAAATTCCTGGTAACTGACTAGGTGCCTCCATTCTCCCAGAGAATGGCCTCTCAGCACTATGCTGAGCTTCACTCCCGGAATGAATCAATTTCTTGGTAACTGACTAGGTGTCTCCATTCTCCTAGAGAATGGCCTCTTAGCATTAAGTTGAGCTTCAGCCCCAGACTGAATCAATTTCCTGGTAACTGACCAGGTGCCTCCATTCTCTTAGAGAATGGCCTTCAGCACTTATATCTGACCATGTGAGATGAACACATCCCGCAATCACATCAGAATGAATCAGCATTTACATTTGACCATGGGATGAACACATAACCATGTCAAAAATGCTCATGGACTCATCACTTCCCTTTGGAGGGAACCTCGATCTAGAGAACACCAAGCTTTTCCCTGAAGTATTCAAACTTCACTCTAGTTAATGGTTTGGTTAACACATCAGCTATCTGCTCATCCGTCGCAACATACTGGAGCTTCACTGCTCCTCTCTGCACCATATCCCTGATATAGTGATATTTTATCTTGATATGCTTCGACTTGTCATGGAACACAGGGTTCTCTGAAAACTTCACACAGCTCTAATTGTCACAATATATTCAAGTAGAATCCAACTAGAGATCAAACAAATCAGATAGTATCTTCCTAAACCACACCGCCTCATAGCTAGCTAAGCAAGCTGAAACATATTCTACTTTGGTTGTATTCAGTACCACACATGATTTCTTCCTACTAAACCACGAGATCATCCCTGATCCCATACTGAAGCAGCACCCTGAAGTGCTCTTCTTATCAATGGTACTTCCTTCCCAATCTGAATCCACATAACCTTCCAGGTTAATCTTCTGATTCACATCATACTTGATCCCATAATCAATTATACCCTTCATGTACCTCAGAATATGCTTTGCAGCAATCAAGTGAACATGTATTGGATCTTTCAGAAACTGGCTCAATGTGTTCATAGCAAAGCAAATATCTAGTCTCGTATTTATTAGATACATCAGTGACCTAATTATCTGACGATACATCGTAGCATCAAACGACTTGGATGAAGCATCACTCAATAGCCTTAGGTTTGGTCATGGCCTTGCAGTCCATCATCTCGAACCTCTTCAAGATATCTACTATATACTTCCATTCTCCCAGGGAAATTCCATCTGCATTCTGCCACACCTCCATGCCTATAAAGTAATGCATCATACCTAAGTACTTCATTTCAAACTCAGAAGAAAGCTTCCTCTTTGTATTAGCAATCAACCCATATTTTCTTGTCACAAACAGATCATCTACATATAGTACGAGTATTACTAGGTTCCCTGCTTCAACCTTGTAGTAAAGGTTGGAATCCACTTACTCTTGGTAAATCCCAAATATAAATTCTACCGTACCATGTCCTAGGTGCCTTTTTCAAACCATACAGGGCTTTCTTTAATTTACACACATGAGTCTCCCTGTCATGTGTCTCAAAACCGAGTGGTTTCTCCACATACACTTCCTCCTCTACTACACCATTCAAGAAAGTAGTCTTGACATCCATCTGGTGTATATTCCATTTCATTACTACAGCTAGAGAAATTAATGATATGATGGAAGTGTATCTAGCTATAGGTGCAAAATTATCTTCATAATCTAATCCTTCTTTCTAGGAGAAGCCAGGAGCCACAAATATTGCTTTATATTTCTCTATGCTACCATCTACAACATGCTTGATCTTGTAGATCCACTTGGAAGTTACAACAGACTTCCCTTATGGTCTTGGGATAACATCCCAAACATCATTCTTCATGATCGGTTGATACTCTTCAATCATAGCATCCTTCCATTCTTTCTTTTCTATCATTTCTTCATAGTTGGAAGGTTCTTTATCAATGAAGTTACATAATAGGGCTATGTAAACAAAGCAGGACTTGGTTCTTTTCTTCTCTTTGTGTATCTCTTCTGGATCCTCATATCTTTCTACACCTTGGATAGCCACTCATACCCATGTAGGTTTCCTCTTGTGAGAATTCTTCTCTTGAGGTGGATCTACCGGTTCCTGAGGTTCTTCCATTTCTTGATCTTCTTCTAGAGTTGTTCTGTTCATAGTTGTATTATAGATATTGGGTACTTCTGATTCTTCATAGTATTGAACGAGTCTTTTTTTGGATTTGATGTAAGCTGAGTCTTCATAAAATGTTACATCTCTTCTGATGTCGATCTTCTTGAATCCTAGGAAGTATATTCTGTAAGCCTTCGAGCTCTCAGAGTATCCCACAAATATACCCTTCTTTCCTGAAGGATCTAGTTTTGTCCTCTTTTCTTTTGGAATGTGTATGTATAATAGACAGCCAAATATTCTAAGATGACTAACTTTTGGTTTCTTGCCGGAAAATACTTCTTCATATGTCTTGTTCTCGAGTACTCTATGTGGGGTACGGCTATGTACATACACAGTTGTTCTGGAAGCTTTTACCCATAGATGCATAGGAAGGTCTTGATCTTGAAGCATTACCCTTGCTACTTCCATGATAGTTTTGTTCTTTCTTTCTGCAACCCCATTCTGTTGTGGATTATATGGAGTGGTCAACTCCCTCTTAATCCTTTTATCTCTACATAATTCTTTGAATTCATTTGATGTGAATTCTTTGCCATTATCTGATCAAAAGATATTGATCTTATTCTCTGTGTGGTTCTCAATCAAGGCTTTGAATTCTTTGAATTTGATGAATACTTCATCCTTGTTCTTCATGAAGTATATCCATGTCATCCTATAAAAATCACCATTGAAAGAAACATATTATACATACCTGCTTAGAGAACTGGATGACATTGGACAGCATACATCGGAGTGGATGATTTCCAAGATTCCTTTTGCCTTGCTCTTGGTACTTGGAAATGTCTTCTTTGTGTTCTTTCCTTTCGCACATCCTTTGCATACACCTTCATGTTTTTCTTGCATTTCTGGAAGACCTTCAACAAATTTTCTTGCAAGTGGTAGTGCCCTATAGTGCACATGTGCAAGCCTTCTATGCCACAGTTGATTTGGTTCTACTGAGTCATGAACCAAAGCTTGTTCTAGTTGGCCCTTCAATTTGTACAGTCCTCCTTCTTGTTCTCCAATTACTACTGGATCGTCAATAGTGTTTCCTTTTGGCCACATGAGGACTTGGACATCTATAAATGCAACCACCGTGCTTTTTTCATCCAAAGCAGAGATGGAGAGAAGGTTCTTCTTTAGTCCTGGTACAAATAGGACATCCTTCATTTTCATAGACTTTCCAAAGTCTAATTTGTAGGAGGATTCTCCACTATCTTTAATTGGATACTGGTAGTCATCCCCAAGTTTCACTTTGTGGGGTGATTCATGTTATGATAGTTTCACAAATGATTCTTTGAATCCCATCATGTGTTTGGAAGTCCCACTATCTATAAGTCAATCTTTTCTTACGTGTGTGATGTTTCCCATGAGAGAAAAAATAAAAACATATTCTTCATCACTTGAAAAATCATCACTATCTTATTTGATTCTCTTCTTGGAAGTCTCATCATATTCTGCAGCATGAGCATGATGTCTTTTCTTGTTTCCCTTCTTCTTGTGAGAGACATTTTTGTTCTTAGGACAATCTCTAGCATAGTGTCCTCTTTCATCACATGTAAAGCATCTGAATTTAGGTAGATTCTTGTTATATCTTCTAGAATGAAACTGCTTACCTTGATGATGGTTTTCTTTTCTCTTCTTGGATTGTATTGTGAGATCTTGATCTTCGTTTCCCATCTTTTCTTCTCGAGCTGCTATTCAACCTTATTCTTGTGAGCATTCTTCCCATGGTCTACTAAAATTGACTAGCTTCTTTCTGGCACAGATCCCTTGAACGAAAGAGTCTCATGTCCTAGGGATACCATTCAAGGTGGTCATCACAATTTGTGCATTCTTTACTTCTTCATCCACTGCTTCAAGGGGTTCCTTGATCTGAGAGACCCTTGTAAAGTAAGACTAGATAGTTTCCACATTATGAATATTTACATTCTTCAATTGGTTTCTCAGAGTCATCTTTCGGTTTATGTTCTTCCCTTTAAATAGTTTGGTCAGGGCATCAAACATAGATTTAGGTGTCTTTAGGGAGGACACCTATGGTATGAGGTGATCCTTGATTGAATCAGCAATAATCCTCTTAGCCATGACCAATTTCTTCTTGTGTAAGGCCTTAGCCTCATCTCCCTCTGGAACTGGAACCTCTTCATTGATGTACGAGTCCAACTCATTTTCTTCCAAGGCCAGGGAGATCCTATACTTCCAGGATCAGAAGTTATCAGCTCCCTCAAGGTTTTCATCAAGATTGGTATGATGAGACATATTAATAGAGAACCTCAAATGGAAATGCAAAAGATTTATATCTTACCAAGTTAAGATGTTGGAACTAGATCTAGAGTTGAATTTCTGTAGAGCTGGTTCAGGAGTAGATTAGGGTTTGACTTTCCCAGAGTTTTACCCAACCAAAAACTTTGATCTTGATATCTAAACTTTGATTTTGGGGAGGAGATCAATCTAGGCCTGGGCTCACTTAAAAATTCCACTTCTGTGGAAAGCCCTAATTTCCCGCAGTAGTGTTGGGTCAAAAACTAAAAATGCTGAGAATCAGATTCTTCCTTGACAAAAAGATGCTCCCTAGGGAGGAGAGTCATCCTAACCTCCTTTTGCTGAAAATCTATGGAGAGAGATCCAAAAAGTAGGAAGTCCTAGCTTCAGCAGCTGCATAGTGTCTTCTTCTCAGGTTAGCTCTAATACCATGTTATATTTTTAACATTTAAGCTATATGATATTAGGATCTTATCTGAGAGAATAACAAGCACATCAATCAAACACAAGAGACAATGAACACAAATATTTTTCTCAGGGAAACCATAAAGGAGAAAACCCTGCAACTTCCTTAGAGATAGAATCAACACCAAAATTAAAACCCAAAACAATAAGATGATCTCCTGACAACAATAGTCTCTCTTTCTCTTGTCCCATATTCTTCTTCCTCTCTCAATTATGTGCTCCAACTGAGCGTGAGTGAATTTGTGATAAATAGAGAGGTTCCCTCTCTATTTATACTAATTCCCGACTTGACAATAACTCACTAGGGCTGACTTCTCTAGGAGAGTCTAATAACCCTAGGGCCCCACAACGATGGGGACTTTAACTCTTGATCAATAAGGAGGGTTACACTCTATGACTTGACATGACTTGTTTACATTATTAAATCTCCCGATAGGAACATCGGGGCATGACATGACTCAATTACATTACAGATACTTCCCGGAATAAACATTGGGGTACAATACATAAGATATACAAGTGAATGCATTCTGAATTTACAAATACATCAACAGCTGGTGTTACTCTGCTATAACCTTGCTTTAACTTGCTCCTGGAGTTCACTGATCCTCGTAGAAAACTCTTCTCCATCAGCATTTCATTTCTCCAATTGACCTAAGCCACAAAGTTCACACACTCCTCTTGGATGCATTCCATACAAAATTTGAAATTGAATCATCCTTTTAATTCTGTTTGGTGAATCATTATAAGAAAACTCAGCTTGAGCTACTACTCTGTCCCACTGCTTAGGACTCTTGCCAACCAGAATTATCAACATATTCCCCATACTCCTATTGACTATTTTAGTCTATCCATTAGACTGTGGGTGATATGTTGAACTGAAGTTCAGTATAGTACTCAACTTCTTCCATAAGGTCCTCCAGAAATGACCTGTGAACTTCACATATCTGTCTAATACAATGCTTCTAGGTAAGCCATGTAGCTTCACAACTTCCTCAAAGAATAAGTTAGCAATGTGTGTGGAATCTATCCACCACAACAAAGATAGAATCATGTCCCCTCTGAGTTCTTGGTAAGCCCAGAATGAAATCCATACTCACAGAATCCCAAGGCCTAGTTGGAATAGGAAATGGTGTATACAATCCTGTGTTCTGGATTTTCCCCTTAGCATGCTGGCATACTCTGCATCTACTCACAAAATTCTCAACTTCAAACCTTAACGTTGGCCAAAAATAGAAATTACCTAATTGTCCAAAGGTTTTATCACTCCCAAAGTGACCTTCCATACCTCCATTATGTTTCTCCTATATCAAGTTCTCTCTCATAGAACACTTTGGTATACATAGTTTACTGTTTTTAAAGAGTAAAGCACCTTGAAGTGTATACTCCATCCATGGCTCTCTTTCCACCTCCACTGGATTTTTACAAGCCCTATAAGCTTCCTGGAAATCAATGTAAGCTTCATACCAATCTCCCAAATGTTCAAATCCCAAGACTTGGATTTGATTTTCTTGCATAATCAATAGTCTCCTACTCAAAGCATCAACCACTATGTTTGACTGTCCACTTATGTGTCTCAAGACAAAGGTAAATATCTGTAAGAACTCAACCCACTTGACACGTTTCAGGTTCAACTTATGTTTCTGCATAAGGTATTGTAATGCATGGTTATCAAAATATAACACAAATTCTCTAGGCATTAAATAATGTCTCCAATGCTTCATTGCATGAACAATAGCATAAAACTCCTTGTCATAAGATGAATAATTTTTCTTTGCATCATTAAACTTCTCCCTAAAATACCCTATAGGCATGTCCTCCTGACTAAGACAACTCTGATTGCTACTCCACTAGCATCACACTTTACTTGGAAAGGGTGGTTGAAGTCTGCTAACTTCAATACTTGTTGTTCAGTGATCTTCTTCTTCAAGAACTGAAAACTCTTTTCAGCCTCTACTGTCCATTAAAATGGTTGTTTATATTTCTTAATTGTCTCAACAATAGATGCACAAATACCACTGAAATGATTTATGCACTTCCTGTAAAAAATGGCCAATCCATGAAAGCTTCTTACCTCAAATATGTTCCTAGGTGAAGGCCAATCAATGATTGCTTGCACCTTTTCTGGATCCATATTCAACCCTTCTCTTTAGATAACAAATCCCAAATATACTAGCTCTTTCTTCATGAATGTGCACTTCTTCACATTTATCAGCAACTTTTCCTGCCTCTCTAAAATATATCTTAAATGCTTTAGATGCTCTTCTTCTATTTGGATGAAAACCAAAATGTCATGAAAGTTAACTATCACAAACTTACCTATGAAATATCTCAATAATTCATTCATCGATCTCATAAAATTGCTTGGTGTGTTGGAACATCCAAATGGCATGACCAACCACTCATACAACCCATCATTTTTCTTGAAGGCTGTCTTCCACTCATCTCCTTCTCTGATCCTAATCTGGTGATATCCACTCTTCAAATCCATTTTTGAAAAGCATGTTTGTCCACTTAGGAAATCCATCATGTTATCCATCCTTGGTAATGGAAATTTATATCAGATAGTGATCTTATTAATTGCTCTGGAGTCAGTACACATCCTCCACTCACCATCCTTCTATGGTGTTAGTACTGCTGGTACCACACATGGACTTAGACTCTTTTGGACCGATCCTTTGTCCAACAATCCTTTGACCTACTTCCTTAATTATTCATTCTATTGAGGTGTCAACCTATATGCTTCCTTGTTTGGTAAACTGGCTCTTGGAATAAATCAATCTAATGACTTATATCCCTTCTTGGTGGTAATTCATTTGGTAAATATTCCACCACAATGTTACTATACTCACTTAGCATCTCCTAAATCTCCTCAGGTAGATCTACCACGCTGGTCTTCATTGTCACCACTCTTGGATTACATACCACAACATAGTTCAACTCTTCTTTCTCAACCTACTGGAAACACTCCTTTCCTAACAACATCAGAACTTTAGGTGCTGATTGCCCTACTGTACTACCTTCTTGTAAAGGGTGAAGTACATGTTTTATCCCATTCTTCAAAAAACTATGACAGTTACTCCTACCATCATGAGTTACTTTCTTATCAAATTTCCATGGTCTGCCTAACAATATATGACAAACATTCATGGGAATCACATCACACCTAATATTCTCCTTATATGGACCTATTTGAAAATCAACTACACATTGCTCACTCACCAAGATTTGATGTCCTTTATGTAACCAAGATAATTTGTACGGAACATGATGCTTGGTATTCTTTAAAATCAAATTTTCCACCATCTCTGTGGAAACAAGATTTTCAGTACTCCCACTATCAATCACCATCTTACAACACTTCCCTTGGGCTTTACATGTAGTCCTAAATAATGATTTTCTTTGAGCAGGACCTGCTTGCTCCTTCTTAGGTTTCAACAAGACCTTGTTCATCAACAAATCCTCTTCTGTCTCTGGCAATATTTCCTCTACTATTGACTCCTCTTGCTACTACTCATTCTGAGCTACATAGGCTCCTTTCTATCCTACATCTTATTTTCCTGGACATTCAAATGACTTATGCCCCAACTAGTTTCATTTGTAACACCGAATGTTGACAACCTCTCTACCTCATCCTATACCTCTACCTCCTTGGTAAGTTCCTCTTCTACTAGAATCACCTCATATACCATGCTGTTCTTGCTGGTTAGAGTTACTAGACTCTCCTCTCTACGGCCCAAATCTTCCTCTTCCAGTCTCTTTCCCTCTTCCTCTAGCTGAACCATGAATTCTATTGAAACTCTTCTTCCTTGCTATCTTTTCCTCTATCCTCAAGGCATACTGATATGCCTCCTCCATCATTCTAGGTGATATCATGCTGATATCTTCTTGGATATACATCCTTATACCATTCACATATCTATCAGCCTTCTCTGCTGATTCTTCCGCATATCCAGCCCTTAGGTTTACTTTGTAGAACTCCTCAGTGTACTCTCTCACCATTAACAATCTTCCTAAGGTTCTATACTTGTCTATACAGAATTAACTAGTAATCTTTGGGAAAGAAATTAGCCCTCATCTTTGCCACCATTCTATTCCATATTTTTAACAATGGATTATTCTTCATCCTTTTTTCTTGCACACTATCCCACCATAAGGATGCATGCCCTTTCAACCTCATCACAGCTAATCTGACTCTCTTGTCTTCTTCTACCTCATCGTACTCAAAGTACTTATCCAGCTCACTGATCCAATCAATGAGATGCTCCATGAAAATACTTCCATCATAGGTAGGAAACTCCGATCTTGGCCTTGAAGTCGTTCCCAGAATAGATCTGAAATATCTTAACTTTGGTGTTTCTTGCATAGGTGTAGTTTCTTGTCTTTGCTCTTCATCCTCAGGTTCACTTACATCCCCTGCTTTTGGGTCTCTTCGTCTATCTATTTCCATGGCTTCCAGATGTGCCCTTAACTCCCTCATTTCCTCTAGAACTTCTACATTCCCTCCTAGTCGACCTCTGTCATGACCTCTCGGTCTTCCAATGCGTGCAACCATATTCTCACACTAAGCCTCTGCAATAACAGTTCTCTTTCACACTGTTACAACTTACCTCACCAAGCCTCTTCTTGGCCCTTGGTATTTCAGTAATGTTGGTCCTTGATCAGAATGTCTTGAGCACTCCTCTTTTCTCTTTCTAGTCTTCTACAACTAAACCTCTCTCTTTCATGAGCTTCTCCTTGCTCCTTCAGAAATTATACCCACAACCTCAACTGTGGAATTTCTCAATAGGAAATCTCTTCCTGCTCCAATACAAAAACTGTTGTAGGCCAGGATCGACCTTAGCCAACCCAACCAGCACTTCTAGGATCTAGTGCCTCCTACACTTAGTAGGACTACCCAATTTAGCCTAATGTCCAAATTCTGCTCCAAAATTGCCTCTCCACAATTTTGCTTCCGCAATCGTCATTCCGCAACTATGTTCCCAAAATAGAGTTTCCGTAGTTGGGTTGTAGGATGTGGGATATCAAACTCCCAAAGTCATGCTCTGCAAATTTCATTCCACAATGACCTTACCGCAAATGAGTTGCGGGATGCGGGATGTGGGATTCCAACTTCCCAAAGTTGCTTCCCCCCAACTTCCTCTCCGTGATTTCTCAGCTGTCAGATCTTTGTGGCCTTCGCTCTGACTGTCAATATTATTTTTGGCATGAACCTCATAGATCTTCGCGGATCTATTAAACCCCTAGCAAATTCTATTGCGGGATTCTTTTGGACCATTAGATCTTTATCTGTGGACTCAACCTCGACCGTTCATTCTTTGCAAAAATTGTCAATGGCAGAAAATCTGCGGGTTGCGCCAATTGATCATGGAATTGATCAATCCAGACTGCAATCTTCCCGATTCCTTATCCCAACACTGATCTAGATTTATGTGTGAAAAAAATGAAAGAACATATACATAATCATACTCACAAACATTTTTCAAAGATAACAAAGACACAGTAAATAAATATTCTATTAAATGGCGGAAATAGAACAGACTGTAATACAATAGCTAGAATGGTGGTAGCTATCTCTAAGAAGAGATGTGACTTCTACGCTCATCCCTGTAAATATGAATACAAAATGAGGCCAAAGGAACCTATTTATAATAATAATGAGGGTGAGAACCCCAAAAGTCCAAAACGTAACCCTAGAAGATGAACCATCATAAAGTTTGCAGCCCCAAGGTGGTAAGTTGAACAGTCAACTTCCTGGGGTCATAACTTTTGCATATGATCTCCGATTTGGGTATTTGATAGCTCATTGGAAAGGCATATCTAAAATTTATAACTTTTTATTGGAAAAATGCATATTTATGGAGACCATTTGGCCCCAAAATCACCAAAAAATGTCATTTAGGGCCTCAAAATGGTCCCAAAAGTTTGGGACCCAAAAAACCATAGAAAAATAACTAGGAAACTTCCACAATGGACAATTGTTTTGAGCCAGTGGAATAGGTAGATGGACACCAATATCCATCTGGATCAATCCTCCCTTTTTAAGAAGAAATGGTATCCATTGCGTTGAATCCTGTATCATATCTCGAACTGTGTGTTGAGTTGATCTCCTGGTGCCACATTTGCTAAAGTGAAGAGGCTTCCTTTCTTTGACATCTTGAGAGGGCTGTAATTGTTGTATGGATGATTTGTTTTTGGATGAGCACCTTGAATGTATGGCCTTGCATCATAGAGGTACTCGAATAGATGAGGAAACAATGGCTCTGTCTTCTTCTTGTGTTTGATGAGAAGAGACACCCTATGCAGAGGGTGTGGAGGTCTCTTTGATCTTATGTTCTCCTTCATACGCAATTGTTAAGAGGAATACTTTTCTGATGTGGGAGCTTATCTTCCTACCTTGTGAGACTTTGTTAGGTGCAATGGTCTCTAGTATTTGATAGAGTTTGGCTCCCAAAGTAACAATGATGTTGCGAGGCTGTGACTTATATACAACATGGCGCTTCCACATATATGGTTGTCCTAAAAGAACATCATAACTTCAAGTGGGGCCACATCACATAGTACCTCATCTTTGAAAGGATTGATGCCATATGGTAGGAGGCATTATTGAGTAATGCTGATACCTCGTCCTTGTCTTAGCCAACCAATGCTGAAGGGTTGCGGGTGTGGTGTTGTCGAAAGCTCCAATCTCTTAACAACTTTTGCTGAGATCGGGTTCTTTTGGCTGCCATTGTCAACAATGAAATGTAGAGGAATTCCCTTCACCCACATTTGCGTGTGGAAGAGGTGCTCCTCTACCTCTGACTCTTCAGAATCCTCTAGTTGAATCTGTGTGGTAGCAACAGTGGAAGTGGGGTCTGCATCAATGATATGCCTCCCATTGTCTGCGGTTGTGGCATTGGGTTCACAACCATAATCGAGATCCGATTCTGAAGCTTTAATCTTGGGCACTAATGACTTCTTTGAGTAACATTCATCAGTGTTGTGCCAAGGTATTTTATGGAATTCACACCATTTCTCGGTGTCCTTATTTGTCTTTCCATCCCCCTTCTTTTCTTATGGAGGGGACTGGTTGTCCTTTCCTTGTCCTATGTTTTGCGGGCCATGGTTTCCCTTGTCTTGCTTCTGCAGTTGATGAGCAGGTACAGAGTCTCATTTTTTCTTTTGTCTAAATTTCTCCTCGATTTTGATAGCATACCGATAGGCGAATCCAAGTGAAGAGATGTTGAGGAAGTCCATCTCAGTTTGGATGTACCGATGTAGACTACTGCAATATTTTAGAATCTGGTGCTGCTCGGAGTCCTTGATACTTAGCTTTGTACATAGGGTATGAAATTTTTTGGTGTACTCTGGCACCATCTGGTCCCTTTCTTGATGTAGAATGGTCCATTTTGTGTATTGGTCATCATAGTTTCCCACAGGGTAATACTGTTCCCTGACGGAATCTATGAAAGAGACCCAAGTGGGATTTGTTTCAAACATTCCAAACTTGTCTATTGAGGTTTGCTCACAATAAGTACCCCACCAATTTTGGACATGGGGGTCTGCCTTAAGGAGTGCAAAGGTGATATTTTCCTTGTCAGAAAAATTGTGGACAGATAAATACCCTTCTAGAACATTCAGCCATTTATTGAAGGCATCTGCATCGATATTCCATTCAAATAAAGGAATATTAAAGTTAACTTGTACCTTAAAGGGACTTGTATCCCTGAACCAGCTACTCGTTGAAGATGCACTTGCCGCTACCGAAATTCGTAGAAGGATTTGGGAGAAACTATCCATCATCTCGTTCCTCTGTCACTCGAGGGCTTTCTCGAGAAGCAACTTGATAGGATGTACTTCTCCATCGTCTCTCTTCTCTTCTTCCATGGGAGGTCATTTGGGACAGTGAGAATGATTAAGTGAAACTAGTTCGAGACCGAATTCTCTATATCTTGACCTCGTCAGGGACATGCACTGAGAAACAATCAAAGAGTAGATTACTCTGATACCATTGATCCGGATTTATGCGTCAACAAAATGAAAGAACATATACATAATGATAATAAAAAACATTTTGCAAATATAAAATGGACACAGTAAACAAATATTCTATTAAATGGCGGAAATAGAATATACTGTAATACAATAGCTAGAATGGTGGTAGCTATCTCTTAGAAAATATGTGACTTCTACACTCATTCGTGTAAATATGAATAAAAAATGAGGCCAAAGGGGCCTATTTATAATAAGAATGAGGGTGAGAACCCCAAAATTCCAAAGTGTAACCCTAGAAGATGAACCATCATAAAACTTGCGGCCCGAAGGTGGTAAGTTGATTGTGAACTTCCTGGGGTCATAATGTTTGCATACGATCTCCGATTTGGGTGTTCGATAGCTCATTGGAAAGTTCTATCTAATATTTACAACTTTTGATTGGACAAATGTATACTATTGTAAACCATTTGGCCTCCAAATCACCAAAAACCGTCATTCAGGGCATCAAAACGGCCCCAGAAGTTTGGGACCAGAAAAACTATAGAAAAATAACTAGGAAACTACCAAAATGGACAATTGTTTTGAGCCAATGGAATAGGTGGGTGGTCACTGATATCCATCTGGATCAAACATTTTTATGCATGCATCTATGCTCTACTTAAACTATTTAAGCAAGAAATTTATGCGTGAATTCAACAACTTCACAGAAATAAACAATGTTCAGGAGAACGCCAAAGTTGGCTCTACAAAGATACACATTTCAACACAACACATGCATAAAGTATAACAACCCTACAACACACGGTTAATCCTTCTATTAAACAACAAAGGAAAATGCACACATCTTGGATCTTTCTTCTCCGACTCTTCAAAATATTTACAAGTAGGACTGAGACGTAGGTCTGTCCTCCTCTCTACAAACTCAAAATTCTAAATGTTGAAGAGGAAAACCCCCTCTACATCTCTAAACTATATATTTAAAATAAACTGACACTCTATTCCTAAGTTGTCTTGAAACTGAAAATAAAACACTACTACGCATGATGAAACATCCTTGTCTGAAACAAACTACTGGTGGCTTGATCTCTACACAGGGAGTCGTGATCCACAATGATTCCCTACGTCACTAATAGACTATGACTCAGCAAAAATGGTTACAAAAATATGCCATGACATGTGACCAACTCATCACATTGTTGGCATGCCACGATGCTCCTGCATCATCCCTAGCTATAAAACTAACCTAAGAACCTAATTTCTATGTGGGAGGGTTGGGATATTATAGAACAACAACATGCCCACACACATGCCATATAACATGGAATTAGAATTAATAAAATGAGCGTAAATACTCATGTACTTTGGATATAACTCTATACTATCTCAATGACAACATAATATCATGTGAATGCATTAAAATTTTAAAAAAAGACTCTAGAAATATAAGGGTTTTTCATTCCTTTACCATACCCCTACCCAACAATTGATCACGTGAATGTATTCAAATCATCATAAACATATTAGTTATGAAATTAAATCATGAATAAATGAATTCATACCAAATCCCCTGTAGCACAAAGGCAATATTGCCATCTGTTAAGCCCTTAATGATGACACATTACACGATATAGTGTGGCACACTACCCCCTATATTGTGGTGCATTACATATTATTTATGTAGGATTGAGTCCATTAGTGGGTTTATTAGTTGTTATTGTACACTTTTATCTCCTATACATAGGAAGGAGATATTCTCATTTTAGTCATCATGGTATCTTATCTTGTCTTGTGTACTCAGTACATTGTGTAAGGAGGTTCCTCCTTCGAACAAGATTGATATTTATCTCTTATATTCATTTATTAGGCATGGATGACTCTCTTATTGTCTATTTATGTTCTTTTTATGCTATATATGGGACTTAGTTGCATAACATTTGGTATCAGAGCTCTTTCATTGGAACTACCTTTTGCAAAACGAGTCATCTTGGAACTTTCGCTACAAATTTTTTTCTACAAGGATTCTGAGATAGAGGTTAAAAAAAACTTCCAAAACATGTTGAAATATCTCTAGTAAAAATTTCAGATCCTGATCCATTACAGTTTCAGGGATGATTCTGGAGGAATATAAGGTTTTTGACTTGTCCTACAGCTAGTCCAAAATAGGTGTTCTTGGGAAAAATGTCATATCCTAAGAATACAAGATCCAAATGGAGTGATATCAGTTGCATATGAAAGAATACGGACCAGGGTATATGTGGTAGAAGTTTTAGATACAAAAACAAAACAGTGGAAATGTGGCATACAATAAAAGTGCGCTCTTTTGGATAGGAAAAAAATAAGAAGGTTTGGTATATTTCCAATAACATTTTGTTGGCTCATCCAGATTATGTTAGACCTGCGACATTGGAAAGAGGAAAGATCAAGGCACTACAAGAAGTTTAAAAATCAGAGGAGTCACAATTCAAAATTTACCTAAGTTAGAAGTAAACCCTAAAATAATCTTCCAATCAGGGTTTGAAAAAGGCACGCCATTTTGAATTTGAATAGATTTTAGTAGAAGGATATTTATTTGTGGTAAACCCTAGGGTGTGATATTGTTAAAAATGCCACCAAATGGAAGTGGAAAGAATCACACTTTGCTCAAAACTCTAGATAATTCATCCTCGACATACGAGGAAATGGAATACATTTCTTTTAGAGTGTCCAAGTTGGAAGATAAGATTAAAGGAAATGTGAAAAATGATGACTTTGCTAAATTGGAAAAGAAGTTGGCTACGAAAGAGGATCTCAAAGGGATGGCTAGTAAGGAAGATCTCAAATGGATGGATAGTAAAGAATATCTTCAAGAATTGAAGGATTTTATCAAGTATATTAAGCATAACTTTATTCCTCAATTATCTACTCAAGAAGAGGATAAGGAGGAAAAACATGAATTATTCGGGTCATGTCTAGAGAAAATTGAAAAAGAATTGGAGAGTAGGAAGTTGGATTCCTCAAAATTCAATGATTCACTACAACATCATGGGTTCAATTCAGGTCTAGAAACTAATTTATCCCCAAGATTTACATGAGAAAGTTTGATGGCAAGGATCCAATCACGTATATTATTCATATGGAGTAATTATTTGATCTACACCAGGTGCTCACCATGCAAAAGGTAACTATTACATCCTTGTATTTAGAACCTGATCAGTTTGTATGGTACCAATGGATTTGTGAACATAAAAAGGAGTCTATTATCTCTTGGTCTATATTCACAGAATAATTGATTACACATTATGGATATATAAATAGCAACATTTTCTTTAGTCAGTTGGTAAATCTCAAGGAAAAAGGTTCAGTTATAGATCACATCAATCAATTTCAACAGCTATGTCTCAGACTAGTGAACAATATTTTAGAAGATAATTTTTTAGATCTCTTTATTGGAACCTTGAAAGATAACATTCAACATGAGGTGTGTCTCTTTGAACCATCATCGCTAGAGAAGGATTTCATGATGGAAAGGGAGGTTGAAAATAAAAATATGGAAATGACTACTAGAAAGGCCTTCTCCAACACATATAGAGAAAATAATGTTCCTTCTTCTAAACCACCACAAACGTTGACACCCCAACAACTAGATGTAAGAAGATCAAAACTATTATGCTTTAATTGTGACAGTAGGTATAGTAAGGGACATAATTTCAATGAGAAGAAATTAATCTACATAGATTGTGAAGAGGAAGAATCAAAAGAAGAGGAAGTATCTCAAGAAGAGGTAACTTTAGAAGAAATAGAAGAGTCTAATTCAAAAGAAATTACTCCCACCATATCTTGTCATGCATTGGATGGAATTAGCACTCCTCAAAATATCAAGATAGAAGGATACATAAAAAATAAAAGGTAACAATGTTGATTGATTCTGGTAGTACTCATAATTTCATTCACTGTAAATTAGACAAAGTTCTTAATTGCTTTGTTTATTCAGCACCAGAATTTCAAGTAATGATTGCAGATGGAGGAACTATAAATTGTTTAGGGAAATGCCATAATATCAATATCGCTATGGGGGAATATGTATTGAATATTTCAATGATTTCTATCCCAATGCGCGGTGTCGATGTTGTCTTGGGTGTCCAATGGTTACAATCATTGGGAACAATGGATTTTAATTTTCAAAAACAAATCATGAAATTTTCATGGGAAGGTAAAGAATATGAGTTAAATTGTATCATAAGAAAACCAAGGAAGGTGATAAGCTCTAATGGTATGAAAAAGTTGTTAAAACATGGACATCAAGGTATAGTTGCACAATCATGCTCATTAGATGTTCAAAACTCAAAATTCCCTATCTCCACAGATCTCCAAAGGGTCATTAATAAGCATTCCAAGGTATTTGAAGATATTCCCAAAGGTCTTCCACCTATTCATGACTTTGATCATGCTATCCACTTAATTCTAGGCAATGTTCCTTATAAATTTAGACCTTATCAATATCCCTAAAACCAAAAGAGTGAAATTGAGCGTATGGTGGATGAAATGTTAGAGGCTGGCGCAATTAGGCTTAGGTAAAGTTCTTACTCTGCACGAGTGGTAATGGTATGCAAGTCAGAAGGATCATGGCATATGTGTCCTGATTATAGTGAGCTCAACAATATCACCATTAAGTATCAGTTTCCCATTACCATCATTGATGAATTGTTATACAAATTACATGGAGCAGTTGTCTCCACAAAGTTGGATATTCGTTTCGGGTATCATCAGATTCGAACGAAGGATGAAGACATCCACAAAAAAACATTCATAACTCATGCAGGTCACTATGAATTTTTGGTCATGCCATTTTGGTCTGAAAAATGCACCTTCCACATTTCAAGGTTTGATGAATTCTATTTTCAATCCTTTCCTTAGAAATTTTGTGCTGGTATTCTTTGATGATATACTAATATATAGCAAGTCTTTGGAAGAACATGTTCAACATGTTTACAGGGTACTACAACTATTAAAGGAGAAAGAACTATATGCAAAACCCTCAAAATGTTTCTTTGGGATAAAGGAGGTAGAGTATTTGGGTCATACTATATCTCATGAAGGTGCCAAGGTATATCCTAAACAAATTAAATCCATGATGGATTGGCTGATTCCCAAAACCCTAAAGAATATTCGAGGATTCTTAGGTTTGATAGGGTACTACCATAAGTTTGTTTGAAACTATGGAAGAATAGCAACTCCTCTAACATCGTTACTAAATAAATATTCATTTTCTTGGACTCCAGAGGAAGCTTAAGCCTTTCAATAACTTAAAGAGGCCATGTGTAAAGCTCCTATTTTGGCGACACCAGTATTCACAAAAACCTTTGTTGTGGAATGTGATGCTTCAAGAAATTGAATTGGAGCTGTATTATTGCAAGAAGGACACCCTATTTCCTTCACAAGTCATCCAATCAAGGGAAAGAACTTAAAAAATCCCATTTATGAGAAAGAAATGTTGGCAATACTACATGCCTTGAAGCAATGGTGCCCCTAACTTATAGGGAGACATTTCAAGGTTAAAACTAATCATGATAGCCTTAAATACTTCTGGGAACAAAGGCTATCTTTAGAAGATCAACAAAAATGGGTAAAAAAAATGTTGGGATATGACTTTGAAATCATCTACAAAAAGGGGAAGAAAAATGTTTTCATAGATGCACTCTCGAGGAAATATGAGGATGTTGAAGCATTACTCTATGCTATTTCGATCATCAAACCACATTGGATAGCCAAAGCAATGGACGAATGGAAAAATCATGAAAAAACATGAACATTTATTCAAAAGCTGCAGTAGGATCCCAATGCCTCTAATACATTTAGGTGGAAAGATGATTTTCTATGGTACAAGGATTGCTTATATATTGGTAAGAGTTCCCAGCGCAAGCAAAAGGTACTTCATGAATTCCACTCTTCACTAATAGGAGGGCACTCAGGTTTCTTAAAAACCTACCACAGGGTAAATAAATATATTTTTTGGGATGGTCTTAAAACTGATGTTCAAAAATTTGTGGCATAATGTTTGGTTTGCCAACAAAATAAAGTGGAAACAATTAATACCCATGGTCTCCTAAAACCACTTTCCATTCCAAGCCAAAGGTGGATAGAGGTATCAATGGATTTTGTCATAGGTTTACCAAAGTTGTAAGGAAAGAGTGTCATCATGGCGGTTGTTGATAGAATTACTAAATATGCACACTTATGTGCACTATCTCACCCCTTCAAAGTAAGCACGATTGCCAATTCTTTTATGGAGACAATACAAAAACTACATGGTACTCCAAATATTATAGTAAGTGATAGGGATCCCATTTTCACTAGAAATTTTTGGACCGAATTATTTTCTTGTTTGGGTACTCAACTGGCTCATAGCTCATCTTATCACCCTCAATATGATGGGCAAACAAAGATAGTAAAAAAATGTTTGGAAGGGTATCTTCGATGTTTTGCAGATGATAAACAAACATAATGGGTCAAGTGGTTACCCTTGGTATAATGGTGGTATAATACTTCCTTCCATACATAATAAAAAATGATCCCATTTATGGAACTATATGGCTACCATCAATCACCCATCACATCTTCACTAAGAGACTCTAAGGTTCTGGCAGTGGAAGACCACATGGAGCATCAACAATAAGTTCTTAAACTCTGAAAGGACAACCTGAATCTTGCACAAAATCGAAGGAAATAACAAGCAGATCAACACCATAGTGAAAAGAGCTTTAATGTTGGGGATTGGGTGTTTTGAAGACTACAACCATGCAAATAGATGTCTGATAAGAACACCAAGAAAAATAATAAATTATCACCTAAATACAACGGTCCCTACAATGTGTTACAAAATATTGGTAGTATGGCCTACAAATTGGAACTACCTGTATCTTCATCAGTCCATGCAGTTTTCCATGTTTCCTATTTAAAGAAGGTAATTGGTGACAAGATACCAGTTCAAATGATGTTACCAGAACTTGACAGGGAAAGAAAAAACATCTTGGAGCCTGAAGAAATTACTGAAATATGAACTAGACAGCTTCGAAATCAATCAATTTCATATTATCTCATTAAACAGAAGAACTTACCCATAGAATATTCAACATGGGAAGATGAGTCCTTTATACAACATCATCCAAAACTACTTCAGCAATGAGGACACCAATTTTTGAAGGGGAGGGGCATGTTAAGCCCTTAATGATGACACATTACACCATATAGTGTGGCGCATTACCCCCTATATTGTGGTGCATTACATATTATTTATGTAGGCTTGGGTCTATTAGTGGTTTTATTAGTTTTTATTGTACACCTTTACCTCCTATATATAGGAAGGAGATATTCTCATTTTAGTTAGCATAATATCTTATCGTGTCTTGTGTACTTAGTACATTGTGTAAGGAGGTTCCTCCCTCGAAGAGGATTGATATTTATCTCTGCAATTCATTTCTTAGGCATGGATTACTCTCTTATTTTCTATTTTTGCTCTTTTTATGCTATATCTGGGATTTGGTTGGATAACACCATGACCAATTGTATACATTCATGATTTCCATCAACATATCTAATGTCACCTAATCAAGTAATTTTTCATGGGAACTCACATGATCCATTGATCAACCTCTTGACAAGAATATAATTGGGTGAAACCATGAATCTGGGTGTCTATTTTTTTTTTTTTTTGGGGGGGGGGGGGGGGGGGGGTGTATGAGAAAAACAATGTTGTTTTTGCAAGTTTGTCAACTTCAAGAAAAGAAAAATTAGATTTGTATTCACAATTTCATTTTGTAGTAAAAACAAAAGTTGTAGAGAATTGTGTTAGCTTTATATCGGTTATTTTTTATATTTTTTTTATTGGCATTTGATATGTCATTTTTGCAAGTGTTTGATAGTTTGTTATTAATTAATTAAATTATGGTAAATAGTCATGTTTCTAGAAACTAGTTAATTCATTATTCAACTATTGTTCATTAAAAACAAAATCCGTTATGATGATCTAGACAGATTGTACTAACATTTGTCTATAAGTTTGTATCCAATAGCTGCATGCAATAATTATTAGAATTTTTTGAAGTGGACCAATCTGAAAAAATAGCATAAAACTCACATGTTTAGTTTGACACAACATCTTCCCTAATTTCCAGTCGAAAACAAAAAAACTAAAAGTACCCTTTTGAAGACAACACATTAGTGTTGGAGTTTCCAATTTTTTTTATCCAATTTTTTTTATCGTGTCTTTAAGAAGTTATTGAATTTTTATTTCAATGAATTCTATTAAATTTTGAAGCAATCTAGACACCTTCTAAGAAATATAATAAATAAAATTACTGGACCAAACCAAATTCAACAAAATTCGCATCTATAGAATGTAGATTGAATTATGCAACTAATGGTATTATTCATGAAGATAAATTCTAAGTATTTCATATGATCCGATCTCTCCGGAATTGGAAGAAGAGTTAGAAATGGGATGGAATACCATTTCTGAAAATTTACCGGTTTTCGGCTGAACAAATATTTCGGTCAAAAGTTAGTTTTAACGTATACCCTTAAATTTAAAGTTAGAAAGTTAGAAAGTTAGTTTTAAAATTTAGGCATACCATTAAATTTAACTTTAGGTCGAACTATTATTTGGGCCAAAAATTAGTTCTATGTTTTTAACCGAAAACATAAATTAGTTCGGCCGGAATGTTACGTAATCTGGATTCAGAAAAAGGATTCTCATGGAATAGACATTGAGATTCATAATTTCACCCAATTTCCATTATTATTTATCATAAGTATGGTTGTCATATGAAGCTACATCATCATCTTCAACCATTCTTTGTTATATAGAAAATAATCAGCCACATTAAACATCATGCCATACTCAAGCATATAAAATAACATACTATTGTTAATCACTATGCAATACTGCACACATTCTAAAGCATATTGGCATGGACACTATGTGACATATTATGGATTAATTTTTTCACTAGTTCATACATATACCAACTATTTTTATTATCTTTCATTTTATAAACATTCCCATGCCTTACTAGCTTCTATGTAGCAACATTCTCAATCTAAATAAATATAAACAATACAAAAAGAGAAACATTTAAGAAATTATTCCTTCCAGTTCCTAAGAATAGCTTCAAATTACATTACATAGGATCTACTCAATGGACTCACTAACATTCATAGAATATACATTGTTTTCTATTATAATCTCATCCAAGTACCAACAAAGAGTAATAAAAAAATCCATAATTTCTACTTTTAAAGCATACAATCTTAATCTAAAACCATAAGGGATTTCAGGGTGTCAGAATCATATTAATAAAAAATACTTTCTTAGGCATTCACTAGTTGGGCCTTGGATTTTTTGTTCCACATTATAACTTCATATAATATATTTACATGTTTACACACAAGGTCATTTGTATATCTTCACTTCCATCAATATAACACTTGACAAATAATTTGATCCAATATAGGCCAAGTGTTGAAACTAGAGATACGACATAGATGGGTTGTAAAACTTCATTATTCATATTCCCATTTTGAAATAATTAAATAAAAATCCATGATAGGGAGAATAGCTAAGGGTATCTATATCAATAAAAGAAACAAATAGAAAGTCATAGAGAGAATATAAAGAGATGGGGTGAGAGGTCATTGGTTAATATTTATTTTGATTAAACACCACTACCACCATAGTTGGTTCAAGCATTATATCCAAGAACATAAGATTATTACCTTAACTTGTACCTCTTTTTCTAGTCTATATTTCTTTTTCTTACTTCAATTCTTTCATCACACAAAGACTTGTCTTGGAATTTCCTTTCCATATTCCTTCTACGAAATACATTAACCACTTACTTGAAGATTATATATGCACGCGTTTACATACCAAATTCTCTTTGGGAGGAACTAGCCAAAACCATTATATTTGGAAGGAGTGAGACTTGATCTCTTTGAAAGCAACATAACCTATTGGATATGACTAATCTATTTGGTATGGGATTTAAATATATTTCATATCATGCATGTACAACAATCACTCAAAACCAATACCAACCAAAATCAAAATGAAATTGATATCTTGTGTTCTCAATGTGTGATGTTGATCCATAAAATGTCATGGATATTCCAGTGGAATAGTTCATCACAATGGATATTAAATCTTATTTCTTATTTATTAGCTTATTTTTATTAAATTCCAAATAACTAGAATTAAAAAAAAAAAACTAATGAAAATATGTACATAATTCACACAATAACACAAGTTATACCATGGGAAATCCCACTATGGTGAAAACCAAGCCACAAATGAGGACTAGGCCATGCTCTTAATGTCAAAATAAAAATACAAAGGAAATGTTGGTAGTCTCTACAAAGTTACCTATGACTCTGTGGCCATAATGGCTACTATAGGATCTCCTATATTTTCTATTCCTCTCTAACATCCACAACTATGATGTTTCTCAACTATGTACCAATACCATACATGAAAATATTGGAACCCCATTCTCTTTTAGCGATATGATATTTAACATAGATCGATAGTCGTCTAGGGCTACGTTTAGGGTTTCTTCATGCCATAACTCCCAATTAGGGTTAGCATTTTGGTCCTTCAAGAATTTTTGTGAATGTACACATGTGACTAGATACACATGTCTGATAAATTAGAGATGATGTCGAATCCACTTGGTAACATGGTGGTCGACTGGATAGGTCAACTTGTGGGAGGAATAACTTTTACATATAGAATCCATTTGAGGAAATTTTTTTACCATTAGAAAGTTCTCATAATGTATAACTACATGAAGGGAATTGCATAGGTGATGAAATTTCGACCCAAAAATACATCATTTAGACCCCTCAAACATGCGTCAAAAGGTTAAGGAACCCAAAAATGAAAAATGAGACCTACCCATAAAATACTCCCTACAAACCAATTCACCCAATCTTTTCACCTTAAAAGATCCAACTAGGTTAAAAATTATATATTTATCTATTATTGATCACACCACCCCATTTTCGAAGGCTTTTCGTCCCCAATTGTTTTACTAAATTAGGTGAGCAAATTGTTCCTCTACCTTATACTTGGAGTACCAATTAGACTTGCCTAGAAGTTGTCCTTTCAACTGTAGTTCTGGAATTCTTCTACAAAATTGTGTCTTTTTGCTAGCTCCACCCAATCCTTCAGGGGAAAGTCCTTTACAGAAGGTAATACCTACTCATGCTCTTGATCCAACATGGAATTTCATATAGTTTTAGAATTTTCACATTCACTATAGAGTAAATACCCATGTATGGGTGTATAGTGAGTATGTAGGAATTATCTCCCACCTTCTACAATTCCTTGAATGGACCATACCACAGGGCCTTGATATTATTACAAGGACTCGATATTCTTTCCTTATTGAACTATAAGCATACATTGTCTCCCACCTTACATGTTTTGTCAAACCTTTGTTGGTCATGTCTTACGTTTTACTTTTCCTTTCACTTATTCAGTTCCTCCTATACTTGTAAATGGATATTCCTAATCTTATCAATATAATTTTCATCTCTTACTACCTCATATATGGTGTCTTCCCTCACTCGTCCTTTTTTTCCATAAACAACATTTATAGGTGAAGGTGGAAAGTATCCAAAACAAGTTTCAAAAGAGGGATTCCTAATGGAAGTGTGGATTTATTTGTTATAAGACTGTTGTATGTAGATCAGATTTTCATCCCAATTCTTTGGATGCTTATGATTGTAACCCTTGAAAAGTTGTACCATTGTCCTATTGACTACTAATGTATGCCCATCTGTCCATGGATGGAATGATGTATACTTCTTCAACTTAGAGTTCATATTTTTCTAAAGTGTAGTACAAAATGTACTGAGAAATCTAGTATCCCTATTTGATATGATTCTCTTGGTATCCCAAGGTGCACCCAGACTTGTTCTAAGAACAAGTTTGTTAATTATTGTCCTTGAATGGTATTTTTACAAGGAATAAGAATTATACATATTGTTGAATCTCATGTCAAGTACCAAAAATAAATAATCATGTCCCTTATAGTGGTTGTAATACGACCCACAAAATCCATGGAGATTCTCTCCCATTGTATTGTAGGAATCGGTAAGGGATCGTATAGACCTTGATTCCTATCATCAGGTTTTCCTATACAACAAAGTATGCATCCTCTAATAAAAAGAGCTACATCTTCTTGCATTCTATGCCAATAAACATACCTATGTAAGTTTTCAATTGTATTCCCTACACTAAAGTTCCATGCAACCTGGTGGTTGCGTCTCTCGTAACCTACAATCTCTCGCCCTTGGGAATAGTTAGCTTCTATGACTTATAGAGTAACTCATCTTGTATATTATAGTCAACAATGTTGTAACCTTATTCTACATGGAGATAGTCTTGTAGTTGCTGAAATACCTCTTGTAAGACTTCATCTTCTTTCTACTCCTCCTTGTATGCATCATGGGTAAAATTTTACATGTACATAAGAGTTCCCAAAGAGTTAATCTTGGTTGTAGGTGGCCTTGAGAGAAATTCTCCCAACTCGTCAGTAATTACCTTCTTATACTTGATGATTAGATGTAATTGTTGTAAGAATCCCATCAACTTAGAATATCTTGTCTCTTGTAGCTTACTTTGGGCCTACAAATACTAGAGTGACTGGTGATTAATATGAATTACTGTCTCCTTCCCCTTTGAATAATGCTTCCACTTCTTAACATATTGAAATAGGGAATATAGTTCCTTATCGTAGTTGGGGTAGTTTAGAACTCCCCCATGAAACATTTTAGAATGAAATAATACTAGCCTCCATCATTTCATCAACACCACTCCCATAACATACCCACTTCCATTTGTATCCAATTGAAAAAGGATTCTATAAATTAGGCAATGCACACTAGTAGAATTTGGAAACTAAATGAGTAACTAACTAAAAAAGTTAGTCGCCACAATGTTTTAAAGATAAATACTACTAAATTTGAACAACACAACTAAAAATGACTAGATTAAATGATTGAATTAGTCATACGATGAAAATACCATTAAATAATAATTGGACAAACTAAGAATGACTAAAAAAGAGACTAATTTTAACAAATGAAAAATTTAAAATTAAAAATTAAAATTTTAATATTTCTATGGGAAAATGAAAAATTAAAAATTAAATTTTTAATATTTATATTGTTAAAGGAACAAAAAATGTCAAATGAAAATAGACTCAAAATTAGAGCAAGAAGGGAAATCATAATTGGGAAGTTTAGGGCTACACTAAAATTAGATCCCTCGAATAGAAGCATTATCTTTTTTCGAGTTTTCCCAATTTTAGTTTGGATTTGTATTTGGATATGGAACAAGATCTCAATATTAAACTGCTATATTTTGAACTAGGCAAGGAGAAGCTATGACAGATAATGGGTATGAAATTAGAGCATTGGACATTAGCAAGGTATCAATATCAAATTGACTTTGGCTCATAAACCAGAGTTGTTGCTAGAGAATGAGCCAGAGTAAAAGGTAAAGGCATCCTTATTTTCAGTAGGAACAAAAACATATCACGATTGATACCTTCAAGGTGAGCCATGGATGTGTTGACCTTCTTTCGATAGATGAGAAAAGGGTAGTGAATCAAATAATCTTCCTCTTGCAATAAATGTCTCATATGTTTGCAAAACATTTTCTCTATTTTTGGTGGCAGGAATGAGTTTTTTACATGTAATTGCAATTGTTGTTTTGAATATGAATCTATACTAATTGAGGAATATTTGCAAAGTTTGTGGTCCTAGAAGATAATGGATATATACCTTTTTGGAATCTCTAGTGAAGATAAGTGTCAATCTTGCTTGTTTCATGCCAAAATACATGGTACTAAGTGAATATCATTGCTTAGAAGAGACCTTTTAACATAAGGTTTTGAATTTATTACATTTTCATTAGTTTTCCAAGGACTAAGTTTTAGGATTATGAAAGGGATGAAAATTCAAGTAAAAAAGTAAAACTGATTGATGGAAAAGAAACAACACTGAGTTCCCAATTGGTGAATTTATTAATGGGAGTTTCCTTTAGGGCTCATCTCCAAGAGAAACAAGGATACCATATAACAGGGTTTGATTTTGAATTAGCAGCACTCAATGATCAATATATTGGATTTCTATTTGGTTATTAGTTTAGGGATAATTTATGAGAGTTCCCTTTTACATGACATGACAAATATGGAGCTTGATATAATATGATTCACTTGGTCACAATGTGGTATATTATATATTTGCAAGATATGGTCCCTTGACCCTATTATTGGAAAAATGTTGTACCCAATTTTGTGACCCTATCTATCAATCGTAATAAATAGAAAATAATCTTGGTTCAATTGTCTCTTAGGGACTATATGCACCCTTCTAATATATATATCAAGTTTTGATTTGAAGGTAGCTATTGTAGTATCATATTTGAGGCTTCTTTATCCTTGTTCTTAGTTAGTGCATAAATATTGATGATGAAATACTCTATTATTTTTCAAGATAACTACATCGATCCATTGAAGGGATTTTTATACCACTAGAAGGAATACATTTGGGGGTAACCAATGTCCTTCGAGGAGTAGTAACAAAGGTACATATAGTGGTCCTTACCACCTATCAAGTTAGTAAAGCTTTAGATTTGATGAACAAATTTTATTGGCCAAAAAATAATCTTCATTTAAAATGGATGGGATGTAAACTCTTCCTCAATAATGGAATGGGGAATTTTCCTCTTTCTTTATCTATGAGAGAGATAAAAAATCGCTATGTATTGACTATGAGAATCAGGCTAGACTACGGAATTCCCTTATTTTTGTTGAAGAAAAGTATTTTTTCTTGGGGGTGACTTAGAAGGAGTTATTTTGTTGTATATAACATGGATAATACACTTATCAGGATGGATCAAAGTCACACAATGAAAAATGTACCATACAATTCTATGTAACATACATTCATGTTCCTTCCCATGAGAGATTTGAGAACCTTATACAACACTAGTGTGGATGGAATGGAGATCCATTCACCTAGTTTAAATTTATAATATGTCTCTTCTATTTCAATTTGGAGGACTCAATAAGTGGTTCACAATTGTGTAAATTGAACCCAAGAGATAGAACAATTACACTCACAAAATTTCTAATCAAACATGCAAAATTAAAACCAAAGGAGACTGAAAATGGAGCATAACACTAATATGTATTGAATAAGTGTACAATAGCCAACCTTGTGAATTAATAGGATCTTGAAATATATATTTACATGAGAGATTCGAATGCATAAGGATTCTATTCGAAAAGGTAAAAAAGTAGGCTTACTAAATCTAGTCAAATCCCCCATAGGTGCATATAGTAGTTTCGAAATCCACCAATATGCTCATGAATTGGCTAAGTCAAGTAGGAAAGATAATGAGGGATGGAAAGACAACTCATACATGCTTTTATTAGGAGAAAAGGAGGGAGGATGATGTGGGAAAAAAACAAGTCAACTACATCTAGTCTAGCTTTTCCTTTTTCCTTAATTCTCAATAAAACAGACAAATTTTTAGAAAATGTAGATATGCAATTTGGAAGATCTGGAATAAAGAAGACATGCTAAAATGGGTTTCTAGGAAGTTTCCCAAGTGCTCCATGACTCATTTTTGGCATGTGTTGACTTCTAGGACATGTAGAAGGCAACTAGCATAGAGTGGAATCTAGGAGACTAGGTAATAAGACAAAAATGATTTAATTAATGTCTAAGGTAGGTAACTATGGGTTGATTATTCTAACACCCCGCCTTAATCCTAAATTTATGAGTAAATATTAGAAAACTATAGGTCCTAGCAACAAGGCTTAGTCACCCTTTACATAGTGCTTGTCCATACAACCAAGGAAAGAGGCAAAAACCCAGTCGAAAAATCCTCCCTTAAACATGGACAGGAAATTTTTTTTGGTAAATATTGTCATCAATCATGCTTCATAGCATGATCAACAATCCCCAGCAGTGATTTGAGATTGCTGAATGTCTTCTCACAAAAAAATTTGGTGAAGATGTCTGCTACTTGTTCTGAAGATGCACATAAGAGTAGATAAATGGTGCCATCATACAAAAGCTATCTGATGTAGTGCATATGGATCTCAATGTGCTTGGTTCATTGTCTCTGAACTGGATCATTTCAGATTCGAATGGTGCTCTGATTATCACAGTAGATAATAGTTGAAAACTCTGATCCAAATCCACATTCTCCAAGTATTCCCTACAACCACAAACATTGAGTTTTGCATTTACAACTCCTCTATACTCTGCTTCTGTAGATGAGAGTGCTATGGCACTCTGCTTCTTGCTTGACTAGCCGATTGGTCCTTCTGCAAGCATGAACACATATCCTAATGTTTACCTTCGATCTGTGTTGTCACCTGCCCAATCAATATCAATAAATCCAATCAAATCAAGATCAGGTTTTGCTTTGTAAAAGATCCCATGAGTTCTTGTTCCTTGAACAAAGTTTAGGATCCTTTTGGCTGCTCTCCAGTGGATCTCATGAGGCTGATCCATGTATCTTGAAGCCACACTAAATGGATAATATAAACCAGGTTGAGTGTGTGTAAGATTAAGCAAACACCCAATCAACTACCTATATAGTGTATTATTTACCATAGGAGAAGAACTTGCTTCTTCAAGCTTAACTCCTAAAAGGAAGGGATTCTTGCTTGGCTTGAAATATTTCATGTTGAACTTGTTCATTAAATCTAAGGAATACTTGGACTGATGTACTTTGATTCCATGTTGGAATTGATCAATTTAGAGACCCAAAAATTGGCTCAATAATCCCAAATCTATCATAGAAAATGCATGGTCATTGCATCCTTCAAGGAGGCAATCTCTTTCTTCGAACTTCCTGTAATCAGAAGGTCATCCACATACAAGAAAATAATCATCAAAAAACCATGAATCAGCTTCAAATAGACATTAGGATTATAATTTCATCGAACAAAACTCAACGATAGCAGAAAGCCATCAATGTTGGCATACCAAGCCCTAGGGGCTTGCTTGATCCCATATAATGATTTCTTTAACCTGCACACTAAATATGGATTAGAAACAAACCCTTCAGGTTGTTGCATGTAAATCTATTCAGTGAGATATACATTTAGGAAAGCACACTTCACATCCATGTGATGTACCTCCCACTGCTTCGAAGCTGCAATGGCTAAAGCTAGCCTTATGCAGTCCATCTTTGCCACTGGTGCAAAGGTTTCATTGTAGTCAATACCATGTACTTGTGAGTAGCCCTTGGCTACCAATATTTCCTTATATTTCAATGGTGAACCATCAGTATCAAACTTAGTCTTGAAAACCGACTTACATTGAACTAGCTTCCTCCCTGGGGGAAGATCAACCAGTTCCCAAGTGTTGTTCTTCTGGAGCGAGCTGAATTCTTCTTTCATGGATGTTTTCCATATTGGATAATGTGCTACATAATCATATGTATATGGATATTATTCAACCATTAGATATCACTTCTCAACAAATAAAGGATATTTCATAGAAAGGGCACTCCCAAACTGAGATCTAGTCCTCCTAGTGTCACTAGGATTTCCAGCTAGTTCCCCAGTTGCATGAATGGTATTTTCTGCCCATTTTGGTCTTGTAGGACTATTAGGATATGCAATCAAATCATCATTATCAGACATATCAGAATCAGAAAACTCATTAGTCTCTCAACTTACAATCAATGGATCTAGTGGTGAAGAAGACTCTCCAACTTCAACTCCTACTAAAGGCTCTTCTTGGAACTGAACACTTCTTTCAATGAAGGATTTGTTAGTGCTCTAGTTCATCAAATTGTACCCTTTTGAATCTTAATAATACCCAACAAATAGGCACTCTTGGCTCTGGGGCTGCAAATCCTTTCTCTTTTCAGTTGGAATTCTAGCCCAAGCTTTTGAGCCAAAAATCCTAAAATGGGTCATGTCTGGCGTATTCCCACTCCAAGATTCAAAAGGAGTCAAACCATCAATCAGCTTATGAGGCACCCTATTCTGGATGTAGGATGCATTGTTTATAGCCTCAGCCCAAAACTTTGGTGGCAAAGTCTTAGCCTCCATCATGCAGGTTTCCATCTCCTTTAGTGACATGTTCTTTCTCTCAGAAACACCATTTTGATGTGGTGTGTAAGGGATCGAATGCTACATATGAATACTTGCATATTTACAATACTAAATGAACTTAGACTTGACATACTCACCACCATTGTCAGATCTGAGGATCTTGAGTTTCCTCCTAGACTAGTTTTCAACCAAGGCTTTAAAGACTTTGAAGAGGCCAAAAACTCCAGACTTATGCTTTAGGAAGTAAACCCAACAAAACAAGGAAAAGCTATCTATGAAGGTCAGTGCATATTTGTCTTGACTCATGGAAATATGAGGAAATGGGCTAGAAAGGTCACTGTGGATCAACTCAAGAGGTGTAGAGGTTCTCTCATGACTAGCTGTCTCATATTTCTGCTTTGGGTGATTTCCTAGGATACAACCTTGACAGACTCCCTTGGAAAACTTGATCTTTGGTAACCCTATGACCATATATTTTTCACTGAAATCAGAAAGATACTTGTAGTTAATATGGCCAAATCTTCCATGCCAAAGCTTGCTTTCCTCATTAACATGAATCAGAAGAGCAGAGGGGTTTGAGTAGGGTAGAAAATGGGAAAACATGTATACCTTCAAAGTGTGATCAACAACACCTTTTGCTATGAATTTACCATTCAAAATCTCAGTGATTTCAACATCATCAGGGAAGAAGATGACCTTATTTGGAGACTCAGTCTAAGTCATCTGCTACACTAAAAAGAGATTAGAGGGAAGAACTGGAACATACAATGCATTATTGAACTTACCATGGTCAAGATCAATCCTTCTATTCCCCAAACCATCAGTGAGAAAGTCACCTCCCAAAACTATTGGTGGAACTTTCAACATGTCAAGAGAGGAGAATGCCTCTTTTGTTGAAACCATATGTCTAGAAGCTCAGGAGTCTACGATGAAGCTAGGTGAGCTTGATGTGCCAGCAACCAAGGTATGTACTCTCCCTCTATCCTCTGTATTTGATCCTCCTTCCCTCTTCTTTGAACAATCAGGAAGGGAGATTGTTTCACCAGGATTTGGGTCAACATGTCAATTTTCTTATTCATACAAGATCTCTTAGGATGATAGCCCTTACTGTAGTATCCGCACTTGCTCATTTCTCCTTTGTTCTTCTTCTCCTGGAAGTTCATCTTGGAACCTTGGGGCTCCTCATGAGACTTGTTCTTGTCTCTCTTTTGCTCAAGTGGATTTTTATCTTTTTTCGTTCTTTTCGAATCCACCCTTGAATCTCCAGCAACCAAATCTTAGACTTTGGAAGTTTTGATGGCACCCATCATCACCAATTTATCTTGTTCCTATGTGAGGGATTCCATGAACCCTGCAAGCTTAGGCATCTTCAAGGCCCGAGCTATCAACTTGGTGGGATGGAAGGTCGAAACAAACACTGAATAGTTAGGTCCAATCTTCAAGAGTATGGCCAAAACTAGTTTCTCTTCCTTCTTTTCGATCCCACACTATTTTAGTTGCAAAACAAGGGCTTTGAACTTGGAAAAATTGAGTTGCAAGGATTCGAAGCTACCGGGACTCAAGGAGATCAGTGCATTCTCAATTCGATGTCCTCTCATCCCATATTTATTACCAAAAATATCTACAAGATTCTCCCACAATTCATTAGTTGATGTCAATCCATCAAGATGGAAGAGGAGGTCTCTTGAAATGATTAGACACAAAAGACCATAGGTCTCATCGCTCCTGTTGTGTCATTTGATTTTCTTTGCAGCTGCATTGGGATCTTCCTTAGTTTCCATAGTAACCGTATAGAGACATTTCTCTCTAAACAATATTTCCATCTTAGCTTTCCCCTCAAAGAAATTGAATGGAGTCAAGATGATCTTATGAGATTGGTCCATAGCTCAAAAACTATGCCCTTTAGTCAACAGAATATGCTCCTAGTCAAGATATTGAGCCTGTAATAGCAATATGGAAGGAGATAAATCGATATACAAAGGCTTTGATACCATGTGAAAATTGAACCTAAGAGATAGAACAATTACACTCACAAAATTGCTAATCGAACATGCAAAATTAACACCGAAGGAGACTGAAAATGGTGCATAACACTAATATGTATTGAATAAATGTACAATAGCCAACCTTGTGAAGTAATAGGCTGCTATAATATATAATTACATGAGAGATTCGAATGCATAAGGATGCCATTCGAAAAGGTCAAAAATTAAGCTTACTAAATCTAGTCAAATCCCCCATAGGTGCATAAAGCAGTTTCCAAATCCACCAAGATGCTCATGAATTGGCTAAGTCAAGTAGGCAAGCTAATGAGGGATGGAAAGACAACTCATACATGATTTTATTAGGAGAAAATGAAGGAGGATGATGTGGGAAAAAAACAATTCAACTACACCTAGTCTAACTTTTCCTTTTGCCTTAATTCTCAATAAAACAGGCAGCGTTTCAGAAAAAGTAGATATGCGCTTTGGAGGATCTGGAATAAAGAAAACATGCTAAAATGGGTTTCCAAGAAGTTTCCCAAGCGCTCCATGACTCATTTTTGGCATGTATTGACTTCTAGGACATGTAGAAGGAAAATAGCATAGAGTGGAATCTAGGAGACTAGGTAATAAGACAAAAATGATTTAATTAATGTCTAAGGTAGGTAACTATGGGTTGATTATTCTAACAGCAATCAATATACGAGTAAATAAGTCTTTTAAGTTTTTGTTATATTTTAGTTATCTACATTACTTGCTTATAGTGGATGTTATATTCCATGAGGCTTTCCTTTATGTTACAACATTTCCTTGGTTATATTCTCATAAGTTTGTACCATATATCTAATCTACAATGTTTAGAATTGGAGGAAGGAAGTGAAAATGAGGATAATGTATGCCCACATTGTGCTAAAGAAATGAATTTGACAAATAAGTAATTAAAACCTTGTCAACTGTTATTTTCTGATTTTCTCTTGATTCCCTACTAAACTTAGTATGTTGGGTAATTATCATTTATATCTATATGATTGACGAAGCTAAACTTTGACTTTGATTCATGGTCATATTATTTTTGTTTTTGTTTAAGTGAAACTTATTCGAAAGAATCCACTATTCAGGTTTTCATATATTAATAGTAAAACTTGAAATATAGTGGAAAGGTAGTCAATAGGATTGGGTCGTACCTCATTTGGATTATCAGGGATGATTTTAAGAAACCATACTTATTTAAAAATGTATAAATGCTGGCGAATATTACAAGTATACTTTTTAAAGATACATGGAAACCCATATCTCCTTTTAAAGATGAATTACACTTTTCAACACGAAACATTGAGATTTCTTTAATCTACGTATAAAGTCTCCATCAATCCTTCAAAACTATCATCATCATCAATTACATATATACAAATATTATATTTTATTTAAAATTTGTTTAAAAACAATTTCTGAATGTATTAATCTATATTATCACTTTTTAAAAATGAGGTAATGTCCAATCATTTACATTTATGAATATCGAGAGAGACATGATTGTAAAGGTGTTGTAATAGAGTAATTTGTTTTCATTGCATTTTGGAATTACATGGATGTTACAAAAATAAGTCGCATCGTTTTAGATTACGATGTGAAGAAATGATTAAAGCATGATCTATGTTTCCTAGGAACTAACCTCAAAGATCGTTTTATTTTGAATTTAAAAAATTGAGTCGGACTTCAGTGCAAGAATGATTAACTAGGATTAAAGGTAAAGATATTAAGCACATAACATTAATCATCATTTTAAAAAGTTAAACTGACAGGATATAAATTTTATCATAAAATTGCTTCGTCTATATATACTTGATTATTAATTTAACTTATCTTTTTGAGTCATTATTAATTCTTTATTAATTCAACTTATCTTTTTAAGTCATTATTAATTCGGCTTAGCCTTTTAAGTCATTTACAAAATCTTAGTAAATATGATTCAAACTATTTACTCAAGATATGAAGACTTCCATAATCAAATAACTAAAATATAACTATACTTAATAATTAATTCGTTGATTTAAAATATTTAATTCTAATTCATAATTATACCAATCGATATTTTATAATTCATTCATTTACAGAAATATTTTAAATTGAAAATGATCTTTGTAATAAAAATTTAATAAATTTACTTTTTAATTGAATCTCTTAATTCATATTAAAATTTAATCTAAATATATTATATAAAATTCTATGACAAAACAAAAGGAAACATTCAATATATTGAAGAAAAAGAGAAAAAAAATAGTAAAGGTTTGTGTCTATATCATTAGTTATCCATGGTTATCTAGAATGTAGAAATCATGACAATTTTGCATAGTGGTTGTTATATATATTACCCATGGCGAGTGTCATTTCGTTGTGAGGCATACTTCATGATGCCTACAAAAATGAACAACTGGAGGTTTTTCCTTCCACCACAACAGATGGCTCCCAAAGTGATTAAGGAAATAAATGTTGTTAGGTTGGAGTTAATTGTGTTAGTTGGTGGCACACCTTTGATCTCCAGTTGGATGTACAGATGCCTTGATTTCTCCTTGATTGTTTGTACTTCAATAGTGGGAGATTAACTCTCAACTACCTCAAAGGTACCTTGGTTGAAAGCACATGTTTGGAGCACCATGATAATGAGGGTATCTATTCTCACCTTCAGCTGGTCGATAAAAAAGTGAAGGCATAATATATGTGGGAAAATGGTCTGGGGTTACATTTGCTTGGTTGTCTCTCTCTCCTCTGCATTCAAATTGTGTCTTATGGGATAAGTTGAGCTATATCCTCCAAATCCAAATGGAGCGCATGAAACATGAGACTCATAGTTCCCCAGCTGCATGAATGGTCTTTGCTGCCGATTTTGGTCTTGTAGGACTGTTAGGATCTGCAATCAAATCATCATTATCAGACATATTAGAATAAGAAAACTCGTTAGTCTCTCAACTTACAATCAATGGATCTAGTGGTGAAGAAGACTCTCCAACTTCAACTGCTACTAAAGGCTCTTCTTGGAACTGAAAAATTCTTTCAATGAAGGATTTGTTAGTGCTCTAGTTGATCAACTTGTACCCTTTTGAATCTTTAGAATACCCAACAAATAGGAACTCTTGGCTTTGGGGCTGAAAATCCTTTCTCTTTTCAGTTGGAATTCTAGCCCAAGACTTTGAGCCAAAAATCCTGAAATGGGTCATGTCTAGCATGTGCCCACTCCAAGATTCTAAAGGAGTCATACCATAGAGCTTCTTATGAGGCACCCTATTCTAGATGTAGGATGCATAGTTTATAGCCTCAGCCCAAAATTTTGGTGGCAAAGTCTTAGCCTCCATCATGCAGGTTTCCATCTCCTTCAGTGACCTGTTCTTTCTCTCAAGAAACACCATTTTGTTGTGGTGTGTAAGGGATCGAATGCTGCATATGAATACTTGTATCTTTACAATACTGAATGAACTCAGACTTGACATACTCACCACCATTGTCAAATCCGAGGATCTTGAGTTTCCTCCTAGACTGGTTTTCAACCAAGGCTTTAAAGACTTTGAAGAGGTCAAAAACTTTAGACTTATGCTTTAGGAAGTAAACCCAATGATACCAGGAAAAGTTATCTATGAAGGTCAGTGCATATTTGTCTTGGCTGATGGACATAAGAGGAAATGGGCCAGCAATGTCACTGTGGATCAACTCAAGAGGTGCAGAGGTTCTCTCATGACTAGCTGTCTCATATTTGTGCTCTGGGTGATTTCCTAGGATACAACCTTGACATACTCCCTTGGAAAACTTGATCTTTGGTAACCCTATGACCATATCTTTTTCACTGAAATCAGAAAGATACTTGTAGTTAAGATGGCCAAATATTTCATGCCAAAGTTGGCTTGCCTCATTAGCATGAATCAGAAGAGTAGAAGGGTTTGAGTAGGGTAGAAAATGGGAAAACATGTATACCTTCAAAGTGTGATCAACAACACCTTTTGTTATGACTTTACCATTCAAAATATCAGTGATTTCAACATCATCAGGGGAGAAGATGACCTTATTTGGAGACTCAGTGTGAGTCATCTGCTACACTAACAAGATATTAGAGGCAAGACCTGGAACATACAACGCATTATTGAACTTACCATGGTCAAGATCAATCCTTCCATTCCCCAAACCGTTAGTGAGAGAGTCATCTCCCAAAAATATTGGTGGAACTTTCGACATGTCAAGAGAGGAGAATGCCTCTTTTGTCGAAACCGTATGTCTAGAAGCTCCAGAGTCTACGATGAAGCTAGGTGAGCTTGATGTGCCAGCAGCCAAGGCATGTACTCTCTCTCTGTCCTCTGAATTTGTCCTCTGAATTTGATCCTCCTTCCCTCTTCTTTGAACAATCAGGAAGGGAGATGTTATTCTTCACTAAGAGTTGGGTCAACATGTCAATTTTCTTGTTCATACAAGAGCTATCAGGATGATAGCCCTTACTGCAGTATCCGCACTTGCTCATTTCTCCTTTGTTCTTCTTCTTCTAGAAGTTTGTCTTGGAACCTTGGGGCTCCTCGTGAGACTTGTTCTTGTCTCTCTTTTGCTCAAGTGGATTTTTATCTTTTTTCTTTCTTTTTGAATCCACCCTTGAATCTCCAGCAACCAAATCTTGCTCTTTGGAAGGTTTGATGGCACCCATCATCACCAACTTATCTTGTTCCTATGTGAGGGATTCCATGAACCTTGCAAGCTTAGGCATCTTCGAGGCCCGAACTATCAACTTGGTGGGATGGAAGGTCAAAACAAACACTGAATAGTCAGGGCCAATCTTTGAGAGTATGGCCAAAACTAGTTTCTCTTCCTTCTTTTCGATCCCACACTATTTTTGCTGCAAAACAAGGGCTTTAAACTTGGAAAAATAGAGTTGCAAGGATTCGAAGCTACCGGGACTCAAGGAGATCAGCACATTCTCAATTCGATGTCCTCTCATCCCATCTTTCTTACCAAAAATATCTACAAGATTCTCCCACACTTCATTAGGTGATGTCAATCCATCAATATGGAAGAGGAGGTCTCTTGAAATGATTAGACACAAAAGACCATAGGCCTCATCCCTCCTATTGTGTCATTTGATTTTCTCTGCAGCTGCATTGGGCTCTTCCTCAGTTTCCATAGTAACCCTATAGAGGCATTTCTCTCTGAACAATATCTCCATCTCAGCTTTCCCCTCAAAGAAATTGAATGGAGTCAAGATGATCTTCTGAGATTGGTCCATAGCTCAAAAACTATGCCCTTCAGTCAGCAAAATATGCTCCTAGTCAAGATATCGAACCTGCAATAGCAATATGGAAGGAGAGAAATCAATCTACAAAGGCTTTGGTACCATGTGGAAATTGAACCTAAGAGATAGAACAATTATACTCACAAAATTGCTCATCAAACATGCAAAATTAACACCGAAGGAGACTTAAAATGGTGCATAACACTAATATGTATTGAATAAATGTGCAATAGTCAACCTTGTAAAGTAATAGGCTACTATAATATATAGTTACATGAGAGATTCAAATGCATAAGGATGCCATTCGAAAAGGTCAAAAAGTAAGCTTACTAAATCTATTCAAATCCCCCATAGGTGCATAAAGCAGTTTCCAAATCCACCAAGATGCTCATGAATTGGCTAATCAAGTAGGAAAGCTAATGAAAGATGGAAAGAAAACTCATACATGATTTTATTAGGAGAAAAGGAGGAAGGATGATGTGGGAAAAAAACAAGTCAACTACACCTAGTCTAACTTTTCCTTTTGACTTAATTCTCAATAAAACAGGCAGCTTTTCAGAAAAAGTAGATATGCGCTTTGGAGGATATGGAATAAAGCAGACATGCTAAAATGGGTTTCCAAGAAGTTTCCCAGGTGCTCCATGACTCATTTTTGGCATGTGTTGAATTCTAGGACATGTAGAAGGAAAATAGCATAGAGTGGAATCTAGGAGACTAGGTAATAAGACAAAAATTATTTAATTAATGTCTAAGGTAGGTAACTATGGGTTGATTATTCTAACAACAATCAATATATGGGTGAATAAGTCTTTTAAGTTTTTGTTATATTTTAGTTATCTACATTATTTGTTTATAGTGGATGTTATATTCCATGAGGCTTTCCTTTATGTTACAACATTTTCTTGGTTATATTCTGATAAGTTTGTACCATATATCTAATCTACAATGTTTAGAATTGGAGGAAGGAAGTGACAATGAGGATAATGTATTCCCACATTGTGCTAAAGAAATGAATTTGACAAATAAGTAATTAAAACCTTGTCAGCTGTTATTTTTTGATTTTCTCTTGATTCCCTACTAAAGTTAGTATTCTGGGTAATTATCATTGATATCTATATGATTGACGAAGCTAAACTTTGACTCTGATTGATGGTCATATCATTTTTGTTTTTGTTTAAGTGAAACTTATTCGAAAGAATCCACTATTCAGGTTTTCATATATTAATAGTAAAACTTGAAATATAGTGGAAAGGTATTCAATAGGATTGGGTCGTACCTCATTTGGATTATCAGGGATTATTTTAAGAAACCATACTTATTTAAAAGTGTATAAATGTTGGCGAATATTACAAGTATACTTTTTAAAGATACATGGAGACCCATATCTCCTCCTAAAGATGAATTACACTTTTCAACACGAAACATTGAGATTTCTTTAATCTACATATAAAGTCTCCATCAATCCTTCAAAACTATCATCATCATCAATTACATATATACAAAGATTAGATTTTATTCAAAATTTGTTTACAATTTCTCAATTTATCAATCTATATTATCACTTTTTAAAAATGAGGTAATGTCCAATCATTTATATTTATGAATATAGAGAGAGACATGATTGTAAAGGTGTTGTAATAGAGTAATTTGTTTTCATTGCATTTTGGAATTACATGGATGTTACAAAAATAAGTCGCATCGTTTTAGATTACATTGTGAAGAAATGATTAAAGCATGATCTATGTTTCCTAGGAACTAACCTCAAAGATCGTTTTATTTTGAATTTAAAAAATTGAGTCGGACTTCAGTGCAAGAATGATTAACTAGGATTAAGGGTAAAGATATTAAGCACATAACATTAATCATCATTTTAAAAAGTTAAACTCACAAGATATAAATTTTATCATAAAATTGCTTTGTCTATATATACTTGATTATTAATTTAATTTATCTTTTTAAGTCATTATTAATTCTTTATTAAATCAACTTATATTTTAAGTCATTATTAATTCAAACTGTTTACTCAAGATATGAAGACTTCCACAATCAAATAACTAAAATACAACTATACTTAATAATTAATTCGTTGATTTAAAATATTTAATTCTAATTCATAATTATACCAATCGATATTTTATAATTCATTCATTTCCAGAAATATTTTAAATTGAAAATGATCTTCGTAATAAAAATTTAATAAATTTACTTTTTAATTGAATCTCTTAATTCATATTAAAATTAATCTAAATATATTATATAAAATTTTATGACAAAACAAAAGGAAACATTCAATACATTGAAGAAAAAGAGAAAAAAAAATAGTAAATGTTTGTGTCTATATCATTAGTTATCCATGGTTATCTAGAATGTAGAAATCATGAAAATTTTGCATAGTGGTTGTTATATATATTACCCATGGCGAGTGTCATTTCCTTGTGAGGCGTACTTCATGATGCCTACACAAATGAAAAACTGGAGGTTTTTCCTTTCACCACAACAGATGGCTCCCAAAGTGATTAAGGAAATAAATGTTGTTAGGTTGGAGTTAATTGTGTTAGTTGGTGGCACACCTTTGATCTCCAGTTGGATGTACAGATGCCTTGATTGTTTGTACTTCAATTGTGGGAGATTAACTCTCCACTACCTCAAAGGTACCTTGGTTGAAATCACATGTTTGGGGCACCATGATGATGAGGTTCTCTATTCTCACCTTCAGCTGGTCGATAAAAAAGTGAAGGCATAATATTTGTGGGAAAATGGTCTGGGGTTACATTTGCTTGGTTGTCTCTCTCTCCTCCGCATTCAAATTGTGTTTTATGGGATAAGTTGAGCTATATCCTCCAAATCCAAATGGAGCACATGAAATATGAGACTCATAGAACCCATGGTAGGCCCAAGCAATTGCACATGCCTAGGGTTCTAGTAGAGCAGAGGAGGGAAAATGAAGAATTTAGTGGAATGGTTACACCACTAGCACAAGAGCATATTTAACATACATAAAACAACATTGGTTGTCATTGTGAGGTTCTGATGCCTGAGTATCATCTAGAATACCTAGGAAAAATTGAGGATGATCATGGGAATACTCAAACAAGGGAAACTAGGTATATGAAAACCTTATCTCTTCTTTGGAAAATGAAAAAATTCTTCTAGCATCTACTCTTATGGATGATGCCAATGGTTAATTTGGAGGGGAGAACAATGGCCTCAGTCTCTTGGACAAGATGGATATTTTGGAGTATCGACATCAACACATTGTCAAATCCCAGTATGAAATAGATGTGAAGCTCAAAGTCATGGAACATGAGCTCATCGATAAGATCTTCGAAAGGAATGTTCCTCCAGCTCAATCTAACCTCATCTACCATAGGAAACCGGATATAGATAAAACAAGGAAGGTGACACTAAACGTAGAGGAGCCTAAATCCAAGGTGGCACCTATTATATCTATCTCAGGGGACTCTTAATCGTGTCTTTTGATATTACTCTAGGTGTGTCTGGTTTAAGTTTATTCAATCATTTTTTGATATGAATTTAGTTTGTGAAGAGGATCCCCGTGTTCTTTTTTGAAACTAACGTTTCATAATACGAAATAATTGAGTCCATCATCATGGAGAAAACTCATAATAGGAGAAAGCAATGTTTTATGGTAAGGTACATAGACTTGTGGGGCAATATGTCTTTTAATTTTAGTACCATGTTCAATATAGATAACTATAGGATCACTATATTTAGTATTAAACCTTTTGTTTTATTTAGAAAAAATAATCAAAACTGGAAGTTAATATATGAACTTTGGAGAGGTGACAAGTCTGGCTTCCTAATAGATAGGCTAGGCACCTCAACAACTGTAACTCTTTTTTGAGAATACAATTCTTTGATCACGATTATATATGTATATATCATATTTTGGTTGAAATCGAAACCTATATATATTTTTGTTAATAAAAGCCTCTAGGTCTTTCTATTGTTTCAACAAAATATTGTTAATGACTTTTCCAGTTTACTTTTCCAATGTACCCATAAAATTTGGACAATGAGTTAGATTTGGAATGAGAGGGTAAGAAGCCACAGAGAGGAGGTCAACTCAAAGGAGAGTTTGGTGGGGTTGGAAGGGTTCAATATTCGAAACCTTTTTTTGGAGGTAAAGGAGCGAATTTAGTAGACTTGGATTCAATTTAATCGGGGTCCCAATCAACCAAGTACCTACGAAGAGAAAAAAATCATAATTTTTGGTTTTTTTCTGCTCTTTTTAGTCTCCATTTACCTTCCTTTCTAGGCTTTTGTTCGGTCTTTCTTTTCATGCCCTACTTTCTTTCCTTTTGTTGTATTAGTGCTTCGGGGTTAGATTATTGGAGATAAGGCTCCCTTGATGTTACACGATCCTTCATCATAGTGTCCTCTCATGTGACCGATTTTACCAATGGTTTCATATGGATATGGTTTCATCTCCAACACCTTTATACATAAAAAACCCTTTTTCTACCACTCTTAGGACTCCTTCTTAGATAGCCCAGTCTACAACTCATTTGAAAATGTCTAGATCTGTGAAAACATTAACAATATTAGACAAGACCCTTCTGAATCAGCCAAAGTATGCCAAAACTTCTACAGTATCTGGTGTGAAAGTTAGACATCATCGGTGACTCAAGGCCATCAAGGAAATATCCAACTTAGCCACATTTGAGTTAGGAGTTGATGTGAATGTCGACCATGTTGAAATGCTGACGAAATAGGATTTGGTAGGTCAGATTGAATAACGGAAGTTGATTAAGAGGATTTACAACTCCGGGTGAACAAATTTTGAGTTCCAGAAGTTGGATATACCCCCCACATTAATATTTCGTTCAAAGGATGGATTATTTTCACCTTTCCAGATGAGGAAAAGCTTCTAAAAAATCCTAGGGAAGGCCTAACTATTCAACGAGGGCTCATTGTTCCTAAAACACTGTCATATCAGTTTTAATCCTGCTAAATAATGAAAAACTAAACGACATGTCTCGATGCTTCTCCCAGGTTTCCTGCTCGAGATTTGGATGCAATTTGTCTTGCAAGACCTCGCTAATTTTGCAGGGAGGTTAATTAAGGTTCATAAAACCTCTCTTCATGGCATAAAGAAAATGGTGGCCAGGGTTATGGTTGAACTCAATATTATGGAAGGTTTACCAACAAAAATTGAAATATCCCGAGCAACTAGGGTCACTCTCCCAACGTTTGGATTACCCGCGCATTCCATTCTGCTACTACTATTGTCGGAATACTGGACATATCAAGGATAATTGTACTTCTATTTTTAATGGAAACCCTCTGGATCTTGCTGGATTTCAAACTTCTTCTTCTCTGGCGCCTTTTACAGACAAGGATGAGAAGAACCATTTCTTGGATTCCAGAAACCTCCAAAATATTTCATGTAAGAGTAACTCAGAGTCATCTATCCATTATGAATATGTTACCAGAGAAGAACTCAATGTTTTCCTTTCTGTAAAAAAATATTTGAATAATAAGATTTCTTCTCAGGAAAATCATGAAAATTTGGAACCCACATATGTTTTTTCTTCTCTGGAAAATCTTGTAAGGCTTGAGGTTCTATCTTCTTCTACTTTAGCCTTGAATTCATAGGTTCCTTTTACTGTTAAAAATATAGGTTGAGCTTTTTAAAGGGTCTCAACTAGGGTTTCATTGGAAAAGGAGATTGCAGAGTCTACCCGACATCTTTTCATTTTGAACCTCACCTCCCTTCTTCCACTATTCAATCGAAATTAGATGAATATTGTAGTATCCTACATCATGATTTGAGAATTAATTCTGATTTAGAAACATAAATCCTTAATGAAAGCAGCTATAATCATTCGAATGTTAAGAAATTCAAAGCTCCTCTTGAAGTTTTCTCTAAAACTCCTTCTACAAACCATATTGTTAACTTGGCCAAGTATTTATAATATCCAAACATCGCGATCCGAAAGAATAAATTTCCATACCATCTTCTCTAGATACTAGTCCTTTGAATTATATACCCCTATGAGTCAGATTGGAGGAAGCTGATTTATACAAAGAAGGTGTTGTACCTGTTGTGCCTGGGGAACCTAGAGCATTGACCCCCATGTCTCTGTTATACAATGACGATCTTAACCATTAATATTAGGGGTTTGGGTAAGGTTGCAAGGGTTAGGTCCTGATCGAAACTTATCTCTAATACTAACCCTAATTTCGTCTTCTTACAAGAAACTATGTGCCCTTCCTTGTTAGCTATCAAATTAGTTGTAAATATTTTGCTGAGTTTGGAAACCTTAGCTATCATTGCTTCTTGTTTGTCAAGAGGACTAATTTCTTCCTGGAATCGCAGGGTTGCACAAATGAAGGCATTTAAGATAAATTGGGGCATTATTTTGGAAGGGAAATTGGGTTTAATTGATCTATATTTGATAATTCTTAATGTATATGCCCCATATAAGAACATAGACAGTTTTTGGGGCCCTTTATTAACCCCAGGATTGTTAAACTCATAAAATATAATTTTTGCAGGAGATCTTAATTTTAGCTTATCCCCTGCTAAGAATTGGGGCAAAAATGCCAAACTGGATACGATGGCACTCTATTTTAAGAATATTCTACAAAGTTTTGAGTTAGTTGATATCTCCCCACCAGTGATGGAACCAACATGGTGCAATGGTAGAAGTGTGAAGGATTGCATCCACAAAAGCTTAGACATATTTGCAGTTAAATATTCATTAATTCATATCTCCAACAGATACATAACTTGGGAAGGGATGAATAAATTCTCTGACCATTGGCCTATCTTCCTACGATTTGATGTATCTTCCTCTAAGAAAAAGTTTACTTGTAAGTTTAATATATCTTGGATTGAAAATGAGGCTTATGTACTTTTATTCATGACGCTTGGTTATCCTACAAACTAGATGAATTTGCAAATCCTATGGGTCATCTAGTATCTAAACTAAAAAATCTTAACGAATCAATCACTAGTTGGATTAAAAAAAAGACAGGGAGATTTTTTCCCACCTTGAGGTTCAAATTAGAACTTGTTACCAAAAGAATCCAGACTTCCTTATTTCTGAAGAAGATCATATACCAATCAAATATTTTGAGAAAATGAAATATATGATTTTGAAGCAAGAAGAAAAGTACTAGAGACTCAAAAGCATATCCCTCTTGATTAGTCTGGGAGACAACAATACCAAGTTTTTTCACTCCTTTTCCTCAAACATGAGAAATTTCAAATGTATCTGGGACTTAACAAATGAAAATGGAAATATTGTGAAGAGACAAGATCACTTAAACCTGTTGGCTAAAACTCATTTTGAAAATATTTTCAAGAAGGATGGTCAATATTTGATTGAATCCCAACTTAAAACTATCAAATTATTTCCTGCATTGTTTAGTGAAGCTGATAAACTCCTTTTCCAAGGTCAAGTAACTCTGAAGGAAATTCTAGATGTCTTAAAGAAGTTTAAAAAATAAAAAATACCAGGCCCTGATGGGTGGACAATTGAACTTTTTTTACATTTCTTTGATATTATGGAACAAGAGTTACTAAATCTAGTTGAATTCTCCAGAACTGAAGGGCTTTTCTCAGGGGAATTAAATTCATCTTTCATCACCTTGGTTCCTAAATGCAACAAGCCATTTGGTTTTGATGGATTTCTTCCAATAGCTCTTTGCAATATTCTTTATAAACTTATCTAAAAATTATCACAAACAAAATTAAACATTTTTTTATCTAAAGTTGTTTCTTGTGAACATTTTGGTTTTCTTCATGACAGGAAAATTCTAGATGCCATAGCGATAACACAAGAGGCTATTTATTCTATCAAACAAAGGAAACTGAAGTCTCTTCTCCTTAAATTGGATATGAAGAAATATTTTGACAAAGTTGACTAGGATTTCCTAAGACTAGTTCTCATCCAAATTGGCTTGCCACTATTGGTTGTCTAGTGGATTTTGGAATGGGTCACCTCTTCCCAATTTGGAATCCTAGCCAATGGCACTCCATCATCCTTCTTCAAAAGTCAAAGAGGAACTAGATAGGGTTTTCCACTTTCTCCCTTGAATTTTATCCTTGTAATTAAAGGCTTAAGCAGACTCATTCTTGATGCAAAAGAAAAAAAGTTACTTTAGAAGGAACCAAACTTTGTAAATCTCTCTCTATTACACACTTGATATTTGCAGACGATGTTCTTTTGCTTGGTTTGGATTCTGTAGATGAATGGAAGTGCTGCAATGAGATCACAAATTTTATCTATAAAGCTTCTAGAATGTCTATTAGCAACATTAAATCCATATTTTTTCACAGTAAATTAGAAGTGAGCTCATTAGATGTGATCAGTTCTATCCTTCCTTACAAAATTTGTAATATGGAGTCTGGATTTCACTATCTTGGCTACTTTTTGAAACCTAATGGCTAAAGAGTACAAGATTGGAATTGGCTGCAAGAAAAGTTCAAAAAAAGAATAAAAAATGGACTTTTAGATTTATCTCCATCAGTGGAACACTTACCCTCATTAAGGTTGTTCTCACAAGTATTTCGGTATACTACTTTTCACTTCTCCAAGTTCCTACTTATGTTATCGAAAGGGTTCCTAAATTTTTTGAACATGATCAGTTTAAACCTCTGTTGGAAAATCAGAAATGGTAAAAATATTTTGGTTGGCATAGACACTATCATTGTTTTGGGAGAATACTAGAAGCTCTCTTCACACTTCTTAAATTACCTAGCGTATATTGGTTATACAACCTTCACACAAATTAGAAGGCCTATTTGGTGAAAAAAATATTTTTCTTACCGGCTCATAGAAAAGGATTTAGGTCTTATTCAGAACTCAACAACTGAATGTGAGGCTTATATAAAAAACTTAAATCGTGTACGGTGTAGACTCATCTTGAAAGATGACTGATTAATTTCGACAACCAACCATCAGACTGGGAATATCTCTACTAAAACTTCTTATCAGGCCATTGTACAAAATTCCTCACTAGCTATCCATAAATGTTGGTACAAGTTAATATGGAAATCGACAGTACCCTAAAATTAAAATGTTTTCTATGGATGGCTTTACAAAATGTTTTTAAGAATTTGGACAATTTGATGAAAGAAGGTCTGCATAGACCTAGCTTTTACATTCTTTGCAAACAGGACTATGAATCCATTGATAATTTATTTACAACTTGTGTTTTCACTGTCTCTATATGGAATAAGATTTTCCTTCTTCTCAATATCCCAGAGGCCTGAGAGTGGGGAAATTTTGACAATTGTCTTTTCAACTGGTACAAATAAAAAAAATATTCACTTAGTTTTGCTTGTCATAATCTTCTGGAAAATATGGAGGGTTATAAATGTTTATCTTTTTGAATATAAACTTCTGAATATTGATTGCATTTGCAATCATATTCTACAATTAAATGAGGAATACAACTATCAGATTGTTTCTATCGATAATACCAGCATTCCGAAAATTATAAAGTGTAATGGGGTTGTCGGTTTCTTTGACGGAGAATCCAAATATGGCTATTGTTCAGCAGGGTTATTTCTCTTCATCAATAATATTCATTTCTTCAATTTCAAACTACATTGTTGATCAGGTACAAATATGAAAGCATAAATTCTTGCTCTCTGTTGTCTATGCAAAGTTGCTACAGTTTTTGGTATTGTGTCACTTGATATCTTTGGTGATTCAAGGGTCACTATCAAATGGGAATTAGGTGATTATAACCTAAAATTAAATTCACTTACTCCTTGGTGTACACTATCATATCCACATTTTTTTTAGTATTTATTTCATTCAAAGCATGGTTACTAATAGGTATCTAATGCACTTCCATTAATGAGAAGATGACAAACATTTGTTGGTTTTCCCCAGTTGGGGTTTCCAGGGGAAATCCTTTTGTCTATTTTGTGTGGTTGCATTTTGTTATTCTGTTGTGAATTTATGGTTTCTTATGCAATTGTATTCTCAGTCATTAATTTTCAGTAGTTAACTGAAGAAAACATTAATAGTTGTTGCTAATCAAGAACTGTATAAGGGTATAAAAGTTAAGATTGAGCATAATTTGAACTCGGGTTTTTATATGAAGAGTTTAACAAACTTTTTTTGGTTTGATAAGTGATGGATATATCAATTATGTTGAAGAGGTGCATCTACAACCCCGTAGGGGGATACATGTAACTCCTTCTGTGCTCATCCTAGATTTGACACATGTCCTTTAAAAAAAATAATAAAATATTATAAAATAATAACACATCAGCTCAAATTAGAGTTAAAACATTTACAACTGCATATATAAAAAAAAATAATTATATAAATTGGAGGTGTGTAAATCCTTCCATGCTCATCTTAGACTTGACACATGTCCTTTAAAAAAATATATAAAATATTATAATATAAGAACATGTCGGCTCATCATGCCGAAGATGCACATTCTATAGCCCAATAGGGGGAGATGTGTAACTCCTTCCATGCTCATCCTAGAGTTGACACGCGTACTTTTAAAAAATAATAACATGTCGGCTCAAATTAGAGTTAAAACATTTACAACAACATATATGAAAAAACACTAATTAGATAAATTGGAGATGTGTAACTACTTCTATGCTCATCCTAGACTTGACAGGTGTCATTTTAAAAAAATTATAAAAAATTATAAAATAAGAACATGTCCGCTCAAATTAGAATTAAAAAATTTACAATAATATATATATATATATATATAAACAAAAATCAAGCACATTAAAATGTTTTCACAACATTTATACTTTAAAAACAAGTTTGCATCTCAAGAGATTTGATCATTGTAGACGCTTGCTAAATCCCTTTTAAAATGGATTTATGCTAATTATAATACATATCATAAATATTTAATTAGAAAACAAATTATATAAACTTGTTATATACATATAATAAATATATAATTAATGAAAAAAATTATATATATAATGAATGAAACAAGTTATATTTATGTTATTAAATTTCATTTCACTTTCTCAATGTCTATATTAACCTATTATTTTTTTTCCTTTTGTTTTCAATATTTGAAAACTAAATAGTGCACCTGTATCTATTATCTTTCTTACATTGATGCTTCGAACCTTTCGTTCATATGACCCTCCTCTGTCCCTTCAGAAATCCATTCCACCACGCCTCCATTCTGGAAGTCGATATTCACACTTACAACTCATTTTAATTAAGAAGATTCACGCTAAGAATAAAATTTTTCAGAGGTTTTGATCGAGCAACGGGGGAAACATGTCGAAAAACAACAAGGGAGGCCCTGGTAGAGCTTTGGTCAAGCACCACAATCACCTTGTAACTGAAGCGAAGAAGCAGGGCTATGGAAGAACCAAGCACGTCTTGGAATCAGTCACAGATATCAAGGATGTTGAAGTCGTCATAGAGGAAGTAGAGGAGTTCGGTCACCTATTCTCTACTCAAAATACAATGCCCAACCTCCTTATCAGTCTATGAGTACTGTCACATACACTTAATATATACCCCAAGGGTTTATTTGAGACCAATTATGTAATATCAATCAATCTATGAGTACTATTGTATAAACATTTAATATATACCTCAAGGGTTTATTTGTTACCTATTATGTAAATATTAATCAATCTGTGAGTACTGTTGCATACACATTTAATATACCATAAGTGTTTATTTGTTACAATTCTGTGATATTTTTCAACCTGTGATTGCTATTGTGTACATATTTAATATACCCCAAATGTTGATTTGTGACCAACGCTCTAATATTAAATACACATTCATTGAGTCATTACTTGAATGGGAATGTGAAAAAATAGGGTAGTTGTTGAAATTTGAGGTGAAATTCATGTCGAGGGAATTACTATTTGATCTTACTTCAAATACACAGACACACACACACACAAAATTTTGACGGTAAGTTTCCTTAGAGTTTGTGAAATTCCTTATAGAAGTCACAATATGTGATATACCTTCATATCTAGATCCATAGCTAGAAGCACAACGCCATATAGGCTAAAGGAAAAGTAGATATAAAAGTAACAAATGTATGGTGAGATGGATTCAAGAAGAATGCTATATTTCTAAGATCTAAGAGGCAATACGACTGCTATAAATTGTATTATGACTAAGATGGCAATAAGGTTAATTATACTAGGCTTGTGTTGGATTTCACTTTTAGGACTTCTTTTTTTTCCATGAAAAAAATCATTATATTGTTATTTCAAGAATGAAATCAAAATATACATCATCGAGCTTCACAAATCCTTCAAAAATCTGAGAATATTGTTAAACCTACCCTTCCCACTACTTATTACAGTCTTTCATTTATCAAACTAAATTTGTTTAAAAATGTCCTCATAATTATCATTCACGTCACTTATCCATGTATAATATTAAAGATTCCCAGCTTGGTTTAATATGGATCTATGTTGGTTTTAAATTTTAATTTTATGAGATGGCATGTTTTTCCTTTGTGATATGGTTTATAGTATCCATGCCAACTTTATCCACATTACGTAACAACATCTCCCCATATTGGGTTGTAGAGAACCTCGATACTCTTGGTGTAGTTGCAGATATCTAGTTTTTTTAGCAAATTCAGAAAACCTTTTTCCATTAACAATATTTTACAATCTCAACAAGCGACAAATGGTTCCAATAGGAGAAATGCATTTCAGTTAATAGAATCCATAATCTATATGAATACTGTCACATGCTTGCATCCCTTTTATTAATGTAGAAATTCTTACAACTGAATAACCCAGAAAAATACCCAATGTTAACAACAATACATAGCCAACTCAAATGCAGTCATTCAAATTTCTTCTCAACCTATTCTTGAATATATTTCCGGATTTGTAAATGCTCCCATTCTATCAAGCTATAAGATCTCTCAAGCTAAGGGTTTAACTTCATAAGCAGAATACTTGTAATAATCTAATTGCTTCCCACACCTGCTTGCTCCTACATTTTGAGCAAAATTTCATCTAACATATTAACCCTTTTCCACTGAAATAAAGTAGCAAGGAAAACTCCTACAAAAATATGATTAGTGTGAAACATGAGAATCCATACATGGTGAATAATAGTACTAATAACCAAACTTGATGATTTAATGGTCCAATAATAAATAAAATAACTCATACAACATGTTAATGGAACCACATAGTTTTGAAATATGATTGTATACTCAGTAGATGGATACCAAATAAAGGAATCTAAGATTGGTACAATGGTTTGAGAAATGGGTCATTATAATTTTGTATATGAATTTGGGTGACAATTTGTTGAGTAAATTTGTTTGTATGAAATCAAATCTCTTGCCAATAGAGTGCTCACTACTAATTATGCCAAGGTTGTAATACAATGGCTGAGAAATGGCTCATTATAATTTTTGTATATGAATTTGGGTGACAATTTGTTGAGTAAATTGGTTTGTATGAAATCAAATCTCTTGCCAACAGACTGTTCACTACTAATTGCACCAAGGTTGTAATGCAATGGCTTTACCACAACATAAAATTCAACAATTCATTAGGAAAAATCATCAAAACGAAAAACTTAGACATTTACCATATGTATATATTGCATAGGGATTATGGGCATACAGAGTACAAACATGCAATAATGATTGTATCATTTAAGATGGACTAACGATTGTTATCAATGCCAGATAATCAATCCACGTTTTCCTATCATGACAATTAGATGAGAGAAAATTTTCATGTAATTAGGATTAAATTTAGCTTTTAGCTTTTAATTTTGTTACATGTCTATAATGAATAGGATTAATGAAAAAGATAAAAGAATACAGGGATGCTCTCTTCATTAATCAAAACATAGTACTATTTCCTTCAATCAAATGACTAAATTTGTTTACCCTTAATAATACTCAGGTTTGATTGATGGTTATATATTACTAAGGGAGAAAAGAGTTCTCTAAGTCCGATCTACAGTTAGTATACAACAAAATAGAGTGATCTCCAATATTTTACGAGGCATTCCCAAATAACATGGACCTGTAGCTTAAGGACTTGAAGTTGATGATCACTTTTCTAAATTGTAAAGATGAGTGTAGGGTTCCCAAAAGGTTGAGGTTGAAATACAATATTTCGACCACTATTTCATATATCAATTTTGATATTTAAGCTTGGATGACAATCCTATTAAATTACAGATATGGACCACTAAATAAAACCTTGATATGAGTGAAAAACAATGTGTTTAAAACATTTCCTTGATCATGATCCAATAAATCTTAAAGGGTACTATCCCTGATAAAAATGATAGAAGAAGGAGAAAAGTTGAAAGCGTTTGGGGCTTTAGAAGAATTCTTCAATATAAACTAAAATTTACCAATATGTGAAACCCTTAAATAGAAAATAGGCCAATATTTGAGACTAAGTTAGAAGTAGGGATGAATGGCCTTAGTGATGCCAACATATATGCTTTGTAATGTGCACAAATAAGAGGAAAGTCTGAAATTGTTGAACCTTATTTATCCTTTACAAGTGTAATCAATCATAAAACAAGTTACAAACCTCCCTAGTTAATCATACTCTTCATACAAAATCTGAGTTGTTTGTAATAATTTAACATTTTGTTTGATTTTCTGCCAAAATATGAGTTGTTTCTTTGCTTGGATGGTTGCTCCCTCAAGAAAAAGGTGTCATTTCAGACCTAGGATTAAGAACACTTTTTAATTAGGGTTGTTTAAATACCTAAACATGCCTAGATTTTTCCTACTTGTGTCCATAATTGCTTAGAATCAGTCTATCCTTGCATATAAACCTCGTTGTTGCAAACGCACCCAGAGCGAGTCTCATAGATACTATATCTCATGCTTTATAACATGGTATTAAAGTGAGTGTGGATTTTTCTTCCTCTATCCAAAGCTCTTTAAGTTTATTAAGATTTGAAATTATAGTTCTCAACATCCTATTTCTTGTACAAGAGTTGATTTTTAGGGGTTTTTACCCTTATCTTCACCAACACACCCCGTACTTGGTAGTTTTTTCTTAGGGTTTTTAAAAATATAAGGAATTTGTGATTTTGAACCCTTTATAAGGGTAGGTCTGTAGGCTACCAAAGATGTAAGAAGACTTGAGCAGAAAAATTCAGCAGTCATGCTGTAAGTGCATTTGAAAATAATGCTGTAGACAAGGGTATTTGTAGGCCTAGATTCTTCCATTAATAATTAATATAACCCTCTCCCAGGTGGGATGGCTTCTCCAAAAGCATGAACAAGTTCACCAACAACCTGAATTGATGGAGTGCTCCTATAAATTTGACGAGAAATAGGGTCTATAAGGTGATCGATCCATCAAAATAGAAATTGCATAGCCTTGATCTACGGTTAGAAGCTCTAACTAGTAATGTCTCGCCAAAACGAGCCTAGACATGAGTACAAAGTTACAAACCCTCCTCCATGTGGATCGTTGGCCTTTGATGAATCTAGTATTTTGTTTTGCTGCAGGATGATTTAGGTGAATAATTGGGAGTTAAACCTCCTTTACTGCCAAGATGCCACAGGCCTATAGGCTTTCAAAGATGTAAGAAGACTTGAGCAGCAAAATTCAGCAGCCATCTTGTAAATGCATTTGAAAATAATGTTGTAGACAGGAGTATTTGCAGGCCTAGATTCTTTCATTAATCATGGAACACAAGGAAATCATTTAACTGATGAATATCTCGATTTTACACAAGTGACCTTCGCATTCGAGTTTTGACAAGATCTAGGTGCATATTAGACCGAAGTTTAGAGGGTCCGTGCTATGCTAGTGTTCATATTAAGTGCTGGAAATGCACCATCTAGATTCAATGTACAATTAAGCACATTGGTATATATACAAAGAGTTGATGGATTACCCCACCCCATCTCATTGGGGTTGTAGAATGCGCCTTGCAACTCTCAGTGCATTTAGCTTTAGTCCACTTTAGCTGAAATTTGAGGGAATTTAGATATGTATGCATTTCAAATTTTGTGAACAAACCTTCTCTTCCAGTATTTAATCTATGGAATACTCAATGATGGATAGTTTGACTATTAAGATCCAAGCCTAATGATTCATGGATTGAAGATTTTTATGACCCTTTGAAATTTTCTATATTGCAGGTAAATCTTGATGCAAAAATAGAGTATGACATGATCCATAATTACAAAATTCTACAGGACGTGTTTACCAAGTTGAATATAGACAAGGTAATGAACTTCTATTGTAAATACTATTTTTGGACCTACCTTATGCATGATTTTATTTTTATTATACATTAGAAGCACAAGAGATCTGATAAAACTCATTCTAACTATGAAAAATGTTGTGTTAACAAGATGAAACATAACCGACCAAATAGATGTTTGAGGTTAGAAATTCAGTTAAGAGACGTAACATATTGTTGAACAAACTATCTTCTTTGTCTGTACTTGAGATGACATTGTTGAAGAAACTATATTCATTGTGTGTACTAAGAGTACAATCCAAGGTGTAATTAAATAACATAGAATGTTGAGCAAGAAATCAACAATTTTTTTTCCAAGTATTGAATATTTTGTGATTGGGTAGATTCTTTAGGTTGACAATTTTAATAACCATAAATTATGTTCCACCTTCAAGAATACACAGTTTGATCACAATTTGGTACAAAACAATGTATGAGCTTGATAAAGGGTGTTGCATAAATGCAAGACTACCATAATTAGCTGTGGTTACTATCTTGCCCTATATTATCCCTTTGATTTTTTTGTTGGGAATGTTTTTGCTGACTTTGATGGTTCCCATTTTTACTACTACATGCTGATTTGAAATAGGATATATTGGTCTTGCAACAATGAGCATCGAATTCCAATGTTATTTAAATAGAAATAGAAGCTAAACATGAATAATTCCCTTATATCATTGTCTATAGGTTGCATCCAGATTTTGATAAGCTCCCATTCTCTTTTACTTGCACCTATTTTACAAACTAAAGAGTAAATTTCATGCCAGACTCAGAACCATAGGTGAATCCCATGGAAGTTACATACTAGCCTTCATAAATAGATGCCATACTTGACTTAATTTATATTAACAATGTATTAGATCTGTGGAGATGCCATGAAGGTTGGTTCATTGACCCACTATCCCCTGCTGATGTCTCTGATGCAAAATATCTAGTGGGTGTCTTGGTGCTACTTGTTCCTAGTCAAGGTAACCCCAATGTCCAATATCTTATGGATAACTAGTGTGTCACGAATGATGGTATTCTCGATTTACAACAAACTTTGCCTATATTTTCGATGCCCTTTTGATTCTACATGTATATTGGTATACATGGATGGTTATTGTCCATGTGAACCATTTGCATATTATTTGCAAATAATGGCCCATGTGCCTGTCCAAGGGATTCTGAATCACAGCCTTACTACTAGTTTCCTTGGAGTTTAATCTAGATTCAAAGGAAGGATAGAAATGTGAAACAATGGAGAATATCTTGAATATACACAATTTATAATTTTATTTCCTTTCTATGACTTGTTGATAACATTAACCTAGATAACAACTGGCAAAGAATATAGGATTCAAAACACTGGTAATTTACCCAGAAATCCATATTGACTCTAAGATCCCTTCAAGAAATAGGGACTGGTAGGATTTCACTTATGTATTAGCTGTAACAAATTCATAATCAAGAAGAAAATATAGCCCATACTTGTTTGGTTTTGCCTTAGAGTGCAGGCAGATGGTATTTTTCTTTGAAAATATTCAAAAATGAGTATGTGGAATAAGGTTTTCATCAAGAGAGAATCACTGTTTCAAAATACTATAGCATAGATCAATATTATCCTACATCTATTAAGCACCGGCAGGGATTAAAAACATAGGTTTAAGCACATTGAGGCTTAACAGATTGGGGGTTAAATCTATGCTAGTTTAAATTATTTATTTATCAAATATTGGCTTACTATTTTTGTTTTGACATTAGACATTGGGGGCCACTTTGTTTTCAATTTTAGTTTATTTTCATGACATATCTCTTCCATTTTGGTCTGTAGAGTGCAAATCAAGTTTCAATGGTATATTACAATATACTATATATTGACACCATAAATATATGGAAATGAGCAAATTTCTGAAAACTAGTTTAGATGCAATGTCTGAAATATTATTTTTGGCCTATTTGAAGCAAAAGAACATTTTTGCAAGGGGGAAGGAAATTTTAAAACATACAAAAATATGTTTGAAAATTGAATGCCTTGAATTGGAATGGGATTTTATTTTGCTGATATTTATTTCTTCTTTAAACATCTTACCAATTTAGAGACTTATAGTCCATCAGCCTCTCACACAAGTAAGGCAGTTGCTTGTTCTAATACTCTGTGTCAATTATGAAATATAAGTCACCAGTGCGCCTGATATAAGGTTTTCCATGTGTCTGTTTTGTTCATTTTTTCTTGCTAAGTATTTTTTAGGATAGATCGCATAGGATATTGTCAATATTCCTACACATATACTATATGTCATTTTGCAAATGAACGTTTCAACAAGACATGTTATGAACCTTTTTAGACTCACTATTGTGCATCATGGCCACTATCGCTATTTTGCAACATATAGGATTTGAGTGGTTTATTATATCAACCAATTCCCCCATTCAATTTTGATTAGTGTTCTCTTGTCTTGAAAGGGAAAAGGGTAAAATGCTGTGGTTCTTGATGGTGAAAACTAGCATTTGATTAAGTTCTAACTTTTTTGTAAACATATGGAAAGGAATTGGGTAATTGTTTCTAAGCCAGAATTCAAAGCAAAAAATTTAGGTCTTACATACACTATTGAAAATATGACTATATATATATATATATATATATATATATATATATATATATATATATTTCTATTTACAAACAACAATGCTATCAACACTGTCATCACTAGAATAAGAAGAACGTGGGAAAATAGATGTAGCCAAAGGTGAGGAATTGCTTTCTAAAGCTGATGATGAGATGAGTATTGTTGGAGGAGCTAGTCAGTGAGTCGACTAGTCGAACATCTGACTGATTAGGAGATCAGGTCGGCTGCATAAGGTCATGTCGGTTGACCAAACCGATAGGTAGTTATATGTAACTGTTTGTAAATCATATATATATATATATATATATATTAGGCTGTTGAGCCATATGAGAACTCGGTTCAGTTCTGTGTATGTATGGATCCTCATGATATAATATAATCTATTATTCTATATCTATGTTCTTGTCTCTTGTCTATTTTATGTCTATATGATTCAATATGTATTATTGGTAACCCTCTGTGATCTGTGAGATTACACCATTGGTTCCATGGCCGATAGTACATATCTGAGATGACCATAAGAAGATGATATCAAAATAGGATATTAACAACTGGCGGGAGTGTAAGATAGCAAATTACTTGCATAATTATGTGAGGAGAAACATATTAACCACTGCTCAAGAAAAGGATAAATTCTTCACTGAAACTCATGAGAAGTTCATAGAATCGGTACCCCAGCTTTTGAAAAAACCTCTGAATGAAAAAGCCGGAAGCAACTAAGGACCAAGAGCTTCTAGAGAAACTGATTCGAGGGGGATGAAAAAACCTGTTGGAGTGGTTTGAAAACATCACAAATGAATTATGTGAGGAGCAAGCCATAGAAGAAATAACTTCGGTCAAAACTGTTTAGAAAAGATTCTATACAGACCTTACTAAGCAGTTCCTGTGCTCCTTACCAACCCTACTGTTCAAGTTCCTAATAGAAAAAGGAGTGGGTCATATTGTAGAACCTCGTCCATCACTACACCAACCACCACCAATTTCTAACTGGGAGGAGAAACAAAAAAAGTGGGAAAAATTCATTGCCGAAAGGGAGTGGAAATATTTCCTAAGCAAGTAAACAGGACTATCCGAGCTTTCTAAAGCATTAGGTAGGATATGGGGGGGTAGTTGGTCATATGTCAGGGTAAAGTGAAGAGGATTCTAGTAAACTAAAGAAGATACCATCACCATCAATGAAAAGTCAACCTAAAAAGGAAATTGAATGAACAGTGACACACAAAAGTACGATAGATTTAGAGAAAGTAGAAAGAGAGAAGAGGATTAAAATAAGGGAAGAAAGAAGAGAATGGGCTATAGCACTGCAAAGAGGAATGAATACTAGAGTGACAGACCAGGAAATAAATCCACCAAAGTCATGTCATGACCGACAGGAAGAAGGCATGGATGAAGAAGCATCACCCATGGAAGAAGAATTGTGGATAGAACAGCATGAAGCTCACCAAATAGAAGTTCCCCAGGAGATAAGACCTCTCTCTCCAACGAATTCGAGTACCAGGATACAATCCATTGTTGAAGAAGACCTAATACTAAGAGATGGTGAGTTTGGTATATGGAGTCGACTAGACGACGAGGTAAATGATGATAATCATCTAGTGATCCATCGACCAGAGGAAGGAAACTGGGTAACACTTTAGGTGTACCCTTCCAACCAAAGTATCCCCTTACTTTACTTGACACATGAAGGAGCACCTCCCCATCCAAACAAAGCTTTGGAAAATACAGAATAGTTGGACCTGCAGACAAATCAGTGTAGTTGGAAATCGATAGGAGAATTTGACCCAAATCGACTGCTTATCGGAGAAGAAACTAAAAAAAAAATGACTGATAGAAACAAAAGTTCTGTCAACAATAGCTCTGCACAACATGATAAACATAACATCCCACTACCCGCACCCCCACCACTGCCACCTCCTAGAGAAGACAAGCGACAACGAGACTGACATGGGTCATGGATCAGCGCATATCCCTCTATACAAAGGTGACGAAGATCCTAGACAATATTGGTTCATCTATGAGTCAACATCGGAGGGAAATAAGGTTACAGTTAAAGATCAACAGATGGCACAGTTCACTGATGCCTTGAGGAAAATAGCACTAACATGATATATGACCTATATTGAGAGAAATCCCCAAGCATCTAAAGCAGAAATTAAAATGCAATTCTTGTCTTTCTTTAAAAATCCAGATGCAAAACATCCGACATCCAAAAAGTTGAAAACAACATGTCAATAGCCAGTAGAGTTTGATCGAGAGTATGACAAACGATGGAAATACCTCCTTAGCCAACTGGATTATGTAATTGATGAACAACTATTACTTCAGTCGTTTCTTGCAGGTATATCATAGAAAATTCAGTGGCACACAATCTTGGAGACGTTTAATGTTGAATTTTTAATGGTTATATCAGATCTTAAAACATTTAGCATCATAACAGCATAACCATAAGACAAGAACAACCATACAAAAAGAACACAAAGATTTATCCTAGGAAAAATATCACTGAAATATAGACAAGCACAACCATACAAAAAGAACACAAAGATTTATCCTAGGAAAACCCTAAAGGGAAAAACCCAGGAAAATATTCCTCAATATAGATTCCCCAAAAAGATAAAAGGTAAAATTGAAATACTGATCAAAGACTTATCCTCCTCCTTCTCCAGCTACTTCTCTCTCCTTCACTAGTGTGCTACAAAAGTGAGTGTGTGCGCTCTAAATGAGGAGTGCTACACCTCTATTTATATTCATCCATTTACTTTAATTATCAGCTCCGACATGTAGGCTCGAGTTAATCATGTAGGCTCGAGTTACACATGTAGGCTCAAGTAACCACGCTAGGGTGCTAATGACCCACCTTTATAATTAGAGGGGACTAACTCATGACTCTTATTAGTTCTTCTGATTAGAAGCATCAGGGTATAAAGTAATACAAGTGGTTTTCCTGGTAGGACCATCAGGGACCACAAAAAGATACATATAGAATATTCTTCGAAGTTACAATATATTTCAACACTCCCCCTTAACGAGAAGGGTATTCTACAAAAACATCAACAACAACAATAGTAGGAGAGAAATGGAGGACATCATCAACATCATCAGGGTAACACATCTATAAATAATTGGAAGATTTTCAACATCTTGTAGGCTTCATCTTCAATCTTCAATATTCAGTCTTCAGCAACATCAACACTTTGACTGCTTTGATCAGCAACAGTTTTGACCTCTTTGATCAGCAACAACATCTTCAACACTTTGACCTTTCGATTAGCAACATCTTCAGCACTTTGACCTTTCGATCAGCAACAACATCTTCAGCACTTTGACCTTTTGATCAGCAATATCAACAATCATCATCATCATATTTTGAACTTTCAAACAACAACATCATCATCACACTCTGATCTTTCAATCAGTACGTCATCATCTTCATACTCTGATTTTTCGATCAGTATGTCATCATTGTCAGCAACAATCTACAATCCACAACATGAAGACGAAATTTTTTGGATCACTTTTGGACCTAAGTCTAGGGATGATACAATCCTACCAAATTCTTGACAACCGAAGTCACCAGATTGATTACGGGATAATTAGTCCCTATCACTTTAGGACTAGGTCCAAGGATGATGCAATCCTACAACATTCTCGACAACTGAAGTCACCGGATTGCTTACAGGATAATCAGTCCCTATCACTTTAGACTAGGTACAAGGATGATGCAATCCTACCACATTCTCAGGGACCTAAGCCTCCTGATACCTTTATGAACCAAACTTCAAGGATGATGCAATCCTGCCACATTCTCGGGGACCAAAGCCTTCGGATACCTTTCTGAACTGAAGTTCAAGGATGATGCAATCCTGCCACATTCTCGAGGACCAAATCCTTTGGATACCTTTCTAAACCGAAGTTCAAGGATGATGCAATCCTGCCACATTCTTGGGGACCGAAGCCTCTGGATATATTTCTGAACTAAAGTTCAAGGATGATGCAATCCCACCACATTCTCGGGGACCGAAGCCTCCAGATACCTTTCTGAACTGAAGTTCAAGGATGATGCAATCCCCCTACATTCTGGAGGACCTAAGTCACCAAATATATTCTGGATAGATGTCCCAATATGATACAATCCCTCTTCATTCTCGAGGGCTGAGGCCACTGTATCACTTCTGGATAGATGTCCCGGGATGATACAATCCCTCTTAATTCTCGAGTACTGAGGCCACCGGATCACTTTAGGGAAAGTTCCCAGGGATGATACAATCCCACTACAACATCACTACTCCCCCTTTCGAGGAAGTCCTTTCTAAACAACACCAAGCTTGTCTCGAAAGTGTTCGAACATTACTTGAGACAGAGACTTCGTTAGCACATCATCGTCTAAACCATCATCATCTACATATTTAGTATGTGTATACTAAACTATCACCATCTGTATCTCTAGTATGTGAATACTGAAAGCATCATCATCTATATCGTTAGTATGGGAATACTGAAACATCATCATCTCTATATTCAGTATAGAAATATTGAATCACCATCATCTACATCTACAGTATGTAAATACTGAAACATCATCATCTGCATCTTATCTCGTATGTAGAAATACCGGATTTCTATGTGTTACGATGTAACATAGGGTTCTCTATCATCACAACTCTTGTTATCACATAGAATCATTGTAGTATCCATATTCAGGTCAAAGAGACCTGACATCAACTTTCGAAGCCATATGGATTCACAACTTAGCAGAGCAATCTGCTATGTATTATGCTTCAGCCGTGCTAAGAGAAACACTGGACTGTTTCCTGCTAAACCATGAACTCATAGCAGATCCCAGACAATAACATCCACCTGATGTGCTTCTTCTGTCTGAGACACTTCTAGCCTAATCTGCATATGTATATCCATACAATCTGTAATCATGGTTTCCATCATACTATAGATCAAAGTCTATAGTCCCTTTTAGATATCTCATCACATGCTTTGCAGCTATTAATTGAAAGCGTCTAGGTTGAACTAGATACTGAATCAAGGTGTTCACATCAAAACGAATTTTTGGTCTGGTATTTGTTAGATACATCAACGACCCAATAATATTTCTATATTGAGTCACATCCACTAACTCTGATGAGTCATCAGCTAACAAATTCAAGTTGGAATCCATGGGTGTGGCCATGGCTTTGCATTCAAACATATCGAATCTTTTCAATATCTATACTGCATACTTTCCCTAGTTGAGAAAGATTCCTTCTGAATTTTTCCATACTTCCAGACCTAGGAAATAATGCATTAACCCAAGGTATTTCATCTAAAATTCTTCAGTGAGCTTCTTCTTGCATTCTACAATATGTTTCTCATTCCCTGTTAGGAATAGATTATCCACATATAGTAATATTATGACATGTTCATCTTCTATATTCTTGAAGTAAAGGTTAGGATTGACTTTCATCAGGAAACTATCTATCCTTTCATACCAAGCTCTGGGAGCTTGCTTTAGGCCATAGAGGGCCTTCTTCAACTTGCATACGTGAGTCCATCTATCTTCAAATTCAAATCCTTGTGACTATTTGATGTAAAACTCTTCCTCAATCATACAATTAAGGAAGGCTTGTCTTTACTTCAGCATGGAAGAAACTACCATGATAGTTCTGAAGGAAGTGTACCTTGCTTCTTGGAGTAACTGTCTCTGTAGAATTAATTCCCTCTTTCTGATAGAAACCTCTAGCCACAAGTCTTTCCTTACTTCTATCAGCAACATATTTTATCTTGCAAATCCATTTGGAAGATACCACATTCTTGATTTCTGGTTTGATTACTATATCACAAACATCATTCTAGTATTTTTTCATCATAACATCTTCCATGAGTTTGTCTTGTCAGGTCATCAACATATCCTAGTCTTCTGCATTCAACCTTGAAGGTTGGAACCCACTTTACTCTTGGTAAAGTCTCGATCCATCAGGAAGCTATCCATCATGTCGTACCATGTCGAACTCATATATCTTTTGTAGTCACTCCCCCTGAAGTGGAGTATCATCTTCCCTCTTCATTCTATAGAGGTGGTTCTATTCTTGATATATACTTCTAGTGGTTCTGATCAATAGAGTATGTCATGTCATATTCTATTCTTTATGAGGTAAACCACGAACCTTGCTTTGCACACTTGTTCTAGTAGATCCATATGGAAGATACTACTGACTTCCCTTCAGGTCTCGAAACCATATCATAGATATCATTCCCCATGATCGAATGTTACTCTTTGATCATCACTTCTTTCATAGTTGGAAAGGTTAGCATCAATTATGTCACCCAACTATGTTACACAACTAGAGTGTGTCCGAGGCCTCCTAATTTGGTTTGGAAGTCTTTCCATTCTTTTCTGCATCTTGAGTTATATCTTGTACCCATGGTGGTCTCCATCATTCAAGGTGGATCTACTGCTGTCTGAAGCTCTGTCTTCCGTCATGGTGTCTCTGACCCTGGGAGCTTCAGATTCATGTTTATTGGAGTGAATCTTGAATTGTCATCACTTGTTCTTTGGAACAAGTCTCATCCTTCTTTTCTTGTAGGAGGTTGTATAGGACTTTTCCTACAATTCAAATGCACCTATTGCATGGTTAGAACTATTTCATAAAACATAAGCATAACGACAAATTCTTATGCCTCATGCAACTATTTAGCCAATACAAAATTCATCCATATCTCACGAAAACTTTCTAGATGCCTTCTATCTCTACCATGACATCATTGAGATTGTGCACTATTACAATATGCCGGCAAAGAGGTTTCATTCTATATAAGTAGCAATGGAGAGGTGTATAGAACCATGAGCTACTTACTCATCATATACATACTGTTATTAATACAAACATTCTATCATGCATAACACATCAACTGAATACAAAACAATATCATGAAATGACAATTGAATACTTATCTTTTATTTGTTCCACGGGTAGAACCATTCTTGATCATTCTGCTTCATCATCTTCTTCATTCATGAAATCATCATTTCTTATCCAAATGATAAGATGGATAAGAGGTTCTTCAAGAATTGAGTTCTTCATATTCCTCATCGCTTGAGGGATCTTCTTTGAATGGTGAGAGCTTGATCTTCAATTGCTCCCATATTCTTCTTCTCTTCTTATGAGTCGAGCTTTTTCTTCTTCCTAGAGTCAGTTGAAAGTAATTACTTTCTTCTGGCACACATTCCTCTCATCAATGAATGCCATGATCCTGGGAGGCCATTCAAGGTGGCTATCACCACTTCTGCATTCTTCACTTCTTCTTTTACCTCATCAATTTGTTTCTTAAGGTCATATTCTGATGTATGTTCTTTCCTTCAAATATATTGATAAAGGAATCAAACATCTTTGGTGTCTTTAGGGAATACATTTGTGGTACAATTTGACCCGTGATTGAATCAACAATGATCTTCTTGGCCTTGATCAAGTTCTTCTTGTGTAAGGCTTTGAGCCTCATCTCCCTCTAGAACTGGAACCTCTCTACTCATGTAGGTGTCGAATTCATTTTATTCAAAGAGATCAAATACTTCCATGCTTGGAATTTTTCAACTTCACCAAACTTATCATCAACCTAATGAGAACCTCAAATGGAAATAGAAAAAGATTAGATCTTACCGATTTGAGGTGTTCGTCCTGGTTCCGGAGCTGGATGATCTAGGGTTTGTCAGAGAAACTCTAATTTTCAAAAATTGGAATATTTTAGATATGATTGGATAGAAAGATAGATATCTTCAATTTAAGCTGTCCAATGTACTCCTTTTCTGAAAATAGTGGAGGGAAGCTTCCAGAACAGGAAGCCCTAGTTTTCCAAATTCTTCTGCAGAAATTCCTATTAATGCTTCTATAGTATCTCCAAAATTAATACTCCTATATGTATAAAAGTTCTCACTAAAGTATCCTCACATTTCCCTGTTCCAAAACCATAGGTTTCATCAAAATTCGTTTCACCAATTGGGACTTATGGTCATTTTCCCAAGGTGACCTATTACAGGACTGTTCAGAACAGCAAAGTTGTACGGACTAACACATGTCACTGGTTCATCTTCTGATTCTAAAACTTGAAACACATAAATTAAATTATGTATCCTTTCTAGAACATATTCATAAATCTCATTTGGACCTGTGTAGCTCAATCTATAGCAATTCTCCCCAGGTGTCTTGTTTAGGGATGGATTATGGAAGAAGTTGGAACCCTAACTTGGAGGGATCATATCTCCCAGAATATAGCGAATATGAGGCTAAATTTTGGAGACAATGTAAAACAATATTTTATCATCTCCCTCTGCAATTTTTAGGTCCTAATACATTTCCAATATAGGGATATAGCGAATGCACCAAAACTTAGTAGTTTTAGTATTTAGGGTTTTTCTAGCTCAGGGTCAAACTAGGGTTTGACTTTCCCAAAGTTTCACCCAACAAAAAAAACTTGATCTAGGTCTATAAAATTTGATTTTGATGAGGAGAGAAGTCCTATTCCGGTCTCACTAAAAAATTCCTCTTCTTCAGGAAGCCCTAATTTCTGCACCGAAAACTGAAAATGCTCGGAATCGAATTCCGCTTCAACAAAAAGATGCGCCCTTCAATGGAGAATCAGCCTAGCATACTTTTACTGATGGATTGTGGAAAGAGACCCAAAAATTAAGAATCCCTAGCTTCTGTAGCTACACAATGTATTCTTTCAAGGTGGCTCTAATACCATGTTGAATTTTTAAAGGTTATATCAGATCTTAAAACATTTAGCATCATAACAGCATAACCATAAGCCAAAAGATGACTAAAAGATAGACAAGCACAACCATACAAAAATAACACAAATATTTATCTTGGGAAAACCCTAAAGGGAAAAACCCAGCAAAATCTTCCTCAATATATATGCCCCCAAAAGATAAAAGGTAAAACCAAAAGACTGATCAAAGACTAGTCCTCCTCCTTCTCCAGCTACTTCTCTCTCCTTCACTAGTGAGCTACACAAGTGAGCATGTGTGCACTAAATGAGGAGCACTACACCTCTATTTATATTCATCCGTTTAATTTAATTATCAATTCCAACATGTAGGATCGAGTTAATCATGTAGGCTCGAGTTACACATGTAGGCTCAAGTAACCACACTGGGGTGCTAATGACCCACCTTTATAATTAGAGGGGACTACCTCATTGCTCTTATTAGTTCTTCTGATTAGAAGAATCGGGGTACCAAGTAATACAAGTGGTTCTCTTGGTAGGACCATCGGGGACCACAAAAAGATACATATAGAATATTCTTCGAAGTTACAATATATTTCAACATTTAAAATGTACAAAGATGCACTTACGAAAGATCTGCAAGTGGAGATGGATGAAGATTTCCTAGCATATGCCACGGATACTAGACTGGAAGAACAGCTAAAAACCATGCAAAAATCATTAAAAGAGATGAACCTCAAGAATCAGGATGTTTGGTGCACAAAATGCTCAACGGTCGGACACACTAAAGATAATTTTCGATAAGACATAAGTCGATAGGATGTTCGATTTGTTCAGACAAACTGCTTCTGTGACATCTGCGAAGAACATGGAGAACACAACGAAATATTTCCCATATAACATGAAAAATGGAAAATCATCTTGGTGTGGAATCTATGAAGTAAAAATTCACGCAATAGTGGACTGCCACTTAAAATTAAAGAATCGACAAAACTACCAAGTAGTCTACTAGACAAACACAGTTGCACAGAACAATGATAGCAACCAGCGAAGCAATGATAAAAACAAACTGAATAATCAAATATATGAAGGTCGTCAATATGAGCTCAGGTTCGACAACCATTGTGGAGGATATGGAGGTAAAGGTCAATTCTTTGGGAATCACGACAATTGACCACATCGGCCCATCCAGTGTTTTACATGCTATAAAGAAGGTCATCGATATGCAAACTGCCCATTCAAGGACAAAATCGATTTAAAATTTTGTACTATATGTGTAGTCGACGATCACTCATTAGAGGATTGTCCTACTATGCTTGATAAAATCAATAAAAAGAAAATTTTTAATGTCTTGTCGTACATTCAAAAACATTATGTAGTCAACACGAAGAACCTGCATATAGTAACCCGACAAGGAACAAAAATTGGGAGTGATAATCCACTCATAAGAAAAATAAAATAAAAGAACGATTATCCTAACCCAGCCAAACAAAAACAATTATATAATAACACAATGAATATATTTAAAGAATTTTCTAGACAAGAAGAAACTGATGATAGTCAACAAAGCACAGTTAAAAGAATTAATACGTTTAGTACAAGATGATAAAGTGGTATATAAATTCATTGAATTATTGTATAATATGAAGCATAACAATAATATAGAAAAACAAACAAAAAACATATGGATTCTAAAACAAAAGGACAAAAGTGAACCCAACCCACTTGTCGACCTCGAAATTGAAGGATACCATGTTCGACAAGTTGTACTCAACTTTGGCTCACAAGTAAATATTATGACTCGTGACACTTGGGAACAATTGGTTAGACCTCGACTATGTGAGTCAGGAATATACCCCAAATTAGCTGACCAAGGTCTAATTGAACCTATCGGAGTTTGGAGAAATGTCGATACAACAATAAAAGGAATATTGACCAAAGTCGACTTTGAAATTATTGACCCTAAGAAAGGATCCAGTTCTTTCCTAGCTTTAGGAGGTTGACCTTAGGGAAGAACAATGAAAGCATCAATATCTTTAGATAAAGAAAGGATAAAACTAAAAGGGAATGGACAAAAAGTTATAGTACCTATCCATCCATCCCAGGGAGAACCTTGGATAGAACATATTGATGAAGAAGTCGACATTCAATAATTATATCAAATACAAAATAATGAAGATTACACAGAATCCAATGTCTATGGCGAGCTTCACTTAGGAAATCAAGATTCAGCAGGATACAACTCGGACACAGAATTATATGATTGGGAAGTCTAAAACTACGAGACAAAATGAAGAGGTTGCTGGACCATTCAAATAGTGTAGAAGAAACCAGTCCAACAATGTTTCTTAGTTTCCATCATCCCAAAAATATTCGAAAAGAAAAGCAGGGAATACCCTACCTTAAAACCAACAAATGTAAGTATCAGACAAATCCCAAGATATAAAGAAAGAGAATCACCAGTTATGGATATAGAACAAGTATCTAAAAACATTGGTGAGCATGGACGGCTACAAATCCTAGTAGAAACCTTCAATGGACAAGCTGCTAGATGGTGGGACACCCATCAATCAAGATTGTAGACATGGACAACAGCTTCGACTTACTTTGTAGAAATATTTGGAGGAAGAAGGCTAACCAAACAAGCCCAAATACCTATGTTCATCCAGGGGTAGGACCTAGAAGAACACATAAGAACATGCAAAAGAGAGTGGAAAAGACTTGGATATAAATATGAACGTACATGGCCACACCTGTTTCCATCGACGCTATCTGACTTACCAAAAAAATTGTACAAAATGGAAGAAGCACAGGGTGAGACATTTCAATGGCACAAACTTAGAGAGAACTTCATTAAAGACTTAAGCTTTAGACCGCAAAATGAAAAGCTAGTCGAAAGTGCAAAACAAATCAAAGAATTTATAGAACTGACCGGGAACAACACCCTAACACAAAATTATGACCGACAAACAATAACATGTAATAACATACAAACCAAGACAATATCACAGTTAATAAGACTACAAATGGAAAACGAAATTTCGGAAGGGAAAAGATTTCAATGGAAATCATACCATTCAGAAACAACAAAACCAATTCGCATAGTACTTAAAGTCAAGACAGCCGACAAATAAGATACTGACTGAATGGCTACAATAGACTTTCTTGCTACATTTTCACAATTCAAATAAGGGAGTCGACCGATCAATGAGCTAAAGCACCAGAATGGTTGGATGCCAAAGTTAAAACTAAATAATTTGACATATCAAATGATGATTGACCAAAAATGGAAAAAAATGGCGATTACTGGAGTGAAGAACAAACAACCGAAATAGTAAACTTACTAAAATAATTCCAGGATGTCTTCTCTAGATACTACAAAAATATCAAAGGTCTTGTCCATGAAATGGGTGAAATGAAGATCGACATTAAACTCGGATGCTCGACCTGTAAAGAAGAGGCCATATAAATTAGCTCATAAATAAAAAGAGATAGTCAAGAAAGAGATTGATAATATGCTTGCAGCAATAATTATCTAACCTATTGACCAATCAGAATGGGCAAGTACAAGGGTTGTACAACCAAAGAAACACGACCCGACAAAGCCAAGGATCTGTGTCGACTTTAGAGAATTAAACAAAGTCACCTAAATAGACCCATTCCCGACACCCTATGCAGATGAAATCCTAAATGAAGTTGTAGGACATGAATGCTACTCGTTCATAGACAGATTCTTAGGTTACAACTGGGTACCAATAGCTAAAGAATATCAGGAAAAGATGACATTCATATTTGAATTTGGATCATTTTCCTACAGAGTTATGCCTTCTGGTCTAAAAAACGCACCTGCAGTATTTTCGAGAATAGTGGTCAAAACATTTCAAGAATATATCTACAAAACAATGGTAGTATATTTCGATGATTGGACAATATACTCTATGATGAAAGATCACTGCAAATGGCTAAGGCTCATGTTGGAACGATGCCGACAAATCTAGTTATCTCTTAACATAAGGAAATGCATATTCCTAACTCCTATAGGGATACTATTAGGACACATTGTATGCAAAGAAGGCATCAAAGTTGACTTTGCAAAAATAAAAATTATCCTCGACTTAAAACCACCAGTGAACCCAAAACAAGTCAGGGTACTACTGGGTCATACAGGATACTATAGAAAATTTATGAGATACTGCTCAGATATTACCTATCGACTGGAAGAACTATTAAGATAAATTTTGGCCATCGACTTCATAGGACCATTCTCGATACCAGCAAAAAGACCAGGTGCAATATACATAATAACCGCAGTAGAATATGTAACCAAGTGGGAAGAAGCAGAACCAGTCAACACATGTTCCAGTGAGATAGCTGCTAAATTTATCTATGAAAACATAATTACTAGATTGGGATACCCAATAACCATAATTAGTGACCAAGGTTCACACTTTATTAACAAAACCATCAAAGCACTAACAGACCAGTTCAAAATTGACCACCGACGTAGTACATCTTATCACCCTCGGTTGAATGGAGCAATACAGGCATTAAACAAAACATTAACAAGGGGTCTAACAAAAATATGCAATAATGACAAAGATGATTGGGACAAAAAATATACCTGCAGTACTATGGGCTTACAGAACATCATACAAGCGTTCAACCGACCAAACATCATTCCGACTAGTCTATGGCCAAGAAGCAGTTGTTCCACTATATTTTTGACAGCAAACACCTATCATAGAAAATATTTTACGTGTCGATGTCGAAGAAGGAAGGAAGGACCAACTGATGCAATTAAGAAAGATAGAAGAAAACTGACTACTCGCTCTACAACATCAAGAAATCCAAAACCAACAGCAGAAGGCTTGGAATGATCGCAATATCAAAAAAAAAAATATGTCAGTAGGGGACCTCACCTTACTATACAATAGTCGAGTAAAAGGAAAACTATTGGGCTATAGGGTAGACCCGAGTTTTATACCTTTAACTTCACACCAACAAAAGACCCACAATGTTGGCCCTTCCGGCAACAACCTGCGAACAGGTTGCAATCTCACCCGAAACAACTATGGGATGCTGCAGAACCAGGTTTCTGCGAGCAGAAGAGGGATATTACTGTACCTTTAGCTTTTAACAGATTATAAATATAAATCACAGAGATTAACATTCACTTATTTAGCTTCGTGGTTAGATAAACAAACAGTGCCTTGCACAACCCTTTCCTGGGAATTCACAGTGAATTTATTATCTAGCAGTGATATTTACTTATCAGATATATAAATATTAATGCATGAAAGAAACACAACAGAAATAGCACACAGAACCATAGCACAAGATATAACGTGGTTCACCCCCAGTGTAGGGGTTACATCCACAGAACTGCGTTTTATTCAACTTTCTACAAAAACCACAGTTCTGATCTGCACACTCAGCTGCAGATCCTTCAAGTCCTCAAAGCTGCACACACAGCTACAGGCCTCTGCGCACACAGCTGCAGATTTACTTAATCACCAAAAACCCTCTGCGCACACAGCTATAGAGGTCATCCACGTACATAGCTGGGACTTAACCTTTTCTTACAAAATAGCCTTAGCTTCGCATTGATTCCTCTTTCATCAAAAGCCTAACCTTACTTCTTTACAAAAGTGTTTATTTATAGTGCACCTGTTACAAAACCATGGTCTTAAACCATGGGCACCCCGAACCCTAAACCATGGACTTAAACCATGGGTTTATTACAGACAGAGGACTTTGACTCAACCCCGACATCCCTAAGACTATTTTGAGCTGTAGCTCCGCTTACAAACTCCAAGAACCCGCGGAGTTACCCACCTTAAGGACCGTTGGGGTGCGCACCCCAACAGGCATCTAAGACTCACTAGTGGCCCGTCCCGGGACACTCTACTCCTTTTCTGGTGGTAGACTCTCATTGGTGAAACATAGTGCGCTGCTTTCTGAAACCATACATGCAGTTGTTGGTGGCTTGTTCCCTTTCTTCATAATATGCTGATTAAGGATTTTCTGACATTTGACCATCCACAACTTAGGGGCTCCAGAATTGTGTGTTAAGGTGCATAAGAAAAACAACCGCCTTGGCTTTGCCAAAACGGGAGGATACATCTTGGGATGCCTCAGAGTCTTCTCGTGAGGCTTGGTACCTTTCATCACTCCACACTAGAGAAAACTTCTGCGTGCCTTCATCCGGTTTAGAGCGAACCTCTGCCTGCCTTCATCCTGGTCAATCCTTTCTGCATAGGTGGATTGCTCAGAAGGTTCTGCAGATGCCTCTCCCTGACCTCTTGTACTAAATCCTGGGCTTCGCTATCATTCGACATGGTCCTAACTGAAGAAACTCAAATAAATGCACAATCCAGGAGTCGTAGGCCGGTGTAGCTTCTTATAGAATCCCGCAACAGAATCTGTCATCATGGTGCATTATTTAATCCAAAGGGCATAACTGTATACTGAAAGGATCCCATTTCTGTAGCAAAGGTTTTCTTATGGCGATCCTCCGGAGCAATTCTGATCTGATGGTAACCTGAAAATCCATCAGTAAAAGAGTACACTTCTTGACCCCCGACATTGTCTAACACTTCATCTGTGAAGGGTGTGGGGAAGGGATCATGTAGACAAGCATCATTAAGCTTCCTTAGGTTGACACAGATTCGGATTTTACCCTTAGTCTTCTTCTCTTGTACCACCATAGGACTAACCCACTGGGATTCTTCAACATGTTCAATAATTCCTGCAACAAGCATCTTATCCAGCTCCATCCTAACTTTTTCCTTATACTTAGGGTTCAACCTATAAGGACGCTGTTTCACAGGCTTCACATCAGGTTTCAAGGGGATCTTCATGACTCCTATATCACCAAGGATGCCTTTCATCTCTGATAATTTTGTCAGAAATAGGTCCCGGTATTCGTGGAGAAGTTGGGTCACTTTGCTTCCCATTTCTTCATCCCAATAATCTCCAATGGTAGCATGCTTAGGCTGTTCTTCTGAGCCAATGTTTACGATCCGTATCCTCAGAGGCTGTGTCACTTCAGGTGCTTGGGCTACTGGTCCATGTACTTCGCAGTGGCCTTCTGATTTCAAAATATCAATGTTGCGCTGATCGTCATCTTTGTCAATTGCAAGGTTATAACATTCGACTGCATTAGCTTCTTGTGCCTTCCAATCCGGTTGGTATTCCGCTAGCTCTTTCTCATCAAACACCTTAGTATGTATTACCCTAATAGCTGCGTCTAAAGCAGGGAAAAATTCATTAATAGAAAATGTCAATACAAAATTATTAACAAGAGTATCCCAACTTACAGTACCCTGGCGAAGCTCGACTTCCGCATACCAATTCTTTGCGATAGGATCCAAGGTATGCACAAACCTATGTACCCACTCTGCACGAGGTACATGCTCCCAGGCTTCGTAGCATCACTCCAAATGCTTCTGAGGGTTAGTCTGACCATTAAACCTACTCCGGACCTCTTGTGGTCGATTCATGAATCTCAAGCGAAGGGACTGTTGGCAGACTTCCCAACTATGAATGTACTATTTGTGACCATTCCACCATCTGACTGCCGTAGCTCTAAATGCTGAATCCAATGTCTTCATTTTTTATGAGTCTGGTATCTGGGCTAAGAATTGCTCAATAAACTCTTCTGGGTCAGTCGAACCATCAAAAATAGGTAAGGCTCTTATCTGCGAGCTAAGCCATCTAAGAGACTTGGTAATTCTTGCACAACGGTGGCCATGTAGCTCATACAATCTGTTCTGCCAATTCTATAGACCATCATCTGAATACATCATGCAGGAGCTGTCATACTACCAATCCATGATACCTTCAGCATTAGGATCAACATAATCTTCTTCCTTCGCTGTGATATTGTAGATATGGACCAACACATCCTGATCTTCATCTCGGAGGGGTTCTGTGTACCTTTCTCCTTGAGAAGGATCCAGTGGGACTATGACTCTCAATTCTTTCCCTTAAAAATTCATCTGTCTCTTATTAAGGTTAATGACTGCAACATTTGCCATTGCCCACTCAATACCTAACAAGGCTAGATAGGGATTGTTGTCGTCAATGATCTTAATTACTTCGAAGTCTGCTACAGTACAGACGCCATCAATATCTACTGAGACATTAGGGAATCGTCCTAGGGGCACAATCTTCTGCTGATTGGCTAATCTCAACTGTATAGGTGACCAATCAAGGGTAGGTTGTCCCATTTGTTCCCAGGTTTGCTTGGTTAAGACATTTACCTCTGATCCTAGGTCTAGGATAACATCAGCCATATCATACTCTCCTATCTGGGCTTTCAATCTCATTTCCCTGCCAGTTCTTCTAACTCCATTAACAGATTTTTCCTGACGAGTATGTTGCTGAGGTTCGCAGGAACTAATAACGTTCTGCAACTCACTTAGAGCTTTCTAGTTTCTTAAAATTTTCAGACAAATTTGTAAAAAGGAAGACAGTGTACTTACTTTATCCATCGAAGCTTCTTGCAGCTGCGATTGCTGCTGATGTGGCTGTGCAGGTGCTATTGTTGTGCTAGGAGCCGCAAAATATTTCTGGGCTTCCATGAATGTCTCTTTCTCTCTTTCAATATCAAATTCGGGGGTTTTCTCAGGTGCCTTACGAACCCAAGCCACGGCAGGCTGGTTCTCCTTGGTCTACGCATCCTTCGTAGCTCCACTTCTGGTGACAACATTAATAGCTAGGAAAGGTCTTTGCTCGACATAAATCATCTAAATATTCTGAGTGGGGGCATTGTTTCTGTCCTGAATATTAGCTATCAACTGCGGGAACTGCTCGATGACATGATCAACCGCTCTGCAATACTGACATGTTTTAGTTGGGTTCCGTCAATCTCTCGCCAGATGCCCGGCTTGGTTACAATTGTAACACACCACCTGACCACATCTTCTGCCAGCCATACCACCACCACCACGGCTTCCAAAAGCACCTCTACCTGATGCACCACCGCGGGAGCCATAGCCAGCATTGCTTGGTCCCTCATTTTGTACCCGATAGGCATCATAGGTGTGCTCTCTCATGAAGTCATAACTGTGACACTCATCTTCATTATGTCCTACGGACTTACAAAATTTACAATAGGGGTTCTTAGGTACTTGCCCATACCTCTATAGCAGATAATAGTCTTCAGGGCGATGTTTCCCTATTGTTCTGCAAAGCTCACAATAAAGAACTTGCGAGTGAAACGGGTTTGGTACACCAGTATTCAGGTAATTTCTTACCACAGGGCAATGTTCCTTGGCATGACCTTCTATGCCACATTGTGTACACCAAACCTCTTCATGACCGGTTGTTCCTTGTTTCATATCGCGAAGCTCCAGGGCCATCGCGGCCAACTACGCTTGGATTTGAGCAATACCAGAATTATCTGCGACAAGGGCGGTTTCAAGCTTCATTGCAATTTCCAGAGCCTCCTGCTGGTCAGTAACCTTCTGTTGCATGAGTGGAGTTCGTATATGTGGTAGTAATGCTGCAATGAACCATTCCTTGTGCTGCGCAGGTCCAATGTTAAAACTGACTTGGTCTAGCAAGACTTTGAACCTCTGATCAAAGTCCCACACTGATTCGCCATGCTTCTACTAAATCTCTTTCAACTCTATGATACACTGCGATTCATATTTCGTCTTCTTAAATTCCTTTATCATTGCTGCTTTTATATCAGGCAATGCATGGTTCTAAGTGCTGGAGAACTTCATGAACCACATCAGAGCACGTTCTCAAAAAGAAGTAACCAGCTGTGCTCTTTTTGTATCTTGATCCGTAATAGACTTAGCAGTCCACACTGCTTCACATAAAAACCAGAACTGTTCTGGATCCTCTGATCCAGTTCCTTTGAAAACAGGTAGCTTAATGTCATCATGCATATGTGTTATAGCGGATTTCACCACACTAGGTGAATCACACATTGTATGGCCTCCCCCTGTCCCGCTGTAGACTCATTAGCCCCTATGGACTACTTTTTGTCTTTTGATGTGTCCTTGATCATCCCTAAAAACATAAGAAAAGTGATATACGCGGCTTTTACCCCAATAGCCGCGTACATACGCGGATATGACCCCTATAGTTGTGTACATCGGGATGTGTACATAATTCAAATCCTTTTGGAGTTTTCCTTGACTTGGATCCGACTCATATGACTCCTGGCCTTCCATATGCCTTGAGATCGCATGGATTCGACCTTTCAGTATCCCTTTGAAAAGCTATATAAGGAACCCCTTGAGACATTGAAATCATAATAGAGAATTGAGAGTAATGAAACTATAGTCCATTGTTACCAGAACTTATGCTTGAGTATGCATCCCTTTGTCCCTTGGAGCACTGTTGTGTTCTTCCCAAGCTTTCCTTTTTCTAGTGAGCTTGCTATCTGAGTGATGGAGGATTGAGGTGGTGGAGGCCCAAGTGGGGGATTCAGTTTCTCCGGTTCATAGACGTGCCATCAGAGGTTGTCACTTGTAATCTCTGATTTATATTCATAGAAATATCTTTTCCTGTCCAGTAATGTGTATTTGAATGAATATTGTATCCATTGGAATATGTCAAATGCTTTTACATTATTGATTATATATGCTAGAATAGATCTAACACCATGATACATAGTATGCTTGTATTGTTTACTTATTGTTGAGGAAGTATTATATCAATTCAAGTTGAATATTGGAAAGCTCAACGAGGATCTACTTCAACCGTCCGGAATAAGGTACGAGGCTCGATCCTTTAGTGTTAGACATTTTATTTCTATTGCATATTGGGAAATATTGATTTTTGGAGTCTAGCTGTCTGTTGTGGTACCCCAAGCCATAGAAATTTCTCTCCGTAACATAATTGGTGACTTCGCTGGGGAGTTCTTAGTAATTGTGCTTTGGGGGTTGATTTCTTGGCATTCAATGTATTTGAATTGCTCTCTCTCTCTTGTTTCTGTGTCGGGTATGGGGGCATGTATGCCTGGTAGAGCCTGGTTGGTGTGAATTTAGTCTCATCCTGTCTGTTTGCCTTATATTTGTGCATCTTTTTCTTCCTGTACGCAGGTTTGTAACTTACAGTCGCGTATACACGTGGTTTCCTATGGGATTTCCGCGTATACACGCGGGTTTACTGCACACAGTCATGTATACCCTGGTTTTTACCTTTTGTGGAAGATAGTGGATTTCTGGGTGAATTCTATTAGCTGCTGAGTCTCCTTTGGCACTACCTGAGTCTGTTAATACCTATGTTTCTGACCAGAAACGTTTTCTTTTAGGAAATTTCTTGTCATGGCATCTTTGATTTTTTGTTTGAGATTAGTGCATTAGAGTCCTTTTACCTTAGTACTTTGCTGGAATGTTGTTTATGTGTGCTTGTAGAGTCTGGGGTGGGTAGAATCATTCTTTTGCTTTTTGTATCTCTTTCTTTTCAAAAAATCCAAAAACATTTGCTTATCATCATGCATTGCATTTTGCACTTTGCATTGTACTTGCACTAGATCTAGATTTGCTTTGGAGTAATAGTTAGGACTTCATATAGGGAAATTTGCATTCAGCATTTGAAGAAGAAATTGTGCATTACACGTAGTATGCATACATTGTTTTCATGGACATAATGCATTTGCATTGATTGTTAGGTGTGCATTTTGCTTCTTGTTGCGTCATAACACCATTAGTTGCACGACCATATCCTATTTTTGAGTAATAAAGCCAACTAAAATCAACGCTAATTAAAATGAATTACACTCTTTTCTTTTCTAGGGTGCACCAACAAGCTTAGGTTTTAGGATCTTGGAATAGTTCATTGTAAGTTAATTCTCCAAGATCACTAAATGACAACAACTAGGTGTCTGTCCAAGGAGTGTGTGAAATCCTTGATATAACCAGTGTTCTCAGGATCCTCCTCTCAAAAGGGAGTTAAGCACGAGGCAGTGTGAGTGGTTGTTGATTGGGATAACCCCTGGTCAATAACTGTGTAGCACCGGCGATATAGCCAGGATTGTATTCGTATCTGGGGGCTCTTTCGAGAGTTTTGAGCTTTGCTACCCTGCCCATACGGTCAATATCGCCTGCGACTGTCCTCCTGAGCTTTGATTATATTGAGGTGACCTTAGTGACCTTACCTAGGATATCGAGGGGGTACTTGTAGAGGTTATTCTGCATGTGTCCCAGCCAGGTTGGGGTCTGACAGCATAGTTTCTTTACGCGTTGAAGCTGAGGGCCACAATAATTGGTTACGTACCTCTGCTTGTGGTGACAAGGGCCTCTCAAGCCTCTCCTAGGTGAGACATACCAGCCACATTCGGGAGCTCACTTATCCAGCCCTTGTTTGCTTGCATTTGGATTTAGATTTTATTAGTGATTGCTCTGTGCACGCTAGTTGGCCTAGGGTTGACGTAAATAGAGAGTCTTTGCTATTTTTTGAGTCATTGTGGATTCGGGTGCGGTTCCATGCCGTTCTTGTTGTTTAGCAAGAATTCTGCCTTCTACTTATCCTCCTCCTTTGGGAGAGGGACCTAGACAGTCCAGGCGGACTATATCACACATTGATTCACACACCATGGGAGATCATTCAGAGGATACATCTGAGCCACCTCCTCCCATTCGCATTGACGATGGGGAATTCACGCCTACTTATGACCCTTCACCCGACCTAACTGATTTAGGACCTATGATTTTGGAGATAGGAGCCATGCATGATAGACCTATTCATTCTAGGGTTGACCCCTCGTTGACACATTACCGGTATGGAATGCCAAAAGACGCCGAGACTCACTTTGAACCTACCAGTACTAGTTACGGTAGTAATGCTATGACTGGTTTTCCTATGCACGATTTGGCATTTAATGTCGAATCCGATTTCGAGCCTAACACTATGCCTGGGGGCAATCCCATGCCTTACCTTGCGGAGAGGTTTGGGAGTACTAGTCACATTGCACCTTCCATCCCAGTGGTGGAATCTACATCTTATATACCTCCTAGGTCTAGAGTTAGTGATCTGATAGGGATACTAGGCCCCAGACGAGTGATGATAGGCACTAGTACATATCTTCTTACAGATATTCCTTCGTCCTCGCTTCCGAGTTCTTCAAATGTAAACCCTCCACCTTACTCACGTGGTCCTTCGAGTCGGCACGTAGCTATGAGTCAGATCCGTACTGCGATTACTATACCAATTGTGTCTCAAGCCTACATACCACCCGTGGTTTCGGGAGGTTATGTTCATGTTTCTAGAGGTCAGATTGCTACTTCCACGACATATATCCCTACTTCCGGTATGTATATTCCTACTTCCGGAATGTATATCCCTACCTATGGAGTGTCTCATGGGGCATCGCAAGTGATGACCTGTGGACCCTATTATGGGACGCAGTATGGATAGGTTTCTTCACCTTATGGAGGTGGGTATTCACAACTTGCTTACTCTCCTAATTATGGCTTTGTAGCTCCTACTAGTCAAGGTCCACCTCATTATGGTGCTTCCACGCCACCCTATACGGGTCATACAGGAGGAGGTCACTATGGCCAAGGTCATGATGGTAATAAATCCTATATGAACCAGGGAGCGGTCCATAGGCCTCATCATCCTAGGCTCCCATTCCTCACGACACTCAATCTACCTAACTTATCGAGACTTACGAACGATCCTGTGACTCATGACCCGGCTTGGCCAGCTATCCCTACCATGCTTCCTTCGGACATACCTAAGTTCAAAGGAAAACCAGGAGAGGATCCGAGTGAACACATTACAACATTCCACCTATGGTGCTCTTCCAATTCATTGCATCTGGACTCAGTCCATTTGAGACTATTTCAATGCACCCTCATAGGGCCTGCGGTGAAATGGTATATAGAGTTACCTAGGGGTGCATTTACTTTGTTCGAAGACCTTGCGATGACTTTCCTTAATCACTTCCAAATACTAGTGCGCTATGATGTTGGTACTGAACTCTTGTCGACATTTTGGCAAGATAAAGCCACCCATATTTCTGATCATATTCAGGAGTGGCGTAGACAAAAGAGATTAATTAAAGCCTTTATACCGCCGGAGTTCCTCCTTGAGTGGTTCCTCAAATATTTATTGCCATATATAGCGAAGGATGTTTCCACATCTGGAGTGCAGAATGAGGAACAAGCCATCTTTAGGGTGCAGGAACTAGACTTGATCTATGCTCAGTCTGGTTTGTTATATGAGATTATACCCAACGCTCCTCATTCTAGTTTCGATCCCAAGGTCAAACCTGGACCACATGCCGACGGCATTGTGGGTTGCGCAAGTAAGAAACCTGCAGGTTCAGTTGTGAAACAAGTTGCTCAGTTGTCAATCAACCAATCTGCCTCGGGACAAGCTACGGCTTCGTCTCAGCCTGCCCAAACAAAGAATGTACTTGCTGTGCAATCGTCCGACCAGAAGGGTAATCAGCAACCCGGACGGAATAGAAAAAAGGGTAAAAACAATAATAATAAGAAGGGCAGGTATAAGAATGAGAATGCCAATAATAATGACAAGAACGGTAAAAATGTTGGGGGGGACAAGCAGACTAAACGTAAGGTCAAGTTTCCTTGGAAGCTATGTAAGGATGCTCACCTCACTTACTTGTGCCCTAGAATGGATGAAGCTTCGAAGTTCATAGCACAGGGCCCAGCTGTGTTAACGAACCCTTTACCGCATAACTAGAATATGAACTCGAAGTACCATGATCAATCTAGTGATGATGATCCAGCTGAGACTAGTGGTCGTGGGTGCATTAATATGGTCTGTGCCACGAAAGTTGTGACGCTTGCGAAAGATTATACTTTGTCAAAACCCAACCCAAGAAAAGAACCTGATCCACCAGGAACCCCTTTGCACATTGAGAAACCTGCGGATAAAACTGAGGATGCACCTTGCATTCCTAAGGGGGTACTTAAGTGTTTGGGGCATAACCCAAATGCCCGAGCCGCCTAGAATTATTCAGTTGTCGAGGACTTGGGCCATACTCCTTGTGCGATGTCAGCATTGGAAGTGCTTCAGAGTTTTCTATCGCAAAGGAAGGATTTTCTTTCTGCTCTTGGTGTGAATGGTGATGATTCTTCCTCAGTGATCAAATTTGAAACCACAGGACATCAACCTCGCTTTCCATACTATGTGTCCCTTTTGGTGCATGTATAATGTCTTAATATGACCATCAAGCATAATGTGATTGATGAGGGCACTGCTGCTTCTGTGATGTCTTTGTCTTGTTGGAAGGGTCTCGGTTCTCCTGAGTTGTCAAAATCTATGACCATGTTAACTGATTTTGATGGAAGATCGTTTAGGCCACACGGTATCCTTCCTTCCCTTAAATTCCGTTTGGGAGGGAAGACCATTGCGATAGAGGTTGAGGTGGTTGATGCACCCCTTGACTACAATCTCTTTTTGGGAAGGAATTGGATGTATAGTATGCAAGTCGTTGTGTCTTCCATGTTTCGCGTTGTATGCTTTCCACATAACGAGAAGATTGCAACGATTGATCAAATGGAATTCAAGAATCCGCCTGTTACTGCATCTTCGGGAGCTTTGGTTCTGAAAATCGAACATTCCCAGTCAGCAACTGGGAGTGTGGGTGTAGGCATGTATCCATCCTTCATGGGAACCTTTAGCTGTTCTACACCCATCCTCATGATAGGATCTAGTTTCGGTGGTGCTTCGACGTCTATGAGATCAGTGCCTTTTCGCACAAGTCATATGGGAGATCCTTGGATTCTTCCTTCACCGAGTCCTTCGAGTGAGGCCATCGAGACGAGCGTGTTGTTTCCTACAGTCATGATAGCTTACCAAGCTAATCTCTAGTATGCTGCAGAGCCTTGTTCTTCCTCTTCATGGACGGAGGAGGAAGACCCCTATGTGCTGCTGGCATGGGCAGTATAGTCTTCTCATGCCCACGAATACCTTGATACGGTTTTCCCTTTAGATGAAGTGATTATCGAGGCTATGTCAGGAGTTGAGCCACCATGGGAGGAACTTCATCATAGATCGTACTTCCTTCCAAAGCTTGAGCTTTTGGAGCATGAGGATTATAGGGAGATTCTTAGTCAGAAAGTTGGTAGACCTATGGTTCCATTAAGCTCTCCTGGTCCGATGGCTGATGGAAACATGGTTAACATATCGTCAACTATTCCTATCAACATTTCTCGCAATCCTAGTACAATTGAGAATGTCTACATTGCGACGGATTGTTCCCAAGATGAGATTCTGGGGTATACCGAGCTATTCAAGGAATTCTGTGATATTTTTGCTTGGTCTTACGATGAGATGCTGGGGATTGACCCTCGGATTGTCGAACATGAGATTAAGACTTACCCCAATGATAAGCCTGTTCGACAGCGTTTACGCATGGTGAATCCTAGGAAAGCACCCGCCGTAAAGGCAGAGATAGAGAAGCTATTGAAAGCTGGTTTCATTTATCCCATTCCCTTGATGGAGTGGATTTCAAACCCCGTTCCAGTAGATAAGAAGCAGGGAACGATCCGTATATGCAATGATTTCCATGACTTAAATCGTGCCTGTCCTAAGGATAACTTACCCACACCATTTATAGATCAGATTTTGGATGAGTGTGCGGGTAGCGAGGTGTTCTCCTTTATGGACGGCTTTTCTGGGTATAATCAGATCCAAATTAAACCCGACGACCAAAACAAGACTGCATTTATTTGTCCTTGGGGAACATTTGCATATCGGAAATGCCTTTCGGCCTTAAAAACGCCGGAGCTACGTTTCAGTGGGCGATGACCTTGATCTTCCACGATCTAAAGTCTATTATTGAAGTATTTTTGGATCACCTCACTGCTCATTCTCGCATGAGGATGCGTCATTCTTATCACTTGAGATTGGTGTTTGAAAGGTGTCGGCACTATGATGTTAGATTAAACCCTCATAAGTGCATCTTTTGCGTGAAGCCAGGTCATTTGTTAGGATTCATCGTTTCGAAAGAGGGTATAAGAGTCGACCCTTTGAAGGTTGAGGCAATACTTCAATTGTCTCCCCCGCGCAATATTCATCATCTTCAGTGTTTGCAAGGCATGGAAAACTTCTTACAAAGATTTGTTGTCAACTTTTCCAATTTGACTAGAGGTTTCATGCGTCTCCTGAATAAGGATACTCCCTTTGAGTGGGATGAGCGAGCCCAGGAGTCCTTCGATGCACTTAAGCGAGCCCTAGCATCGGCCCCGGTGATTAGTCCTCCAGATTATAGCCGTGATTTCCTATTATATGTGGTTGCGTCTTTAGAGACGATTGGGATGGTTTTGGTTCAAGAGGATGAGGAGCTCCAGGAGCATGTCATATATTATCTGAGCCGAAACCTTATTGACGCAGAGATTCCGTATTCTCATGTCGAGAAGCTTGCCTTAGCTATCGTACATGCGGTGCAGCGTTTGAGACATTATATTCTCCTTCGCCAGACCTTGGTTGTGGCCCATGTCAATCCATTTCAATTCATCCTCACACGTAGGATGATTGGGGGAAAGTATAATAAATGGATTGTCATCCTGCAAGAGTTTGATCTCGAATTTGTTTCGGCAAAATCGAAGAAATATTTAATCTTTGCAGAGCTCATATCGGATTTTCTGAGTGAGGCTGAGGAGTTGGTATGTGAAGATACATTCGTTGATGAACACATTTTCTTAATCTCAATGGCTGACCCATGTTATGGGGATATCATAGTATATCTACAAATGCAGAGGACCCCTACTCACCTCTCGCGAGATGAACGACGACGATTATGTCACGTCTCTAAGAACTACCTCATAGTGGACAACACTTTTTACCACCGTGGAGTAGATTCCCTTTTACGACGTTGTTTAACTCATGATGAGGTTGAGGTAGTGCTTAATGATTGCCATGGAGGGGCATGTGGTGGTCATTTGTCTGGGCTTTCTACAGCTCAGAAGATTTTGCGAGCGGGTTATTTCTGGCCGTCGATCTTCAAGGATTGTATTGAAGCGGTCAAGAGGTGCCACCCTTGCCAGGTGTTCACATGTAATATGTGCTCGAAACCTGCCCCGTTACACCCTATTATCACCGCCGGTCCCTTCACCAAATGGGGGCTCGATTTTATGGATTGCAACCCAGCTTCAGCTGGGGGGCACCATCATATCATAGTGGTTGTTGATTACTTCACGAAATGGGCTGAGGAAATGCCTACAGTAAAATCCGATGGTGAGACAGTCGCTCACTTTGTATTCAACCGAATCATTACTCGGTTTAGGATTCCGAGAGAGCTTGTCACTGACCATGGCTCGCACTTTCAGAACCGTATGATGGAAGAGTTAGCATCCAAGTTAGGGTATAAGAAAGATCACTCCTCTTCTTACTATCCTCAAGTGAATGGACAGGTTGAAGTAGTGAATAAATCACTTAAGTCCATTCTCCAACGAACCATCGCGCAAAGCAAGATGAATTGGCATATTATGTTATACCCTGCTTTGTGGGCATATCAAACCGCGGTTAAGAAAACCACTGGTTTTTCTCCATATCAGCTTGTGCATGGAGTGGAGTCGATATTGCCGGTTGAATGCGAGATTCCTTCGTTGAAGTTAGCCGTGGAACTCTTACAAGACACTTCGCCTTTGGAGGAGCATTTGGTTCACCTTAAGCAACTCGATGAGCAGCATAGAGATGCCTTGGTGACTCTAGAGGTTAATAAGCATCGCGTAAAGGCCCAATACGATAAGTCTGTCCATCCAAGAGTGTTTAGTGAGGGAGACTTGGTCCTTTTGTGGGATCAATCGAAAGAACCCTTGGGGGCAGGGAAGTTCAATCCTATGTAGCGTGGTCCTTACGTGGTTAAGAGTGTGTTAGAGAAGGGTGCCTACGAGTTAGTGGATTACAAAGGGATGGCCTTGGCGAAGCCTAGAAATGCGCTCTATCTCAAAAAATACTATGCATGATCTTTAGCCAAGGCTGCTTGTTGTATATTATTGTACAGTTTTTTTGCATAGTTAGGTCTTGTTTATCGTGATCGGGTTTGTGATTAGTTTCCATTTCTTGTGGCAGATGTCAATGGAATCTTCCACCTACATAGGATTCGCGGATGGTGCAAGCCGTCACACTCAGCACTCAGCCTCAGCTGCTTGGGTGATTTATACTCCTATGGGTCAAGTACTGTCTTCAGGAGGTGTATGTCTACGCCCATCTTGCAACAATGTTGCTGAATATAGTGCCGTTATCGAGCTTCTATGGGATGCCATTTCGCATGGTGTTCTCTCTCTTGAGGTACGTCTTGATTCAGAATTAGTAGTGTCACAGCTCAATGGTTTGTACCATGTTAGAGATCCGATGTTATTGAGGATATTCTTACGTGTGAGATTGTTAGAACGACAATTTGAGAGTATAACATATATACACATTCCAAGAAATTATAATCAAGTTGTTGAATCATATGCTAACTACGTGTTAGATTGGAATTTGTTTCGTTCATCATAAATTAATCATAAACACAATTTTTACACATGTAAATAAATAAACCGATCACCATAAAACTTTTTTATGAAAAATGTGGTAATACATAGTGTCATAATACAAAATTGGGGCTTTGAAATCCACCATCATATACATGGTAGTACAAAATAGATACACTCCCAGGTGTCTAGTCCTGTGGAGGTGGAGGAGGGTTATGATCATGATACGTCACTATGGATCTAGCTAGCTGGCAGAATAAACACACCCATGCGCGTGGTACACCCACCACCTATCCCTGCATGGCCTCAGGCAAGTCTTTGACTTGCACCATGGGAAATATATGAGTTAGTCGTACGAAGTTGGTATGAATGTTTTGGAGCGTTCGCTCCGCATCCAGAGTGGTGATATCATCTCCTCTTCCCCTTCGTCTATGACGTGGGAAGCCCTCTGGTCGCCGTGGTCCCACATCTGCACACGAATGGTAGATGTCATTATGTATTGTCACCCAAAAACATGTCTTTTTGATTCCATATAATCAAGAAAACGCAAAAAAAAAATTAAATACTTCAAATTTTTTAAAAAGAGTGAGGGTCGAGATTCATTACCTATGTCTCCATATGCTGATCATGGTGGCAATGTCATGTACAGATCCCCTCAGAAATCTATCCCTGCATAGGGGTATTCATCTATGGCAAAAATCTGTCGTCGCCACCATGGAAAAAAGTCAGCTGGATAAGAGTTGGCCACCCTAACACCCCCTAGTCTATGCATCGCATCTGCCCAACATCGTTGGGCCGGATCTCGAACCCTGTGGAGAGGAACATCCACTCTAGGGCTCAATCCTGGAACACGCTTGAAGAAAAATGTGCTTAAAATACTGCTGAACTCGAACGTTTGTATCCTACCTACCTTACACTCTCTGAGCTGATGTTTCATGTTGCTCAGTAGTGTACTACTCCAGTCGTATATGGTTGGTCTCATACACTCCACCGCATAGAACATCAATGGCCGAGAGGCCTGATGGAGTGATGCTAAGCCTGCTATCCTGCCCAGCGTCAGTAGTATGGCCTTTAGGCCCAGCACCTATATAGCATTGGTGGGAACTTGACTCCCCACCTTCTCAGTATCTGGGTAGCAGTACATAGCTATGTACTCATCAATAGTAATCCCATGACCTGGCCCACCTTGAGAATGAAGGTTCACCATCTCCCCTCGTCTAGATAGACCTGTGATAAAGTAGATATCCTCCACCTCAATGGTGAGGGACATACTGTCTATCCGGAAGGACTCTAAGTCTGGATCCCAATAATCTACCAGCATCTATAGCAGTCCTGGTTTGGCCCTCAAGCCACCAAGGCACCAAAACTCATAGAGTCCACATGCATGTAATACTTATTGAGCCCTTATGTTGGCCCTTACTGCTTCCTCTACTTCACCATGCTCGTGCTCTTGCCACTCTAGCACCATCCTGCATGAGAAATTGACCAATTTTCCATTAGATTCTTGTAAATCCACTTGCATGGCATCATACGCGACTGTTTTGCAAACAACCGCGTATGTACGCGGTTTCTATCCCCTTTTCTACGTATAGCCAGCCCTATACGCGGAAAAATATTCGATACCCGTGTGGGACGCATCGCTCATGTAGAATTGGCCTTAACAACCTCATTTGACCATGAAAACTTGTAAAAATTGTATTGAAATGCAAGCTGAGAGCATGAGTAAATACCTGGAAGAAACAGTTGTGAATTCCGCCGGCTGGATCTCCTGGAATTTGCAGTTGAAAATCAGAGCTCTAATGGGTAAAAGTTTCAAATGATTTCTATTTTTTACTATTTATAGAAAAATTTTCAAATATTTGAAAATTTTAACCCCCTTTCCTATAGTTTTGACTGTTTCTAACCATTTTGGACCGTTTCTGACATAATTTGTGATGTAGAAGACCGTTTTCAGTGTCGTTTCAGCCTTTGGATTGACCCATTCGTACTGATCTCAGGTATCACGTCTACACTGGCATATAGGTTAGGTCCACCACCGTTTTCATTTTGCATGACCTTATGACCATGTCACTATATCCTTAGGTACTAACCCACTCTATTATGTCACGAAACCTTCTTGCTGCTCTAGAAGTGGCATGATATGAGTGTTAGAGCCTCACCTTACATGGGTACCCTATTTAGCACCTTATTAACATTTGGTGCCCATGCCGATGTTTCTCCCTTTAGGGTGTGGGAGTCCGTTGTATAGTATTGCCATGACATTTCACAAGAGCCTCATACTCCTCTTGATCTTATGTTGTCCATGATCCCCCGGACTCCCTTGTATCAAGTTGTGGATGCATTATCATGAGCTTTTCCTGTCTTATTGAGCTTTATGCTGGCTCCCCTGACATTGCGTTTCAGCCATATAGCCCGAGCTTGTCTCATGTCTAGCCATGCAGAGCCTTTCTTTATATCCTTCGCAGCTTGATTCCCTTTTTACCGGGAGGGGATTTTCCCCCGAGTGTCGATATCCTACACATGTGTCCTTGCATTGAGCATAGGTATGTTCCACTGCTTGGAACTAGTTTGTTTTCCCTAATGACACTCATCTCCTCTTAGTTTGTAACTATAAAGTTAGTTTATTCTTTTTTCAAGCTTTTCAAATAACTGAAAAAGTCCAAAAAAAATAAAAAAACCAAAAAGACGAACAAGAAAAGATATTATCTTTGGTAGTTGTCGAGTCGTGTCACCTTCGAACAGAGCACTATATATCACATCCATTGGTTGGGTTATAGTTTGACTTTAGGAGCTGTACTCGTTTATCTGAGTTTATCTCCACCGACTGGTTATGCTTCCAGTCCCTATGGAGCCTCTATTGATGCCTCCTACGTCATAGAGATGTCCCAGTTTGTATATCGATTCTATGTTTCCTTCATTCAGTCACCATACGCCGTTATGCTCTTGTTCGAAGGAATTTGAAACCTGAGTCATCCATTCCTCAGTTATCTTGACTTTGCATGTCGGCCATTCCCGGTATAGTTACTGGTTCGTGCACCTTATGATCGAGTCCTTCCACATCATACAGCCTTGCTGAGTACCTTGTGTTGGATGATGGGGGATGCCCTAATGCCCTCCTTCCAGTGGATTTCATCCCATCGACTTCAGATCATTTATTCTGGGATTGGAGTATAGAGTCATTTTGAGTGCCTTGATACTTGCAGTCATTAGTGGCAGGTTCTCTTGCCATCGATAGTTTTGGGAATACATCAATGTCCCCTGATCGATGGATTCTCTCAAGTGTTCGACCTCAACACATTTATTCAAACTTGTTAGTTTGCACTCTAGTACCTTGATTCCTATTTTCATTATCGGTGGGTGATCTCGCGTCTATTAACGGTATACATCAATGATCGGTAATCAGACGATGGACTACTATGTTTGACCTCGACACCTCTATTCGCATAGTAGTAGGACATGTACTCATAGCGGTGTGTGTAGAAGACCTTCCAGATTGGTGGCATCCATTATATGCTACCTCCTTGATCATGCCAGTGTTCATGAGATTTCATCTCTCGTGACTTGTTCCAGTATATGTCAGACATTTCCAGCCACTATGGAGATTTTGATCTATTGTATATCTTCAGCCTTTGTGGAGATCATGGTCCTTTGTATATCCTCATCATGGAGATTTTGATCTATGTATATTGTATGTGGCAATGACCACATATGTGTTATCATGTTTCATGCCTATTCATGGCCATTGTAATCTTATGTATCCGGGACTACTATATGTATTTGTAGTTATATGCAGAGTTGTATTATTGTACTATGCTGATTGGGTGGCTGGTCTTCCATTTGGGTACCTTCATCACTCCAATTCTGGGATGGACTTATAATGTATTTCGGCCATTGTATAACCCCTCTGATCTCATACATTAGGGGGCATCTGTTATAGCAGATTTCACCACACTAGGTGAATCACACATTGTATGGCCTCCCCCTGTCCCGCTGCAGACTCATTAGCCCCTATGGACTACTTTTTGTCTTTTGATGTGTCCTTGATCATCCCTAAAAACATAAGAAAAGTGATATACACGGTTTTTACCCCAATAACCGCGTACATACGCGGATATGACCCCTATAGTCGCATACATCGGGATGTGTGCATAATCCAAATCCTTTTGGAGTTTTCCTTGACTTGGATCTGACTCATATGACTCCTGGCCTTCCATATGCCTTGAGATCGCACGAATTTGACCTTTCAGTATCCCTTTGAAAAGCTATATAAGGAACCCCTTGAGACATTGAAATCATAAGAGAGAATTGAGAGTAACGAAACTATAGTCCATTATTGCCAGAACTTATGCTTGAGTCTACATCTCTTTGTCCCTTGGAGCATTGTTGTGTTCTTCCCAAGCTTGCCTTTTTCTAGTGAGCTTTCTATCTGAGTGATGGAGGATTGAGGTGCTGGAGGCCCAAGTGGGGGATTCAGTTTCTCTAGTTCGTAGACGTGCCATCAGAGGTTGTCACTTGTAATCTCTGATTTATATTAATAGAAATATCTTTTCCTGTCCAGTAATGTGTATTTGAATGAATATTGTATCCATTGGAATATGTCAAATGCTTTTACATTATTGATTATATATGCTAGAATAGATCTAACACCATGATATATAGTATGCTTCTATTGTTTACTTATTGTTGAGGAAGTATTATATCAATTCAAGCTGAAGATTGGAAAGCTCAACGGGGATCTACTTCAACCATCCAGAATAAGGTATGAGGCTCGATCCTTTAGTGTTAGCCATTTTATTTCTATTGCATATTGGGAAAGATTGATTTCTGGATTCTAGCTATCTGTCGTGGTACCCCGAGCCATAGGAATTTCTCTCCTTTACAATATGTGCCATAGTGGATCTAGGGGGGGATGGAGGGGGACTAGAAGTAGGCGGGGGGGAACTTACTGGGGTAGACTGACCTGTGACAGGAGTACTCAGGCTAGGGTGACTTTCATACTGCGACGGGTTCTAGGGGATACAGGTCTTCACTGTGGGGTTACGCTAGGGTTTCCAACAGAAGGGGTTTCCTCGGGTTTTGAATCGACGGGATTTACAGGGGAATACTCGGTAGGCTGACCCTGGGAATAGGATCCAAAATATCACTTGTACCTGTTTCCACTTCGCAGCGAACCACTTTGCTCTTTGAAGGTGTTGTCACTTGCAAACATAGGTTAGTAATACAAAATCTAACAGTCTGATTCAATGAGCAGTATACCTTTTTCAGCTAATATCATTTTAATTCTCAAACTAAATGAATGCAAAAACTTACCCCTGGGTCCTTTGAAAAACTACCACGCGGCTTCACTAAAGGATGTACTCGTGTCGATGGTGAACTCCATCACAAAGGATTCAAGGGTTTGCATTGTCCAGAAATCAACAGCACGGGATATCTCGTTGTTCACCCTTTTCAGTATTTTAATTCTCGCAGGGGTACAAGTAGGAAACTGATGTTCTTGAAAGTTCATCCTTCTTTCTGTTAACCTGGATAACCACTGGTGCAACTATATGTGGATACTACCAAAGAAAATTTCATAAACATCACCAAAAACATACCTTTGTAAAAAGTCATTTGCACTACGATGCGGATCTTTGTTTTCTTGCTCAGGGAAGTTCAGATAAGTCTCATCAAGCCAATCACCGATTTCCTTCACAGAGGGTCTCCAGAACATAGACCTCAAGGTACGATGTAAACCCCTCTTGAGTAGATACTGAGTTCAATCGGCAACGAAACCAATTTGTTGGGCTATAGGGCAGACCCGGGTTTTATACCTTTAACTTCGCACCAACAAAAGATCCACAGTGTTGGCCCTTTCGGTAATAACCTGCGAACAGGTTGCAGTCTCACCCGAAACAGCTATGGGATGCCGTAGAACCAGGTTTCTATGAGCAGAAGAGGGATATTACTGTACCTTTATCTTTTAAAATATTATAAATATAAATCATAGAGCTTAACATTCACTTATTTAGCTTCGCGGTTAGATAAACAAACAGTGCCTTGCACAACCCTTTCCTGGGAATTCATAGTGAAGTTATTATCTAGCAGTGATCTTTACTTATCAGATATATAGATATTAATGCATGAAAGAAACACAACAAAAATAGCACACAGAACCACGACACAAGATATAACGTGGTTCACCCCCAGTGTAGGGGTTACATCCACAGAACTGTGTTTTATTCAACTTTCTACAAAAACCACAGTTCTGATCTGCACACTCAGCTGCAGATCCTTCAAGTCCTCAAATCCGCGCACACAGCTGTAGGCCTCTGCACACATAGCTACAGATTTACTTAATCACCAAAAACCCTCTGCGCACACAACTGCAGAGGTCGTCCACGCACACAGCTGGGACTTAACCTTATCTTACAAAATAGCCTTAGCTTCGCATTGATTCCTTTTTCATCAAAATCCTAACCTTACTTCTTTTCAAAAGTGTTTATTTATAGTGCACCTGTTACAAAACCATGGTCTTAAACCAAGGGCACCTCGAACCCTAAACCCTTGACTTAAACCATAGGTTTATTATAGACAGAGGACTTTGACTCAACCCCGACACCCCTAAGACTATTTTGAGCCGTAGCTCTACTTACAAACTCCAAAAACCCATGGAATTATCCACCTTAAGGACCGTTTGGGTGCGCGCCCCAACAAAAACCCAAAAATTTACACACAGAATGGATGGGACCTTACATTGTCGAAGATGTTTATGCCAATGGATGAGTCCGACTAAGGACATTACAAGGAATAATATTTTAGAAACTTGTTAATGGTGCCCGACTAAAACGGTACAAAAACTAAAACAAGTTTGAAAAAAAGAAGAGAAGAGACATACATATAACAACCATAAATATCAGACAAAAACTATAAAAAGACTAAAAAGACTAAAAACATCAAAACAGAACCAACACCCATAACCCGGGATGACAGGAAATTTTGAAATATATAATAACCAGCGATTCGACAACCGACACCAAACCCATCGACATACCACCATCAACCATTCAAATGATCGACATCGATCGACGTTGACCCTGAAGGTCAAGTCACACCTTCATGAATATGGACAGAAGGAGCACCAAAATCAAATCGCAATAAACACAAACTCTAGAGATAGTGCTGGACCATCACTTCTTCCATGGATACATCCATGGACATAAACGTCATCCACTCCACCTATAAATATCGGACTAGAAAAAGATCATTTACCACATTTTGAAGAGATAGAATAAGTCAGAAGTTAGAAATTTGAGAGCCAAGAACCTGTAAGTAAAACCGACCAAGAGACCAACAAAATGGCCATGAAGAAAACCAGAGTAGCAGCTACAAAAACAGGGGAACTACAATCGATAGAAACCCCACTCATGAGAAGACTAAGAAACGTCAAGAACGCCTAAGTACAAAAAACCTCATGGGCGAAAACTTGGGCCGAAATCAAGGAATGGGATTATGTCGACAACAACCAGACATAAGAAGCAAATAAGATAAACATAGTTCCATTATGATCTACATGAACACACCATTCATGGTGATTTTTGGAGGAACGAAAGAAACCGTGGTAAAATTCATTATTAGTCGATACCACAACGAAAATTTTTACTTCAATAGGCCAATATAAATATCTGGTGAAGTCATATACAAGCTAACTGGCCTCTCAAACCAAGGTGACCCTATCCTTGTCAGCATAAAAGAAGGATTGGTAGAACGATTAACAGGGACACCATTAGGAAAAAACTCAAAAGGGCTAATGATTAGTCAAATACAAGCCCAAACGCCACAAATCGTGGCCAAAATCATAGCAACAGGGCTCACCCCTAAAGGACGAGGCAATGACCTAAAGCTATATATGTTAGAAGCGGTAGACACAATAGCAGAAATAGGAAAAATTTACAGGTGGGATCAGTATGTCACCAACATGCTAAAATCTATATGTGAGAAGTGTCAGGAGTAAGATGAAATTATAAGGTTCCCATCTCTGATACTATGGATAGTGATGTACCACTTGTGCCCAGTCGAGGACAAACAGTTTCAAGAACCACACAAATACCACAAGTGGAGGTTCAAGCCATTTGTGCAGAATGGAACAATGAGGGAATTAGCAAACGAAAAAGTAATGTTGGAAAACTGGTTCCAAAACTTAAAAATCTAGACATCCAGATGGAAGGTGCCTCAGAACATCCAAAGAAGTCTGCCAAAAAAATCACACATCAAACTAGAACTCGACCACACTACAGTCTGGTATACGCAGGGAGCAAAAGCAAAAGCAAAACCTCTCGACTATTACCCCAACAGTCGAAGAAATTTTCCAAGAGCTAGCTCGACAATCAAATACAAAATTATCAATACCAACAAAGGCTAAAGAAGTAAACCTACCAATTGAAGAACCACTGACTAAACAAAAGAAGGAGGAGGAATATGAACTTCGACTATATATCAACACCTTCGTGTCGGAAGAGTCACCAGTAGAAGAGAATAACAAACTACAAATAACAACTTTACCACCACTGACCCAAAGGGGAAGTATACCGAATGAGCATCAAGTGACTAAACCAGCAGAGAAAAACATCATTCCAGTTCACCAATAGGAGGGAGGAGAAGGACTAGAGGAAGACATTGAATTTGACAACCTAGAATACACTATAACCAAAGACAAAATCAGAAAACTAGCAAGGGAAATAGCAGCCGCAAGAAAAAAGGAAACTCAGGAAAAATAGAAGGGCAAGCATGAACTTATCCTCTCAGAATCAGAAGATGAAGATGAACTAGTAGCTACGACCATCGGCATCATAGAAGATGCTATAGCGAACAAGGTTTCAGTCAAGATTCAGTTAAAATGCTTTTTCGAGACAGTATCAAAGTAGCGGAGGCCGAAAAAGATAAAAAATACAACCCCCTCAGTCGATGAAAACATTATCGACCTAGTGTCTACACCTCCACCCCCATCTCCAACCCATATTACACAAGAAGACACCACATAGATACCCACCATAAGCCCAGTCGACATTTTCAAAAATGCTATGCCAGAAACCCTAAAAGAGAGGTTTGACCAGGATGGCAACTTCCAAACATTCATTGAAAAACTTCCATAACTGTTTACTTCAGCCCAGAAAATTTCTACCAAGTGGTCCCTAGTCGAATCTAGCACAACACGCCAACTCCTAGCACAACAACTTGTCCATATACCACAAAAACAAAGAACTATAGGAACCATTAAGTCGACTTTTGTAAGAAATCCTGACACCTCTTCTGAAATTGCTGTAAGTCACACCACATCAATTGTACCCTCAGATAACCCCCAGCCACCACAAGCCAATGAACCAGTCAAAGGTATGGAAGAATATAACCAAGCCGACATGGTAGCAATCAATAAGGTAATCGATAACTTGTTCTCCGATGACCTCGACGACTCACCACCAGAAGTCGACAATCCATTGTTTCCTAACAATATCCCCATTACACCAATTACACCTGATCATTCACCATCTCCACCACCACTTCCCAATCCAAAACCTTTAACAAAACCTAAACCATCTGTACCAAATCCTCCAGATACACATCCAGCTACAGATCCCACCCAAGAAAGTCAACTAGACGTTACACCGACCGTTGAAGATCAACAACCAGAAAACCAACCACAGGAGAACCCATCACTTGCAGATGCACAGTCACAACAACAGATAGAACAACATAAACACAAGAGAAAATGAGACAAAAAGAAGAAGGAACATCACAAAGGCTAGAGGCCGACAATGATACACCTGAGCCAGCTGGGATCAACTACTGCAGTCAACACAACAAAAATAAGAGACGGAGAGTTGGGACAACTCTTAGAAACTTTGGCCACTGAGGTAAAAAAAGGAAGCTAGACCAGACAACAACTGGTCGACGATATTAAGAATGAACAAGTCAAATTCCTATCAAAATGTAAAAACTTAGCTCAAACTATAATACCAAGGTCGATGGAAGCTAAAACTGACAAGCCACTAGAAAAAGCGTATCAAGTATTTGAGAGTGTGGTGGCGACCCTACAAGTACACATACAAAAGAAGCTAAAAAATAAGAGACATCCAGATTATTAATGCAACAGTACACAACATTCTTAGAAGCTTACAAAGTGCTGGAAGACCACTTGGAAGAATCTATCATCATAGAGGAGGTACTCCGTGATTGGCCTACTTATTACGGACAAGTATTTCAGCATACCTGACAGACTCGAGAACAGATTCAAGCATTGGAAAGAAGAAAAAGCACTGAAGAAGCATTGAGAAATACAATACAATATCAAATCGTATTGGAGGCAACCAAACTATAGAAACTAGAAATACAAGCACACCAGTGGGTACGACAAGTACTCCCAAGCTTGGATAGACTGGATACAATCTACCCGCAGATGAAAAGATTACTAGAAGTAGTAGAAGAAAGAGATCAATTCTTGGGACCCAACATGGAAAATATAGCAGACCTGCCCATCTAGGAGAATATGTCGACTTTATCAAGCATTATAATATTGACCATTGACATCCAGAAAGTACTACAAAGTTGGACAGAATTTCAACATCAACTGGTCGTTACTGCGGAAGCAAATGTTGAAGTATGCATACAAAAATGACCAACCATCCGACTACATAGCCCATGAAAACAAACAATAAAGTAACTATCTCAGACAGTGCAAATTTTTATTACCTCCCCTATTTCTTCAGGACGAACAAAGATTTTGTTCCTGGGAGAGATGTTGGAGGAGCTAGTCGGGGAGCCGACTAGTCGAACAAACGATTGATTAGGATATTAGGTCAGCTTCATAAGGTCGTGTTGGTTGACTGAACCGACAGGTAGTTATATGTTATTGTTTGTAAGTCATATATATTTGGCCGTTGAGACAAATGAGAACTCGGTTCAGTTCTGTGTATGTATGGACCCTCATGATATAATATAATCTGTTATTCTATATCTATGTTCTTGTCTCTTGTGTCTGTTATGTCTATATGATTCAATGTGTATTATTGGTAACCCTATGTTATCTATGAGATTACAACAAGTATTTGTGCTACAGTTGCATACTTGCTTTAGAAAAATAATGCACAGATGTAAGATTCTCAATCACATATTTATGCATTGGATCAATTTGCAAGTCAATTCAATTGGATGCTATTAGATTTAGCCTTTTGGATATTTACTCTTTGTAGAATATATTCAATGTTTCCAACATCTCTTCTTTTGATGTAGAATGGTCAAGCAAGCCAAGCTAAAGGAGGAAGAGGCAATTAAGGAGAAAAAAAATGAATGGAAGAGTGAGATGGAACAAAAACGGTTGGAGCAGGAGCTGAAAAGGGAGAAGGCTAAACAGGTTAGTTGGAATGTTATGGAAGAATGAAAGTTCTAAAATCCATGGTTTGGAGTTTTTACTAATTTTTTTTTATTAAATTTGTAGGAAAAGGAACAAACTCGTGCTCAGAAGGAAGCCATCATTCAAGTAAGATTCCAAGGCTACATCACTTTCTTTGATTGCTCATTGAAACATCTCTATGGGTATTAAATGATCTCTGTGGTCTCAAGCTACTCTGCTTTCGAACTACTATCTTTTTACTTGTCATTAAATAGTACTAATTCGATTACCTTATGCATGGTGGGTAACATGAACCATTTAAATCATATTTCCTTTATACATTGCATGTATTATTTGTTCATCATTTTTGTTCATCATTTAGATAATGGACAATTTCTCACCCTTCATCCCTTGAATATGAAATGTATTCTTCACCATTATGGGAGCCATAAATTGTTGCCATCTAGGTGGTGATCTTTATCCTTTTCTTCTTGATAAGTTCTTTTCTTTAGATATTTTATGCAACTTAGGATTCCGTTGTATTCAACTGTTAGATTTCTCTAGGACACTTTCATTTTTCAATTTAATCATTATAGGTGAAATAAATCACAATAAAAATGGTGTATTTGTTGTTGCACTCACACATTCATCATTTCCTTCATTGTCAATGCACTACTTGTTGGATATTGTTGATCTTCTCTTGTTTGTTGTGCCATTGAGTGTCATTTTATTGTTTTATTTTCACAAATAACTTAATGATTTGCTAGTTTGCTAGGTTGATTGAATTGTTAATGTCACATCTACATTTTTTCTAGCTCCTTTTCCAAATCTTTCATATTTTTTGGCACACAAGTGAAATATTTTGTAAGTAAACCTTAATAATTGATTCCTCTTGTAGAATGGTGACATAGACATAAGGATATCTCTGATTGCAAAGGGCTTGTAATGATGCCCTAGTGTCTCAATAATGTCACATTGTGGTATAGTTGTTGGTAACGATTCCTAAATGTCATCACAAAGTGGTATGCACATCCTAATGATATGGAATTCATTTTCTTGATGGAATCATTAATTTCACAACTGACCTTTGCTAGATCCCTTTCCTAATAGCTTACCTTCTTTGCTTCATAATTGAAATATTCTATAAGAAAAAAATTGATAATTGATCTTCTTGTAGAATGGTGACATCAGTAAAATGACATCTAATTGTAAAGGGATTGTAAATATAACTGGTACAAAATTCTTGATCATGATATAGGTTGGTGTAAACAAGCTAAAGAAATTGTCATACCATATCGGCGTGCACATCCAAAATACTTGTAACGTTTTAATAATGCCACATTGTGTTATAGTTGTTTATATTGATTCCCTAATGACATCACAAAGTGGTGTGGACATTCTAATGATATCACAATCATTTGTTGTAATGGCTTTAGAAAGTGGTATGGAGCCTATGCATCCTAATGATGTCTCATGTTGGTATTAACATCCTAGTGGCACTGACTAATGGTATATGTGTCCTAATGGAATTCCATATTGGTATCAAAATCCTAACCAATGTTTTAAAACTCTGAACTGGGAGTTGAACTGGTCGAAGGTGAAGTCGGAGCAGAATTGGAACTGGAAATGAACTGGAGTGGTTTGATTTCAAGGACTCTGACTATTCAAAACTAAATAAAATTTTACAATTTTAATGAAAAAAAATATTTAACATTCTAGCTATGATTCCAAACCATTAGAGACATCTTAAAAGTTGAGTCATGTAAGGGTGAATATATCAAAATGGCACCAAGTGTGATACATATCTGAGTCAAAATTGAAAATACATAATCATCAAAATCATTTCCTATATTGGAATCCTTCTTATCAATAGCACCCTGTTCCCCCCTCCTCTAGGTTCTCGCCCCTTGCCTCTACCTCGATTCTCAAAGTTGATCCTCCGAGGACATTAGTCAACATCCTACAATTTTTATGTAAATTCCTAATCCAAGCGTTAAAAATAGGGATAAAAAACTTCCCATGCTTAATAAGTGATTTTGCTTGACTGAAGGGTACACTTTTATTAAGATATTGTCAAAGGAGTTCAAACTGTTGGAGACATTTACCACCATACACACTCATTTTTGTCAATTTAGCATAGTTAAAACACTATCCTAATTTTTATTGACTTAATTGACATCAGAGGAGCACCAGATGACATCAGCATGAGCACACCCACACCTACCTTCAGTCAAGGAGGCTAACTAGAGCACTCCGGGGGTGATTTGAGTGTCATTAATGCCCCATATTGTCAATTGATGGTTACAATCAGTTAAACAGAGCAGTGATGACGCCTTCCTCATTAAATTGATTATTTAATGAACTAGAGTCAACAGGGGCACCTCCAACTAGTTCTGATGGTCAGTTACACTTCAATTAACCTCATCGGGGTTCATTGGAGTCATTGATGCACTACCACTTATTGGTGGGCTTGCAGTGACATGTGTCTGAGCTACTTTCAGTTAGAATCAGTCATTTATTGCACTCCGAATTCAGTTAGAGCTCAGTTGATCCAATTAGGGTTTTGATTAGTGGTTAACTTGAGTGTTGGATGTGGCTTACATTCAGTTAAGCTAGATTCACTCATTCAATTTGAATGACCTCCTTGGGAATTCGAATTTCCTTGGAATTCATGCTTCCAGCATGATCATTTTAGTGTATTATTCATTATTCATTTGATTATACAGAGCTCCTACTTTCATTGTAGCACCATTTTTAAAATTTTATGATTATCTATCTGTATTCTTTGTGAGACTGTGTTTTCAGTTCCTAGACCATTGTGACAAATTAATATGGTATTAGAGCACATGGAGGGACGAATCTTAGATCTCTCAAAGACAAGGTTTTTGACATATCTTGCATGAAAATTGAGCAATAGCTCAAAAATCCATCACTGCACCAGAAGCCAAGGTTTACCAATTAATACCCCAAGAAAGGAAATTGTTGATCGAGCTTGCTTGATTGACTATGTTGGGTGTGATGAAAGCCTAAAATGTGTAGGCTGTCCAACCTTATGGTGCCCCTTTTGTTGTGATTTTCAAATTTTTAATAGGTGAAAGAATTCTCTCCAGTAGATTCAGATGGCTTCTTCTGTAGAACTCTTGACTCTGTTCAATTTCCATTCATCGAAAGGATACATGGAGATCTATCTACATTCTAGAGGAATCTATAGGGTCACTATGGACACTAAAGAAGAGCCTGCTTCTGTGACATACAAAGCTATATTCTTGAACAAGAAGGATGAAGCATTCAGATGCTTGTGCCTCTCTATTTCTCGGGATCTTCTTTTCCATCTTTCGGCACTGAAGATTCCAAAGGAAATATGGGACAAATTGGAAACCTTGTATGGAAAGAAGGATGACTTGAGAGTATACCAGCTTGAGAATGAGTTGATGTCTCTCCATCCTTCCAATTTCAAGACCTTGAATGACTTTTTCACAAAGTTCAAGCACATTGTCTTACTGTTGAAGCAATGCAAACTGGAGAAGGAGGATGATCAAATAATCCTCACCATATTCTCCAAAATTGGAGCTGATTATTCATTTTTGGTCTCTACATTCTATGCGGGGAACCTCACAACCCCTGGATGGAAGATGCCTTCACTCAATGCCTTCATTGAGTCCCTAACAAGTGAACATGATAAGCTTGTCCAGATGGGGATCATCATATCCTCTCGTGATCAAGCCCTCCATGTCTCAGGGCCCAAATATCTAAAGGGTAAAGGAAAGCAGCAAAAGAACCCAAAAACTAAATTCAAAGCTCCTAATCCTAAAGTTGAAAACCAGTAGCATGATGAGTCTTCTGGCTCAAAGAAGAATAAAGGAAAAGGGAATCATGGAAAGGAGAAATTCAAGTGTTCATACTGTGGGAAGGGCTTCCACCCTAAACATGCCTGCATGAAGAATAAACTTGATGAAGCTACCTCTCTCCTTGAGAGAAATCACATTAATGTTTCAGAAAGCTTTCGGAGGAGAGATCAGGAAGATCATGAACCACAACATGAAAGAGGTCATGCCCTCATGGCAAGCACTTCGAAGTCCAAAGCAATTTTGATAGATTCTAGAGCTTCAAACCACATGATGACTGAAAGAGACTCCTTCTCATATTTGGAGACTGGAAAATCCATCCCCATCCACATGGGAGATGACTCCACCATCATTTCAGAAGGACAAGGTACTGTTGATCTTGAGAATGGCTATTTTCCAAATGTTTTGCATGTACCATCTCTGGCATCAAATCTCCTGAGTTTCTATCAAATGACACATATGGGAGTTCCCAAGAGAGTATCCTTCAGTTCAAATGATGTAGAGAACACAGAAATTTCATCCGGGAAACTTGTTGCAAAAGGACTTGCAAACCATCATGCAAAAGCCTATGAGTATTCCCACTTTGTGGCGGATGCAAAGCCCACTGCACTGCTGAATCATGGAAATGAAGTTAGTAGAATGTAGCATGAGAGGTTAGGCCATATCAAATTAAGATACTTGCAGAAATTACAGAAAAAATCCATGGTTGAAGGCCTCCCAGTCATCAACTCAACTACTGGAATTTGCAAGGGCTGTGTTGTTGGAAAGTACCCTGAGCACAAGTTCGATCGGGGGATGGAAAGCTGAGCTACATGCATCTTGGGGATGATACATTCTGATATTAGTGGTCCCATTACTATAAAATCCATGAATGGATCAAGGTATGTTATGACTTTTATTGATGATTTTTCCAGGTACACATGGGTCATCTTTATCAAAAAGAAGTCTGAAGTTTGTGAAAAATTCACTGAATATAAGGCCTTTATTGAGAATGCATCTGGCCAAAAGATCAACACCTTGAGATATGATAATGGTGGGGAGTATGTCGATAATTAGTTTCTGCACATATTCTCCCAAAGTGGTATTCAGGTCCAACATTCAATTCCCTACACTCCCCAGTAGAACGGCGTAGCGGAAAGGAAGAATCAATATCTCAAGGAGATGACCACCTGTATGTCGGAATAAAAGAATTTGGATGAAACTTTGTGGGATGAAGCCATCCATGCTGAAGCATAAATTCAAAACAGATTTCCACTCTCATCCATGAAAGGGAAGACAACTTTCAAATCATACTTCGGACACAAGCCCGATGTGTCGAACCTGCGGGTGTTTGGGTCCACTGCATGGGCCTGAATTCCACTTGATAAAAGGAGGGATTTGAAACCTCAAAGCATAGAATGTCTATTTATTGGGTATCATTATGAATCAAAAGGTTTAAATCTGTTGGATATCAAAACAAAACAGATAATCATCGAAAGGAGTGTCAAGTTCGATGAGCCTCTTCAGGAGGTGGAACTAGTGAAGGAGAAAACTGCTGAATTTCCTTCCTATTCTATTGAATATTTGGATGATGAAATTGGGGGTGATGACCATGATTTGGATCCTCTGATTTCTGATATTAGTGTAAAGAAAACATCAGATTCAGAATCATAACCTCAATTATGAAATCATCTCCCAACATGGGCCTGACAGACACTCTCCTCTGCAGGAGAGAACATTGGAAATCCGGATGATCTAAGGAGAACACAGTCTGATTTCCAAAGAGCAGGTATTGTGCTCTCTTGTACTGATTTTTTGCTGTCTAAATTTTTTTATTTGATGATAAGTTCAGACCCAAATTCATATTACCATGCTCGGAAGGATCCGAAATGGCAAGTTGCCATGGATGAAGAGATGAATTCTCTTCAGAAAAACACTACTTGAGAGCTAGCTTCTCTTCCTCCAAGAAGGAAATTGGTTCAATGCAAGTGGGTGTTTCAGACTAAGGTTTCTGCATATGGAAGCACCTAAAAATATAAGGCAAGGCTGGCGGAAAAATGTTTCACCCAGGTCCAAGGTGTGGACTACCATGAGACTTTTGCACCGGTTGCAAAAATGGACTCCATCCTCCTAGTTTTGGCAATTTTAGCATCTAAGCACTGGGAAGTGCATCATATGGATGTTAAGTCAACCTTCCTACATGGATATATTCATGAGGATATATACATGAAGCATCCTGAGGGATACATCTTTGATCCATCTTTGGTTTGCAAGCTAAAGAAGTCACTATACAGGTTAAAACAAGCCCCAAGAGAGTGGTATTCCAAGATGGATGACTTCCTTCTCTCGCAAAAATTCCAAAGGTGTAGATCAGATCCAAATGTGTATATACAGCAGTATCATAGTTATTTGATTATTATTGTTTTATATTTTGATGAATTACTGATCACAGGTAGCACAGTTGCTTCTATTTCAGTCATCAAAACTGCTCTCCACAATGCATTTGAAATGAGCGATTTGGGGCTCTTAAAAAGAATTTTGGGGCTCAAAATTGAGAAAAATTATGATGGGATAATGGTCACTCAGTCAAAATAAATATCAGACATGTTATTCAAGTTTAACATGGCTGAATGTAGGCCTATGCCATTCCCTTTCCTTTCAGAGATCATCCTTGAAGAAGGAAAAAGCACACCTCCCATGGACTGCACTATTTATCGACAACTGATTGGTAGCTTGTTGTACTTGACTCATTCTCTACCTGATATATGTTATGCCATGAATGCTGTATCAATATACATGCAGCAGCCTCATGATATTCATTGGAAGGAAGCCAAGAGGATCCTCCAGTACATTCAGGGAACCAGGACCTACGACATTCACTATGCTGCAGACTCCAAGCTATAGATGGTTGGATACACAGATTTCGATTGGGAGGGTGATTCTATTGATCAGAAGTCAACTTTAGGATATTTTTTCATGTTTGGTGGTGGCCCCATTTTCTGTTCTAGCAAAAAGCAGGTTGCCATAGAATTGTCTTCAACAGAGGCCAAGTATTGAGGAGTGGTGAATGCTTGCATCCAACCTGTTTGGTTGCAAGGCGTTCTTTCAGAGTTTGATCTTGATAGTACTTTGTCCACTATCCTCTTTTGTGACAATCAAAGTGCTATTAAGATATCCACATATATAGCTACTAGGCAAAGGACCAAGCATGTAGAGATACACATGCACTATATCAGGGAGCTAGTGCATGACATGACCATCATTTTGCAATATTGCCTGACTGATTAGAATATTGTAGACATCTTCCCAAGAGATTTTCAGAAAATAAGTTCACTTACCTCCGTTCACTGTTGGGGGTGATCTCATCAGGGTGATCCAAATACTTTTATTGTTCATCTTGAGGGGGGGGGTTTCCCATTGGGTTTTCCCTCTTTTCCTCACTTAGTTTGTTTTTTGAGTATTGTTTGAGTTTCAGTATTGTATAGGGTGGCCTATGGCCTTAGTTTCCAGGGCCCTAGCATTCTTATGCACTTTATGTTTTCTACTGCTCCTGAGTATAGCTTAAGGGGGGGTGTTGGAGACATTTACCACCATACACACTCATTTTGGTCAATTTTGCCTATTTAAACCACTATCCTAAGTTTTATTGACTTAATTGACATCAGAGGAGCACTGGATGACATCAGCATGAGCAAACCCATTCCTACCTTCAGTCAAGGAGGCTAACTTGAGTACTCTGGGGGTGATTTCAGTGTCATTAATGCCCCATATTGCTAACTGCTGGTTACAATTAGTTAGAAAGAGAAGTGAAGGCACCTTCCTTCACTAAATTGATTATTTAATTAGTATTTAATGAACTGGAGACAACATGGGTGCCTCCAACCACTTCTGATGGTTAGTTACACTTGAGTTAACCTCATCGGGGTTCATTGGAGTCATTAATGTGCTACCACTTGTTGGTTGGCTTGCAGTGACATGTGTCTGAGCTACTTTTAGTTAGACTAATTCATTTATTGCACTTCGACTTTAGTTAGGGCTCAATTGAGTCAATTAGGGTTTTGATCAGTGGTTAACTTGAGTGTTGATTGTGGCTTACATTCACTTAAGCTATACTCACTCATTCAATTCAAATGAACTCCTTGGGAATTCGAATCGAATTGCCATTCATGGTTCCAGCATGATCATTGTATTGTGTTATTCATTATTCATTTGAGTATACAGAGCTGCTACTTTCATTGCAGCACCATTTTGCCAATTTAATGATTATGTATTTGTATTCTTTGTGAGAGTGTGTTTTTAGTTCCTAGACCACTGTGACAAATTAATACAAACAACTTCAACTATCAGGAATCAAAACCACCAACATCAAGGTACATAGAGAGTTGATGTGTTTGATTAAATTCCAATCCATTACCCTCATACATCATAGAACCCAGTGGAAATGTTGCAATCCTGAAAGCTATTAAGTTTGAATTCTGAATTGGATCTAAAATTCTACATTTTGGATATGAAGTCCAATGAGGTTGGAACCACTCTCAAACATCCCGAAACAATAATTGTTGATGTTAAATTTTTTTGTGAAAGTGACATTATCCTTATCTTTCATTTTCTATCCTTTTACTTTAAGAAATTAAAATTACCATTCAATATTACTGACTTCAATGTCACTAGTACAAAACTTGTCAATTTAAAAAAAAACTGTGTCTAGCCTCCATGTATGAAACCTAGGAATTATTGTATTAACTCAGCCAAGTTAATGTGGAACCAGTTGGTTTGGTGCTGAACCAGTTGAGTCAAGGTCTAACTTAGTCATTTTGGCACCAAACTGGCCTCCAGGCTGAGTTTTGTATTGCTTTGAAATTGATGAGGGTTAAACTGGTCAGCTCGGCCGGTTCTGATTCTGAGTTGAATGGTTTTCAAAACAACAATCATAACGATGTTCAATGTTGATATAGGTGTCCTAAGACATCATAGTTTATAATGGATTTCTTAGTCACATCTTGTATTATTACAACAATCTTTATGGCATCCTATATTGTAATGGGCATCTGAATGTTATACTATATTGGTATGCATGTCTTCATATCATACCATATTGCTATTCATGTCCTAATGCTTTACTTGATATGGTCATTGATTTAAACATTCCAATGATCTCATCGTAATCATGTCATAGAGTTATAGACAACTTAATAACGATTTAGATTGGTAAATCATGTCAAACATGGATAGACATCCACATAATGATTCAGATTGGTAAAGACATATTTCTACATAATTTTTTCTATGCTAAAATAAGTTATAGCTTGGAAGCAGAGTTTGGGAAAAATATTAATGTTTCATATTTGAATTTCGAACATTGAGAGGACAATCTTCAAAAAGAGTTTTCTTGAGGAAGATGTCTCATGTGAAAACATATTTTTTTAGTTATTGCTATGTCTCGTGTCAAAATATTTTTTGTTTGTTATTGTCATCATGTTTATTTTTTACCCTTAAGAATAGACAAATGAGAATGAAATCAATTGGGTATGTCTCATCTTTTCAGTTTCTTTCCTATTTTTGATTATTTTATGACGAACTTTTAAAAATCCACATCTCATATCTGTTTGAATTCTTTATAGCTAAATCAATTGCAGATAGTTATAAGCTAAATGATTTGGAGACACATTAATATTGCTTCCTCCATGTGGTCCACAAACTTGGGTTTGCTCTTATATGGTTGATGTTGCTTGTTCATTTTTAGGATCAAATTAATCTCGTGGTTGCAAATTTCATGAGCCCCCTTTAATATTGTTGCAATCATGCAAAACCTTTGAAACTCCCACATAACTCATGAGCATGTGAAACAACCTCATGAACACACACTGAATTTATTTAATTATATGATCAAGTAACACAATACTGCATTTCCTAAAAACAAGGAAATTTAAAAATTATGCACAATCAATGGTCCCTAAGTTTGGCAGAGGTAGGTCTATAAATTGGGTGAATGGCATGCATTGTATACTCCCCAACCCCTGATTTCCCTTGTCACACATAGATTCTAGAAAATATGATAATCATATTTTAGATGAATTACATCATTATCACAAGCTGCATCCTAAATCCTATAATGAACAATATCTATACCTATGCTTATAGTGATAGGAAGAAGCTTTTTGTATTTCAAGCTTTACAACTAAGTTGAAATTATAAATGGAACGACTGTTGTATGCATTTGCATATAGGATGAATAAAATTTGTTCAACAATTATGTGTGATTTCTTTCTAGAACATTTGAGGATTTTTGAGTTATAAATATTTACACTACATTTCTTAAAGAGTTTATATGCAATTTGTTTTGTGATGTAGCTGGTTTATGATCATTGATGATTTGTGTGCAGAATTGGTCGAAATATTTTACAGTTGGAGACATTTACTCAGTCAGAAGTCATCAGAAAGAGCTATCACTATTTCAGTCATTTCCCTTTGACAACAACATTTCAGGTAATTTACTGTATGTGTTTTAGAAATTTGGTATGCCTAGAATGCTTGTAATTTACAGTATTCTATTCATTCATTATACCTCAAATCCATGATTGCACTAACCCTATCTCATTTGAGTCTCATTGTGTACTTTAATCCATGTCTTTGTGTGAGATTGATCTAAGTAATGTTTTACCTCCTAGTGTATTTTTTCCATTTACTCATGAGATCGAGAAATGCAAAGCTGAACATCGATGTCTTCGAAAGCAGGTAGCATTGAAATACACTTGGTTGAATCTACACGTGAGATTTACACAATAGTGATCATTATAAATGGTTGTAAGGGATTTATTTGTTTTAAATATTCCACATAATATCTACAATTGCATGCCTAGCTTCAGACAATTTTTTGAGATATTAGAGTCTTTTACTTCCTACTATTTTAATAAATGTGAGTAGTTCCTTTCTTCTAATTGTATTACACATTATTTGTTGATTACAAGATCATGAAATTTTAATTGTGTCAAGATAGCGGAATGAAGAAAAAAACTATGGAAGATCAAACATTAGTCCTCTCTACTTGATAAAAGGTCATTAGTCCTCATAGGAGCATTTTAACTTTTACCAATCAAACTTACCTTTGGGGCTATGTATCTCCCAACAACCTAATAATATTTAGCATATCTTGTTGTCAAAATCTGTATCTAGAAAATATGCTTAGTCAGTGAGACAGGTATTCCCTACCGTTTAGTTGGGGGCACTATGAGGTTGCTCAGGCTACATTTTCTGCCATGTTTGGAATTTGCATCCTGTGGAAACTCCATGCCCAACAAATCATTAGCTCTATAGAACACTACTTTTTCCCATCTTAGCTGATAAAACAAAGCTTAAATATAAGGATATAGTTTCTCTCTGTTTTGTTGAACTAAATGTTCGACACAGTTGTTTGTACTTCATCTAGGAAAACAACATGTCATTTGCAATGGTTTTTTACTAGCTCCCCAACAAACTGGAAATGTCAGAAATGCACCCAAAAGATAATTTACCTTTCAAATATCATTAAAGACAAACACAAGTATGAGACACATAGGGATGTTGTTATCCACCTGAATGGCACCTCTCCGTCCGAGTGCCGACATTCCTCATGTTGGCACACAAAAGGACATCTATGTATTGAGGTTTGCCCAAAACACTATAGATGAGCTTCTTGTAAATGACATTCATTATCCATCCAATGGTTTACTTTTCCTTTTTTGATATGTCAAGACATATCCGTGACCCTATCCATATGCAACTGGTGGATCATCCGCGAGTGTTGGTGTTTGCAAGTCACAGATGGATGTATCTGCGGGTTGCTCCTATAGAATGTCGCGGATCATACGCGAGTTGTCCTTCTTGACACCTGCGGATGCCTATCTTTGACATTTAAAAATAAAACATGCAATGACTTGAGATTAGTTAAGCATTGTTACCTTAATCTCCTTAACTGTCTCAACCTCCTCAACCTTCGAAACTTCCTTATTTCATTCATATAAATACAGGCCTTGGGGAGGGTGTTGGATATATACACTTGGAGAGCAAAGTCATGCTGGTGGATTTGATACAGAAGTCTTTGGAGCAGTGGAACTCAGAATCCTTTGGTTGCAGAGGAGTCCTTGTCTCAGGCGTTGGGTTGTAATCTGAACTCTTTCATTGTTGATAATAAAGAGAATCCTTCTTCCATATGTGTCTCATGTATCTTGGTTTGATAAATGTTTATGTTTCTGCATTTTATATATGATTTATCTAACCTGCTTATATATATATGAATTATCTTATACCTGTTTGTCTGTTTGGCTTTAGGAATTTTTAGTGAGTGCTTTGTGGTTTGTCTGTACTTAGTGTTCCTTTAGGTGTGTGCTTTGTAATTTTGGTTGCCTATCAACCTCAGGCTTTGTCTCCTAGTTTGAAACTATGGCTAACACCCCTTTGAACACCAACGAAGAGATCCCCATGCTGGGAAATCCTTGTACTATTCCTCTCATAGGGAATGTTGGTGTTCCTTTGATGGCCACCCTAAATCTTCCTGGATTCACCCTAGGGCTACCGGTGTGGTTGTTTTCCACTCCAACTGTCATGAATGCTCCTGATGCTTCTCAAGTAAGCTCCTTATATCAAGGGCATCAAAACACTACTTCCCCTTCACCTGTAGTTGATTCTCCTCCTCCTTCTACCTCATGCGGAGAAAGTACTGATACTAGTAACCGACAGTCTAAAAGGAGTAAAAGAAGGAGGAATAGGAAGAAGGCACATAAGAAAGGGGGCACCTGTTCAACCTCTGCAAGTCAAGTTGAATCTCACCACCTAGCCTCTATTTTTCATGCTGGGGGCACCTATCCAACCTCTGTAGGTCATGTTGGATCTAAGCACTCAACCTATGCAAGTCAAGTTGAACCTCACCATCCAGCCTCTGTTGATCATGCTGGTGGGATCCTTCCAACCTTTCCAGGTCATGTCGGATCTAGTCACTTAGCCTCTATGGTTCATGCTGAGGGCACCCATTCAACCTCTGTTGTTCAAGTTGAACCTCCCCATCCAACCTCTACAAGTCATGTTGGATCCATCAACCTAGCCTATGTGGTTCATGATGGGGGCACACACTCAACTGCTACAAAGCATGTTGATCCTAACCATTCAACCTCTGTTGTTCATGTTGGTGGTGCCCATCCAACCTTTGCAGGCCATGTTGGATCAATTCTCTCAGCCTCTGTAAGTCATGCTGGGGGAAGTCTCTCAGCCTCTGTGGTTCATGCTGAAGACAATCCGTCAGCCACTGCGAGTCATGTTGACACTGTTGAAAAGACCACCCGTTCAAAAAAGAAGCCCAAGTTTCCTTGTAAGCTTTGTGAGGGAGACCACCTTAGTTATAAATTCCCTTCTATTGCGGAGGTACGAAGAGTTTGGTTTCATGGTCATCCCATTTTGAACATTCTGAAGATTTTCAACAACCAACCTCTCTTAGTCAGGTTGGACCCAGTCACCCAGCCTCTGTAGTTCATGCTGGGGGAAAACTCTTAGCCTCTGCAGGTCATGCTGAGAGCAAACAGTCATCCACTACTAGTCATGTTGACACCATTGAGAAAACTGGTCGTTCAAAGTGCAAACTTAAGTTCCCTTGTATGCTATGCGAGGGAGATCATCTTACTCACAAGTGCCCTGCTATCCTGGAGGTGCGAAGAGTGTGGTCCAAGACTCAAGAATTTCCTTCTCCTGAACAAGATATAGTTTCTCAAAAACCTACTCAACCTTTGGTTGATCAAGTGGTCAAACCAATCTCATATTTGGTTGATCCCACTCTTCTTTCGGAGAGTGATCCTGATGTGATTGAACCAATTTCATCTTTGGTCAATCCCACTCTCCCTTTGGAGAGTGACTTTCACGAAGTAGTTGAATCGATCCCAGTATCGATCAGTCCCAATCTTCCTTTGGAGAGTGAAGTGTCTGTTAGTCACATTTTCTTCACTGCCAGTTCAGAACTTACTGAACAAGGGGGCACTGAACTTGCTTCGGATCAATCCCCACCAAGCTCTCGGATTGCTTCCTTTGATTGGGATAGGCTAGTTGAGCCGCGCCTTCCTTCTAATGCACCTTTCCAGATCAAGGTCAAAGTTGAACCTTACACGATTGCTCGTTGTATTGTTGATGAAGGAAGCCCAGTTAGTATTTTGTCTGCTCGTGCTTGGCGAGGCATGGGATCTCCCAGCCTTGTGTCGACTGCTAGTCAGTTACTGGCGTTTGATAGAAGAACTTGTATATCCTTGGGAATTCTTGCTCAAACACCCGTTAGTTTGGGTGGGAAGACCGTCTTAGTTGACTTCATGGTGATAGAAGACCCCTTGGACTTTAATATGCTCCTCGGATGTGATTATGTTTATGCCATGCAAGCTATGGTGTCAACTTTCTTTTGTGTGATGTACTTTAATCATGGCAAAGAAATTGTCACTATCGATCAGTTGGATTTTCTGGATCCACCTCCTGACCCAACTAGAGACCAGGTCTTTCCTTTATTGATTCCCAGTGTTTCTATAGACACTACCCCGCCACAGGTGAGCTATGTGGCCTCATGTACTTTGTGTTCAATTGCTACTTAGAAGCAGCCTCTGTTTTCATGCTTACGTTCTTGGGACTTGATCCCAGAAGTTGACTGGGTGAGTCATCCTATACAGACTGTAGAGCCTTCTCTCCACTCTATCAATCCATTTGAAAGTTTAGATATGTGTCCTATCTCGGAGGATCTCCTTCCTTTGGATGAAGTCTTCCTAGAGTCTTTGATACAATCTAACCTTCTTTTGGATGTTAGTTCAGTTGTGACTAAGTCTAACCCTGATTTTCCTAGTAAGCCTAACCTTTCTTCTTATGTTGGTCTTGTTGAGTCTTTTGACTCTTCTTTCGAACAACAAGTCAGTGATCCTAATGAGTTTGATTTTTCTTATGAATTTTTCAACTCTTGTGATATTGAGTTTATTCCTGCAGACTCTATATCCCTTGTTGATTTTTGCTCTCCTTCTGAGGTTGATCTTATTGATTATAAACCATTGAGCCTTGGTGCTATAGAATCTCCTTTGATTGATTCTACCTTGACTTTCCCTTTTGTAGAAGATAGCAAAGTCACATGTGTTTCTGCCAAAGTGACCCCCATCGGATCATTTCTTCTGAATATGATCCTGATGTTGTTGTTTCTTGGAGACAGGATTTGTAGTTGGATTCATAACTATTTACTGGCCTCACCTTGTTGTTCAAGTCATAATTGAATTTGCATGTGCCCTACTAGCGCTTATGATCCTGATGCTGGCTTCCATGCTTTTAGCTCGTTGTATAAGCCCTCATCTTTGTTCTCATTGTCGCTAAGCCTTGTATCATTTTGCCTTTGCAACTTGACACCCTTTACCTTGAGGAGACATTCCCCGAGTGTCCTTATCTTGCTCACTTTCCTTGCATTATGCATAGGTTTGTTCCTTGCGCTTGGAACTAGTTTCTCCTTCCTATCACACTCATCTCCTCGCATTTAGAGCATTCTTTTTGCTCTCCTTCGAGCTCATCAAAAATAGTAAGGAGGTCACGAGTTGACTTTTCCAGACTTGTTAAAACTTCATGGGAAAGATTTTGAGTTTCTTTAGGCCCAAGTCTGAATCCTCAAAATAGACTTGACTACCGAGTAAACTTGTCCATTCAGGCTCATTAAGAATATGTGAATGGGCATCCACATTGGTGGTAGGTTATCTCTTTCTCGGACCATGTGGAATAATACGAGAAAGGAACACTCTCTTTTCTTTGGAATTGAGAAGAGTATTCTCAGGCATAGGTTTATCTCTTTTCCGGACCTGAGGGACTAAAATTACGTAAAAGGAACCCCCGGTATGAGCTTAGTTTTCTCTTTTTCATGCTCTGGACCAAAACATGAAAAAGATTTCGAGTGTACTTTATGTCTTTGTCATGCTCGTTAAACACTAAAGAACAAAGTATTGAGTTTATTGTTGTAAGCCCCATTTCTTGTAATCAAATGGATCTTTTCAAGTGATCTTTCCTTCCTTCACACTCGTAAAAATCAGGCTATATGTTGCTTTTGAAGGAGCGTTGGGTAGGTGGTAATTTAACCTTTTTCGGACCTCCCTGACTAAGTACGAAAAAGGTGCGCCTTTTCTTCTTTGCAAGTTAAGAGAGTTCTTCTTTGGTATGTTTTATACTTTTTCGGCCTCAGGAGACTAAATTGTACGAAAAGAGACCCCCCCGTGGAGTCTTCTTTGGATTTTTCAGACTCTCTAAACTATGAAAACACTGTCGAGCATGTACTAGTTTGGGCTCGTTAAATCCACGAATCAGTGACACTATCAAGCATTATTTTCCCATCTCTTAAAGCTTGTTAAAAAATGAAGAGGGAACCGAGTTGACTTTCCTGGACTCGTTAAAATTTAACAGGGAAGGTAAGGAATAAGTTTTCTCTTGTTTTCAGTAATGGCAGCATGTCATCCTTGAACATATCACTCTTTGTTTTCTGAAATCCATGTTTCAGTGTTCACTTGTGTTCAGCTATCACTTTGAGTTTCTTACTCCTCCTCTTGTCCGTTATACCTGGGGAATCTGATCATGTCTCCTACATGACATATAAGTCTAGTTTTTCTATCTATAAGTTATACGTTGCCTTGGGTCATCTCTATGATTGTGCTCACTGTTCAAGGACTCTTCCCAGTGTCTGATCTATAGCCTGATCCCATCATTGTTATATCTATTATCTATTTGTATTTCCATTCTTTTTCCCAGTTCTTAGTCACTCTTGTGATCCTTTGGAGGATCTATTGCCTTCCCTATCACAGTATGGTTCCGTTTTAGCACTTCCTGATGACGACGACCTAGAGTTTTGACGATAGTACCTCAGGATTCACTTTCATCATTGGTGAATTCCTTTGCTTCAGTTGCCGATTATCATCTATTGATTGACAAACTGTTGAATCCTTTCCATGTTCGACTTCAGCTTACCCTTATTCACATGGCTTGGATTGTACTAGTTCTTTGGGATTCTTTATGAAGACCTTAGTTTCTCACCTATGGACTAAGTTGCACAAGATTATGTTCCATTCTTTTACACAGCTTCCAGATATTTGAAGACTCATCGTTATTGTATATTGTGGCTTCGATCAACCTTTGTAATATACGTGGTTTATACCCGTATCATATGATGTACTCAAATATTGTAAAGGAGCTAGTGTTCGAGTAAATTGAACATAGCATCCTCAGATGTAACTTTGTATATGACATTACTATGTATTTGTTTCAGGTACTCTCTCTGCTCCATTGGTTTTCTGAGTTCTCCAAAGATAAAGATTATAATGTATTTCGGCCATCATTTCCCTCTGACCTCACACATTAGGGGGCATCTGTTATCCACCTGAATGGCACCTCTCTGTCCGAGTGCCGACATTCCTCATGTTGGCACACAAAAGGACATCTATGGATTGAGGTTTGCCCAAAACACTATAGATGAGCTTCTTGTAAATGACATTCATTATCCATCCAGTGGTTTAATTTTCCTTTTTTGATATGTCAAGACATATCCGCGACCCTATCCATATGCAACTGGTGGATCATCCGCGAGTGTTGGTGTTTGCAAGTCGCGGATGGATGTATCCGTGGGTTGCTCTTATATAAAGTCGCGGATCATACGCGAGTTGTCCTTCTTGACACCTGTGGATGCCTATCTTTGACATTTAAAAATAAAACACGCAATGACTTGAGATTAGTTAAGCACTGTTACCTTAATCTCCTTAACTGTCTCAACCTCCTCAACCTTTGAAACTGCCTTATTTCATCCATATAAATACAGGCCTTGGGGTGGGTTTTGGATATATACACTTGGAGAGCAAAGTCATGCTGGTGGATTTGATACAAAAGTCTTTGGAGTAGTGGAACTCAGAATCCTTTGGTTGCAGAGGAGTCCTTGTCTCAAGCGTTGGGTTGTAATCTGAACTCTTTCAATGTTGATAATAAAGAGAATCCTTCTTCCATATGTGTCTCATGTATCTTGGTTTGATAAATGTTTATGTTTCTGCATTTTATATATGATTTATCTAACCTGCTTATATATATATATATGAATCATCTTGTATCTGGAAGATTGAATCTTGACAGGTGAAGGAGAAGCATCCCTGAAGACTTTAGAGGAGAAGCAGAGTGGAAGAGGACAAGCAAGGATCAACCTTTGTTAATCGAGTAAGTCTTTCTTATCCTCCTATTTCCTTTACTACACTCTAGAGTCAATTGTCTGCAAGTTGATTGAGTATGTTGGTAACCCCAGACCTATGGTTATTAGGTGTGTAATCCTGTACAATAGATGTCTATTGGTCAAATCTACACATTTAAATCTTGATATAGACTAGCCTCTGATGGTCTACAGTGCCATCCACAACCCGACAAGCCATGTTAACTTGCCAAAGGTCACTTATGCATTGGAGGTTGGAGTTATTCTGGCAATTTATTCTTGTCTTCTGATTGGTGGAACCTGTGTTTGTCTTATCACTTTGTTGCATTTGACAGTCAGTGTTAATTTTAATAGCTATTGTTTCTGGTGCCATAGAAATATAGTAATTTGTTTCTATTTTTATATGTTGTGAAATTTTTTCTTACAGGTTATTGAAAAAGGCACCGCTATGTAGTGCAAAAGTTCAGAAGTTTTAAATAATGAACCTTTCTCTAATTATTTTTAAATCACGAGGATCTAGTTCTTATCTAATGTTAAAAAGTGCAATTTTAATTTTAAAACTTTCATTTTAACTGGAAACAGGAAACTAGAGCTAAGAGGGTGGATTCAGCTGTGGCAGTACAAGCGAGACCTGTTCTACAAGAATTTTCTTATGTCAGTAATGATGACAGACCATCATAAAGTGCTAATTTTGAAGGTAATTTTGAGTTCCATCCCTAAAGAGAACAATTCCGAAGTATATTTGATGTTAAGTGGTACAAGAAATTGATTTGAATGTTGAGGATAGCATATGTGATAACTTTGGTAAAAATTCTTTCTTTCGAATGATTGATTATTGACCACATATTGGCATTTTTTGATTGAGTAATGTGTCTTTCATGGAAAATTGAAAAAAGGCGTTAGGGGAACCAAAAACTGCATCTAGGAGTTCTCCAGTATTGAATGGGCGGAAGTTGTTTTCACATGTCACATAGCTTGGACTTGCTGTTGGGTATGATTCTCCATCTCTTATAGAAGGCCTGTCTGGAGAATTGTCCCTAGGTTCAATGGCTTCTGCTTCAAATAACATTAATACAGATAGAGCTGGTGTTTCTGTAGATACTAGTATGTGAGCGAAACTATTTTACGTATTTTATGTGTTTCAAAATCAGTCAATGTCATAATTCTATTTGTCATCAAGTAGTTTTCCAATTAATTTTTGATGTTATTAGCATCCTTGATATCTTTTCCTTTCCTCTTAACACTACATAACATTTTGTTATGTGGTTTTTCCATGCATTGGATCTAGTTTGTGTCGATTACTTTGTAGTTGTCTTAACAGTTTCAACTAGGGGGTAGCACAAGGAAACAGAAAAAAAGGTTATTATTGTTTGGGAATGATCACAGTCTAGAAGGATGTAGGGATACATGAATTTCTTCTAATATCCCTCTATATTTTATTTCTTATGTTAATCTAGTCTAAAATCCTTGTTCACTTGCTATTTTTAGGCTACACAAATTAAAGAATTTATTTATTTATTAAACTTGCGTAACTTTGATGACATGCAATTGTAGGAATTTTGTTGATTGCTAGCATCATTTGCTGTGAAAAGTAAAGAAGTTTGATAGCATTATTTTTTTACACTGCACATTATTAGAAATTATAATGGTTTATTGTTGCAGACTAGTGGAAAATTGTGAAAATTACTTTTCCTCACCACATACAAACATTTATTTGGTATAATTTCATGGATACTGCTAGAAACAAATCATAAACGGCTAGATGTTGATGATTTAAGATCATTAGTGGTTGGTGTGGACCTACCAAGCCGTGGTGAGATTGTGTGCCTAATAAGCACAGAGTTTCATTTGAGCCCTGAGCTATTCCCTGAGCTTTCACACCTCAAAATCAAGATTCAAATTAAACAACCTGTTGTTGGGATAATTCACGAGGTGCTACCATTTTGGCACATGGTCTCAATTTAATTGTTGCACATGACCTTAATCATAGTTTCAAGCACTGTTGTAACTCTGATAAGGCTAACTCTGGTGTAACTCTAATAAGTCAAGCACTGATAAGGATAAATTATGGGAGAACATGTTTGTCTCATTCTCTTCAACTTTCCTTTTAAAAGATTCAAGTGATAATAATTGAAAATTAGCTAATTGGTTATCTTCTAATTGATGTTGCTTATAGCTCCCGTGTGTCCAAAAACAATAGAACCACCATACAACATTTGTCTGTTCTAAAATATTACCTTCGTCGTGGTGATTTTTTTTCTTGTCTTTACTACTTTTCCGGTGGTGCACTTTTGGAGTGCCCTTGGTTCTGATAATTATTTGTATCAGTTTAGTTGTAGCTATATCTAAGGTAGGTTGTCTAGAGATAAACTTAGAAACATTATTGAATGTTTCACACTAATTTTCATATAAAATGTGTCAACCATAATGTTGGGTATGCTTTTATTATTTCATTCAACTCTTTTTGAAATATGTGTTGAATTTCTTTTGCTTGCTTATTTTGGTAGCATTAAGAATTCTATAAAAATTTGTTTCATTTTCTAGAATTGGCTGATATGGTAGCTTATGCTTTGCAACACTCAGTCTGAAATATTTCGCTTTCATGTATTTATATATTGTCACTGATATATTGTTTTATGAATGGCAAGGTTTGCTTACCTTATTTGACTTTTACTTTGCTTGATTTCATATAATGATATTTTTCTTATATATTCAGGCACGCCAAGAGATATTTTGTTAATTGGTTGACTTAATTGGTATCACAACCATCATAGAGGTATTTCATTCTCTTTGGTAACATGAATGGATATGCCAGATAGGGAAAATTGTAAATAGCTCTCAGGAATTAGTTTATCATAAATACTAGTTACTAGTAAGTTGTAATAGTAAAAATTATGTATTTTGTAGATTTCTATCTATCATAAATTTGTTTGAATATCATCATTGTCAAGCAATAACAAATTCTTAAGGGTTCTAGGTCAATGGTAGAGCACCTTCCTAATCATATGCAAGAGGTTGGTGGTTCGATTCCTCTGTGCCCTATCATAAATTTGTGACTACAAAAATGACTAAATTCACATATATACAACCATTAGTAGTTAATTTACCGTATATTAGCCATATTTAGTTTAGTCATTAATATGTTATCATCTAGTAGTTTATTAGTCATATACTTGGTCATTAATTGTTGCAATTAGTGACTAAATCAATGACTAAATCCGTGACTAAATAATTGACTATCAACGACTAAATCATTGACTATCAATGACTAAATCAATGACTAATAAGTCAAGGTATTAATGACTAAGTGAAATATGACTAGCTATAAGATAGTGGAAATTAGCTACTATTAGTTGTCGACGCAAAAATAGTCATTTATAGCCTTATTTTAGTCATTTTTTAGTCATTAATTTCTCATTTTGTACTAGTGAAAATATTTTTTAGGGTTAACATTGTATTTTGTGGTTAGTCCAATCTATCTCATTACTTTTACACTAGCTCTATCATAGTTTTGCATCCTTCATTTCATGTGTTTAACTACTTGAACCAATGTTTTCACAATACCACATTCTAAGCGGCCTACATTTTTTTTTTAATTTTTGCATGGAAATATATCATGCATAGTGGGGTTGGGTTTTAATTAGGTTTCGAAGCATGTGGATAGTATTTGTTTGAATAAATGTTTTTTGACCAAATTGGAAGACATATTGCATTCCATATAGAATGGCAATATTTTTTTAGAATAATTCCAAGTGCATTGAAATAAAGAATATACATTTAGAGTTTTAACCCTCTAATTTGGTAAGGCACATCCATAAATGAGGTGTTGGTGGGACCTTGTAATAGCATGGAGATATAAATAATGATTGAAGTGTTGGTGCACTCGTGTATTAATATTGATTCTATTTGTCGTGGTAATGAAAAATTCCATTGTTGTTTTCCAAGAATATTCCATGAGTATGGTGAATTTCTATGTGTTGGGATAGTTACAGTGAGGTACCAAACTACCACCAAAATAGGGCTTGTTATGTGATGATTTATTAATATTTATCCCCTATTTAGTATTTTTGTATGTGTTTTCCTATTTCTCTATATGTTTTTATAGTTTATCAAAAAAATTCTCCAAGACTTCACAATATTTTATAATTCAGTAAAAGATTCTCTAAGATGTTACAAGATTTTATACTTTAGTGGAAGATTTGCCACGATTTTACAAGATTTTATAATTTAGTGAAATATTTTCTAAGATTTTAGAAGATTATATAATTCAATGAGACATTCACAAAATTTAATATATATACATAATATAAAATTGATAGAATAGCCATTATATTTTCCTATATATCATGGGGACTCTGCCATTTATTATACATAGAAATTTACGAGGGGTTCTTAAATTTTTCCCTGGAAATCATACCTTAAAAATATTTATGAATCTCCTGATGTTATGGAAAAGATTCAAATTTTTTCTATAGAGGAATAATTTTTATCTTTAGGAAACATAGAGTTTTGGGTTAAGAGTATCACACAATGGGAAACTAAAGGCATGAAGGATACCATGAAACAATATTAAAAATTGGTGGGGCTATAATCATCTGTCACATAGACAAGATCTTGAATTAGTAGTGAAGCAATGTTTCCCTATACGTTGGACATAATTCCTCATTGTTCTTACTTTTAAAAGTGGATATAAAATCGGCCCATGTAATTATAGGACCATTATTAGTAGACATATCTTATCCAAATTATATGGAATTATTCTAGAAAAGGAGATCAATGTATGACTAAAAGGCATGGAAAAAGAGGTAAATCCCAAGTCAGATTAGTAGCTATAATTTAGTTGTGGATAACCTTATTATGCATAGTATCATGGTTGATAAGTGTCGCAAAAATTAAAACAATATTTTTTGTTTCTTTTGTGATATTATAAAAGGGTTTGACATAGTCACCCGAACTAACCTTTGGAATAGATTACAAGAGACAAACTACCCATTTTATTTGAGAATTGTTGCAATAAGGTTGCAGGGGAAACTTATTTCCAAGTTTAGGAACTATGAGGGTTTGTTAGAATAAGTTAATTATAATATAAAAGTTAAACAAGTTTGTTCATTATCCCATATACTTTTTGGTATGTACATTGACAAAATAGAGGGTTGTTCAAAATAAACAAGTTGTTGCAGCACAACTTTGGCACGTATAGTCGTCATTATTCTTCTCTATGTTGATGATATTGTTCTTATGGTGGAATTCCCTATAGTATCAATAATAAACTACAAATGACTAGTTATTTTTCTCTAGTATGGGTATAACTATTAACATTGACAAAACAAAGGTTATGATAATCAAATTCTGATAGATTATTTATGCTAATTTCATGTATGTCAAGAATAACTTAGAGGAAGTGATTTGATATTGATATTTTAGAATTGATTTTTATAATAAGCTTAACTACAACTATATCATTCATAAAATGATTAATGGAGGGTGGAAACCTTATTATGGACTTGAAAACAATTGTAAATCAACAAAGCTCTAGATTTGGGATAAGATGAAACTCCTTTCTGAGATCCTCGCCACTCATATTATGTTATATGGAAGTGAAATTTGAGGCTACAACATCTCTAGAAAATCATGGAAATGAATATGGAAAATTCAAAACATCTTTATAACATATAATATCAAAATTAAAATAAATACATGCTATCCTATCCTTCTCTTAAAAGAAAGTCTCTTCCCCATTGAGAGTATGGATATGTCTCCACATCTAATGTAGAAGAAAAATATAAGAAATATGGGAGGAAATAGGATTCCTAAAATTTCTTCATACTCCAGTCAAACTAACCTACGGCTAATGTCAGGTTGGCACAAAGATGTTAAGTCTTGCCTAAATGTTTGGGGAGTAAATGAGGAGGTAACTTTGTTGAATAATGATAATATTAAAAGTGTTGTCACATATAAATTTAATGAGAATTTATGGTGTGATAAAGGATTAGAGGATAAGAGAAAATTAATATATTACAAGGAAGTGATTTTTGGAGGAGCTAGTCGGCTTAGTCGACTAGACTTGTTAGATGACTAATTGTAGATTACGTTGGCCTCATCGATTGTGTCAGTGGAGTGAACCAACAGGTAGATACCATAACTATTTTGTAAATTTATAAATAAGTTGTTGAGCCATATAAGAACATGTTTATTAAGTAATATAAGTTGTTATTCTATCCACTATTCTTGTCTTTGTTATGATTATATGAATCTTTATGTGTATTACTAGTAACTTTGCAATCTGAGTGATTACAACATTGGTTCTATTGGTGGTATTACATATACGACTAAAATGAACATGAGTAGATGATCTCAGACCAAGAGATTAAGGACTCGTGGGAGAATAAATTCACAAACTATTTGCATAATTATGCTCGGAGAAATAGATGGACTATTGTGCAAGATAAGCAGAAATTCATCTCCAAGACCCATGAGAAGTTTGTAGAATATGTACCTCAGTCTCTAAAGAAGTTACTGGATGAAAAATCCAGTAGAAACTAGAGAGAAAGAGTTACTCTAGAGGCTTATGAGAGGTGTACGTACAAACATGTCAGAGTGGTTTGAAAAGATCATAGATGAGTTTTGTGAAGAACGTGTCATGGAGGAAAGAGTCTCTATCGAGAGTATCGAAGAGAGGTTCTATAAAAACTTAACCAAATAGTTTATTTTCTCACTACGAAATCTTTTATTTAATTTCTTTATCAATAGGGGAGCAAGCCACATCATTGAGCCTCGTCTGTCATTATTCGAACCACCACCGAACACTATCTCGGTAGAAAAGAAAAAGCATGGGAGAAATTTGTTGCAGAAAGAGAGTGGGAATACTTTCTAAGAAAATAGATGAATCCACCCAAGCTTACTAAAGAGTCGAGTAGGGTATGGGGGGGTAGGTGGACATGTTTTGGGTTAGAGTAGAAGAATTGTAGTTGACTGTGGAAGCCACCTTCATCAATGAAAAGTCGGTACAATAAAGAAATAATTTAGATAGTGACTCACAAAAGCACTCCAGATTTATAGAAAATAGAAATAGAGAAGAGGCAGAAGAGAAGGGAGGAACTTAGAGAGGAGGACATCATGCTATAGAGAAGAATGGCCACCAAAGTGACATAACATGAGGAAAATCCTCCAAACTTGGGTCATGACGAATAAGAAGAGGGCGTAAATGAAGAAGTGTCACTGATGGAGGAAGATTTGTTTATAGAGTAGCGTGAAGCACTTCAAATCAACATACCCAAAAGTGTTAGTCCTGAATCTCCGATAAATTTGAACCAGAGTGCCCGAGTGTAGGACATTGTCGAAGAAGAACTAAGACTATGAGCTGGTGAGTTCGGTGTATGGATTCGACTAGAAGGTGAAGGAAATGATGTCAACCATATTGTAATTTTCCAACCAGAGGAAGGAAACCATGTTACATTTGAATCATACCTATCTAACTGCAGTATCCACCTACTCTACCTAGGACATGAAGGAGCACCCCCCTAGCCAAACACAGATTTAGAGGATACAGACCAGTTGGGGTCGCAAGGAAGGATATCCCAGTTACATCAGTTCACTTGGATATCAACATAAGGAGTCGAACTAGAATGACGACTTGTCGAGAATGAACCAACAAACAAAAATTCCCACGGAAACGAATGTTCTTTCGAAAACATTTGTGAGAAACACAGGGTTATAGAGAGTATCCCACCACCCCCACCATCCCCACCCCCACCTCCTCAAGGGGATGACGACGCTGAATACATGGTGCATGGGGCCACACACATTCCCTTCTATGATGGTGATGAAGATCCAAAACGACATTAGTTTGTCTACGAGTCAACATTGGAATAAAACACAATAAAAAATGAATATCGACTGATGGCACAGTTCGCTAGTGATTTGTGAAAGTGGGCACTAACTTGGTAAATGACATACACTGAGAAAATTCCCAATGCGACCAAGGAATAAATTAAGAATCAATTTGTATCATTCTTCAAAACCCCAAATGCAAAGCATCTGGTGGAAAAAAAGTGAAAACTGACAGTCCAAAAGCCGACAGAGACTATCTGAGAGTACGATAAAAGACTGAAGGACCTACTCAACCAGCTGGATTATAATATAGATGAGAAAATACTAATCCAATGGTTTCTTACATGGATTTCATAGAAAATATGGGTGCACATTAGTCTGGACACATTTAATACATATGAAGATGCACTCACAAAAGCGTTGAAATTCGGGATGGACGATGACTACCTAGCGCACCATGTGGACAACCGTATTGAAGAACAATTAGAAATAATGAAAACATCGTTGCAGGAACTTGAACTCAAAGGGAAAGACATTTGGTGTACAAAATGCTCAATGATCATACATACTAAACAGAATTTCCGAGAGTACATAGACAAGATGTACGCTTTGTTCAAACAAAATGCTTGTGCGACATTTGTCGGAAACATGGGCTGCACATGACAAAATATTGTTTGTTCAATATAGAAAATGAAAAAGCTTCATGGTACGCAATTTGTGAAGTCAAAATCCATGAAACAGCCAACTGTCACTTGAACCTAAAGAACCGATAGAACTACCACACGTTTTATCAAACAAATGATGTTGCATAGAACAATAATAATAATGAACATAATGAACAAAGTAACCAAATATTCGAAGGCTGAAGATATGAACGTCGGTATGATAACAATATTCATGGGGGATATGCAGGTCATGGCCGATTATTCATAAATAAGGAAAACTGACAACAACAACCAATCCAATGCTACACGTGCTTCAACGAAGGTCACTGTTATGTAGACTGTCCATACAAAGGTTGGACCGATCTCAAATTTTGTACCAGTTGTGGTGTTGGCGATAACTCTTTAGAGGATTTTCCCACCATTCTCGACAAAATTAATAAAAGGAATAATGTTAATGTCTTGTCGCGTGTTCAAAAGTGTGATGTTACATGTACAAAGAATTTGCAAATAGTCACTAGGAAAGGAACAAAAACTAGCAATGATAATCCTAGAATAAGTAAGATAACGCACAAAGATGACTATCCTAATCCTATAAATAAAAATCAATTATATAACGATGCATCAAATATGTTTCAAGAATTAGTTACTTAAGAAGAAATCAATGATAGCCAACATAATATATATCAAGAACTACTTAATTTAATACGTAATGATCACTCAATCGCACAATTTATTGACTGGATATACAATATAAAGAACAAACCTGGCATGGATAAACAAACTAATAATATATGTATTTTAAACCAAAAATATAAGAGTGATGTTGACACACTTGTTGACCTAGAAATCAAAGGATACCATGTCTGACAAGTTGTTCTTGACTTTGGATCTCAAGTGAACATAATGAAAAGAGATACATGGGAACAATTGGACAAACATCGGCTCTGTAAATCATCAATATATTTAAAAATAGTCGACCAAGGAATCAACAAACCTATTGGGCTGTGGAGAAACATCGACACAACCATAAAATGCATTACCATAAAAGTCAACTTTGAAATCATTAACCCTTAGGAAGGATCCAAATCCTTTCCAGCCTTAGTGGGCCAACCATGGGGTCGAAAGATGAAGGCATTGATTTCATTAGATAAAGAAAGGATAAAGCTAAAAGGGAATGGGAAGAAATTAATTGTTCCTATTAATCCTTCACAAGGTGAACCATGGAAAGAACCCATAGACGAAGAAGTCGATGTCCGATAACTATATAAAATACAGAACAACGAAGATTATAACGAACCAAATATATATGGGGAACTTAATATGGGAATCCAAGACTCAGTGGGATATAATGAAGATGCAGAATTATATGACTGGGAGATGGAAAACTATGAAACTCAAGCAAGGGGATACTGGACCATTTAGGCCATCTTAAGAAAACCGACACGACAATATTTCTCCTACCAAAAATATTCGAAAGAAAATTAGGGAATAGCCCTCTTTAGCACCAATTAAAACAGAAAATAGATAGTCTCTACGGTATAAAGAGAGAGAATCACCAGTACTTCATATTGAACAAATTTCAAAAAACATAGGTGAACACGACCAACTCTAAAGCTTAATGGAAACGTTTACCAGTAAAGCTGCTCGATGATGGGATACCAATCAGTCGAGACTACAAATGTGGATGAAAACTTCAACATAATTTATCGAAAGATTTGGAGGAAAGAAGCTAACAAGACAGGAACAAATATCAGTATTCACACAAGGAAACTTAAACCCTAAAAACACATAAGTATATGTGAAAAGGAATGGATATGACTTGGTTACAAATATGAAAAAATATGGCCATAACTATTTCTATCAACATTAGACGATTTACCAAATAAGTGGTATAAGATGGAAGAAGCATGAGGCGAAACGTTCTTATGGGATGAACTTAAACAAAACTTTACCAAGGACTTCAAATTCATATTGGGAGATAAAAAACTAGTCGAAGCAACGAAACAGATAAAAACATTCATACAACCAACTGTTCATAATAGCCTGACAAAAAATCATAGCCCATCGAAAGCATCATGTAATAACATTCGGTCTAATAAAATACCACAGTCGACAAGTCTTGGACTAGAAAATGAGCATACAAATGGAAGATATTTCATTAGAAATATGATCATAAAGAAATGAGGAAACCAATTAGAACAATGTTTAGAGTTGAATCAAAAGAAGATACTGAGCTGATGATAGCTGAAGACTTCCTGGTATCATTTTCACAATTCAAGGAAATAAGTTGACAAATAAATAAAGGAATGCACCAGAATGGATGGATGCAAAGGTTAAAATGATAGTAGTCGACATCTCCAATGATGATAGACCAAAAATGGAAAGAATAGGTGACTATTGGAATGAGGAGTAGATAACAAAAAATGTTAACTTATTAAAAGAATTTCAGGATGTCTTCGCACGGGACTATAAAGACCTCAAAGGGTTAGTTCAAGAAATGGGAGAAATGAATATTTATATTAAAATAGATGAAAGACCTATAAAGAAATGTCCTCATAAACTTTCTCAAAAATATAAAGAGATAGTGAAAAAAGAGATAGGAAATATGCTAGCGGATGGAATCATCTACCCAATCGACCAGTCTAAATAGGAAATCCCAATGGTCATACAACCAAAAAAGCATGACCCAAGAAGATTCATAATATATGTAGACTTTCGAGACCTAAACAAATTCACCTTGATAGACCCATTTCCAACTCCATTTGCAGATGAAATACTAAATGAAGTCATACGAAATGAGTGTTACTCGTTTACAGATGGATTTTCAGGATATAATCAAGTGCCAATCACCAAGGAGGATTAAAAGAAGACAACATTCATTTTTGAATTCAGATCATTTTCTTACAAAGTTATGCCATTCAGTATTAAAAATGCACCAGTCGTATTCTTAAGAATCATAGTTAAAGAATTCTAGGAATACATTTATAAAACAATGGTTGTATACTTCGATGACTAGATGATTTAATCCATGTTAAAATATCACTGCAAATGGCTAAGGATAATGCTAGAAAAATGCCAAAAGATTCAGCTATCACTTAACATAAATAAATACATATTTGTAACCCCTATAGGAATCCTACTGGGGCATATTGTATACAAAGAAGGAAACAAGGTTGATTTCACAAAAGCAAAAACCATTCTCGACTTGAAACCTCCTGTCAATCCAAAACAAGTTAGAATCTTATTAGTTCATACAGGCTACTACAGGATATTCATTCGTCATTATTCTGACATTACACACTCTTTGGAATAATTATTAAAGGAAGATCAGGAGTATGAATGGACTGAATAATGTGATGCATCCTTTGACACTTTAAAGAAAAAATTAGTCAAATAACCTATTCTCAAATTTCCAAATTGGTTAGTCAAATTTCATGTACACATTGACACATCAGGAATAACAGTCGGTGCAATGTTGACATAACCAGGAGACGATGGGATGGACTACCCAATCGTGCACAATAGCAGAAAATTAAAAAAAGTAGAATGTAATTATTCCAGGATAGAAAGGGAAGCATTAAGAATGGTATTTACACTCCAAAAATATCGACATTATCTATTATCTAACCCCTTTATATTTTACACTGATCAGAAAGTGTTGAATTATCTAGTAAACAAACCTTTACATCATGGAAGAATCTATCATTGTTTGTTTCTATTCCAAGAATTTGAGTTTGAAGTTGTAGTTTGACCGAGAAGGATAAATGTCGAACTTGACCACTTGTCGAGAATCAACATGGGGGAGGAACCGACACGAGTTGAAGACGATCTACCATATGCACATCTATTTAGAATATAATTTGTACCTACCAAACTAGAAGATATAGTACAATTCTTAGAGAATGAAAAATCACCTCAGGGAATGAGTACCAAAAAGAAGCAAATTTTAGCAATGAAGGCTACACCTTATAGTCTAATTAATGGGTTCCTATATAAAAAGGGCTTGGATGAAGTACTTTGTCGATGCATTCTAGAAAATGATAGAGAAATAATAATGCATGAAACACACTATGTCCTAGTTGGAGGAAATTTCCAGTCTAACACGACTACTAAAAAGATCCAACAGTTGGGACTATGGTGGCCGACATTATATAAATACTGTCAAAAAAATTTCAGTAAATGTGATCGTTGTCAACATTTAGGTCAACCCCTACCAAGCATTGAGATTCCCTTAATATTGGTGAATCTAAGTTTAACATTCAAAATTTTGGTTATCGACTTTATATGACCATTCCCAGTCCCCGCTAGAAAGTCAGGAGCACGCTATAGCATAACAGCAATCGAATACGTTACTAAATGGGAAGAGGAAGAACCCATCGAAACATGTTCTAGTGAACTACCAGCCAAATTTATATACAAAATTATCATTACTAGATTTGGTTGTCCACTAACCTTAATCAGTGACCAGGGATCACATTTTATTAACAAAACTATTGCAGCTTTAACAGAACAATTCAAAATTGAACATAGAAGAACCACAGCCTATCACCCTTAGTCTAATGGAACAATTGAAGCATTCAATAAAACTTTAACAAGGGGATTAACGAAACTTTGCAATACAGAGAAATATGACTAGGACGAGAAAAATGTTGTTGTCCTATGGGTGTATAGAACAACATATAAATGATCCACAAACCAGACAACATTTAGACTTGTCTATGGGAAAGAAGTAGTTGTTCCCCTACATTTCCAACAACAAAGACTAGTAATCGCTAACATATTACATGTAAATGTTGAAGAAGCTAAGAAGTACCAACTAATGCAACCAAATAATATAGAAGAACATCGACTAATCGCTATACAACACCAAGAAATATAGAAGCAACAACAAAAAGCATGGCATGACATAAACATCAAAAACAAAAACTTGTCAGTTGGAGACCTTGTGTTGCTGTATAATAGTCGAATTAAAGGAAAACCTAAAAATATGCATACAGAGTAGATGGGACCCTATATCATTGAAGAGATCAATGCCAATGGATCAGTCCGAATGAGAATGTTACAACAAAAAGTATTTATGAGACTGTTTAATGGTGCCTGACTAAAGAGGTATGAAAACTGCAAAAAAGAACAAAACAAATATATATATATATAAAGTTACATAGTTGTTAACAAAAATCGAAAAAATCCTTTAAAAACCATAAAAACTAAAAACAACAAGAAGAAACAATCTATCAAAGTCAAAATGACAAGGAATTACTCTCAGGAAGGAAGTAGTAGAATGCCATTCGGAAGAAGTAGAAACCACCATCATAACCATCGACATAACTATTACCACCCATATTACCAACATTTCCATAACCATGATGGATATCGACAAAAGAAGGCGCAACGGTCCAATCAAATCATCATGATAACTGACAGAAGGAGTGCCAAAACAAGTGCACATTAAAAGAACCATTGACAGAGTGTCCTTTAGAATCAAATCCGCCATTAATAGCTTCATCGACCAGATTGTCTTCCGCTCCACCTATAAATACCACATCAGATGAAGACCTTGTTAGAATAATCAACCCATAGTTTACCCACTTAGATATTAATTTCATTATTTTTGTCTTATTAGCCTAGTTCATGTGTCCCACCTTGTGCAAGTTGTCATTTTCCTATCTATAATGGTCAAAATTGCCTTATTTGACTCATGTAGCGCATGGTAGAGCTAAAGCAATTGATTCTACTTTATTCCTGGTCTCCTAGGCACCCTTCTGCTTTTTCTGCTTTATTCCCTGCTTTTTCAGTGTTTTAAGGAAAAAGGAAAAGATAGACTAGGTGAGGTTGACTAGTTTTTTGTCCTACACATCCTCCTCTCTTTTCTCCATGCAAAAGCATGTATGATCTTCCATTCCACCACTCTTTAGCTTTCCTAATCCATTTTTCCAATTCGTGAGCTCCATGACAGATTTGGGATCAACTTTTTACACCTATGGGGGATTTGCTTATTTTTAGTAAGCCTGCTTTATGCTAGATTCAAATTGCTCCTCATGCATTCGAATCCCTAATGTATGTTATTTATTCAACAACCTATGTTATTACAGGGTTGGCTATTGTACACTGATTTAATACAGTTTAGTGTTCAGCTCCAATTTTCAGTCTCTTTGTGAGTGATTTTGCATGATCAATTGTTAATTGTTGTGAGTAAAATTAATCTATCACTTGGTCCAATTTCCACATGGTATCAGAGCCATTGTATATTGTTTCTCTCCTTCAAAAATTGTTTTGCAAGTTCGACATCAGTGACTGGGAGCCTTCTACTGACAGTCGGGACAGATTTTCTAAGCTATGGATCAATCATAGAAAACTATCTTGACTCCTTTAAATTTATTTGAATGGAAAGCAGAGATGGAGATACTGTTGAGAGCGAAAGGCCTCTACAGGGTGACTATGGCAACATAAGTAGAGCCCAATGCAGCTGTAGAGAAGATAAAATGGCACAACAGGAGGGATGAGGCTTATGGCCTCCTATGTATGAGTATTTCCAGAGACCTCCTTTTCCATCTTGATGGATTGACATCACTGAATGAAGTATGGGAGAATCTTGCTGATATTTTTGGAAAGACAGATGAGATGAGCGGACATGAAATTGAAAATGAGCTGATTTCTCTGAGTCCAAATAGCTTTGAATCCCTGCAGCTATATTTCTCCAAGTTCAAAGCACTAGTTTTGCAGCTCAAATAGTGTGGGATCGAAAAGAAAGATGATTAGCTCATACTAGCCATCCTATCGAAGCTAGGCCCTGACTATTCAGTGTTTGTTTCGACCTTTTATGCCACAAAACTGATAGCTCGAACCTGGAATATGCCTAGCCTTGCAGATTTCATGGAATCTCTCACAAAAGAATAGGATAAGCTGGTGATGATGGGAACCATCAAACCATCCAAAGATCAAGATTTGATTGCTGGAGATTCAAAGGTGGATTCAAAAGGCAAAAAGAAAGCTAAAAATCCACCTGAGCAAAAGAGAGACAATAAACAGTCTCTGGAGGATCCACAAGGTCCCAAGAAGAATTACCAGAAGAAGAAGAACAAAGGTGAAATGAACAAGTGCGCATACTGCAATAAGGGAAATCAATCTGAAAGCTCTTGTATGAAAAAGCAGATAGACATGCTGACCCAACTCCTAGAGAAGAATGGCATCTCCCTTCCAGAAAGCTCAAAGAAGAGAGAAGGAGGATCAAGTTCAGATGATAGAGAGAGAGTTCATGCTCTAGTTGCTGGCACATCAAGCTCACCCAATTTTATCATTGATTCTGGAGCTTCAAGACACATGGTTTCGACTAAGGAGTCTTTCTCCTCATTGGACATGTCGAAAGGACCATCTATTGTACTGGGAGATGACTCTCACTGAAAGTATGGGCAAAGGAAGGATAGATCTTGATCATGGTCAGTTCAACAATGTGCTGTATGTGCCTGGTCTCGCCTCCAACCTCCTGTCAGTGTACCAGATGACCCACACTGGGTCTCCTAAGAAGGTCATATTCTCCCCCGATGAAGTTGAGATCACAGAGATCTCAAGTGGTAGAGTCATTGCAAAAGGAGTTGCAAATCATGCTGAAAAGGTATACATGTTCTCACACTTCCTACCTTACTCAAACCCCTCTGCTCTTCTCATTCATGCTAATGAAGCCAGCAAGATTTGGCATGAAATATTTGGCCACCTAAATTACAAGTATCTTTCTGATCTTAGTGAAAAAGAGATGGTCATATGGTTGCCCAAGATAAAATTTTCCAAAGGAGTCTGCCAAGGTTGTATCCTAGGAAAACACCCAGAGCACAAATTTGAGAGAGCTAGTCATGAGAGAACCTCTGCACCCCTCGAGCTGATGCATAGTGATGTTGCTGGTGCATTCCCTCATATTTCCATGAGTCAGGAAAAATATGCACTGAATTTTATTGATGACTTTTCCAGGTATTGCTGGGTTCACTTCCTGAAACACAAGTCTGAAGTTTTTGGCCTATTCAAAGTCTTTAAGGCTTTGGTTGAAAACCAGTCTGGAAGGAAACTCAAGGCTCTCAGATCTGACAATGGTGGTGAGTATGTCAAGTCTGAGTTTATTCATTATTGTGCAGATGCAGGTATTCAAATGCAGCATTCTATCCCTTACACACCACAGCAAAATGGTGTTGCTGAGAGGAAGAACAGATCACTGAAGGAGATGGCAACATGCATGATGGAGGCCAAAACTTTGCCACCAAAGTACTGGGCCAAAGCTATCAACTGTGCAGCCTATATCTAGAATAGGGTGCCTCACAAACAGCTTGATGGTATGACTCCCTTCGAAGCATGGAGTGGGCACAAGCCAGATGTGACCCATTTCAGGATTTTTGGCTCAAAGGCTTGGGCTAGAATCCTGACAAAGAAGAGGAAGGATTTGCAGCCCCAAATCCAAGAGTGTATTTTTGTTAGATACTCTAAATATTCAAAAGGGTACAAGTTGATAAATTTGAGCACAAACAAAGCCTTCATTGAAAGGTGTGTTCAGTTTGAAGAAGAACCCCTTGCAGCAGTGGAAGTTGGTGAAGCCTCTTCACCACCTGAACATCAAGAAGTAAGTAAAGATTTTGTTGAACATGCTGATTCTGATTTTCCTGATGGAGATGAGTTTATTGCAGACCCTAACATCCCTACAAGGCCAAAATGGGCATCCAAGACACTACATGCAGCAGGAGAGCTAGCTGGGGATCCCAATGACCCAAGGAGGACTAGATCTCACTTTGAGAGTGGTATGTGCATGAAGGATCCTATGTTTGCTGAAAAATGCTATTTGATGGTGGAGTCTGATCCTCAAACATATGAAGAAGCAGCAGGAGATTCAATATGGAAAACAGCCATGAAGGAGGAGTTCAGCTCACTCCAGAAGAGCAACACATGGGAGCTAGTGGATCTTCCTCCAGGAAGAAAGTTAGTCCAGTGTAAGTGGGTCTATAAGACCAAATTTGCTGCTGATGGTTCACCACTGAAGTACAAGGCTAGATTGGTAGCCAAGGGCTACTCACAGGTTCATGGCATAGATTACAATGAGACTTTTGCCCTAGTGGCAAAGATGGATTCCATTAGGCTAGCCTTAGCCTTTGCAGCCTCAAGGCAATGGGAGGTACATCACATGGATGTAAAATGTTCCTTCCTGAATGTATATCTCACTAAAGAGATATATATGCATCAGCCTCAAGGTTTTTCTACTAACCCTTCTCTTGTGTGCAGGTTGAGAAAGTCATTGTATGGGCTAAAGCAAGCCCCCAGGGCTTGGTATGCCAAGATCGATAGCTTCTTGCTATCACTGAATTTTGTTCAGTGAAAATCAGATCCAAATGTATATTTTAAGTTATTTAATGGTTCATTAATGATCATTTTATTATATTTTGATGACCTCCTCATTACAGGAAGCTAACAGGCTGAGATTTCTTCCTTAAAAGGAGCTATGAACCAAGCCTTCTCCATGATAGATTTGGGGCTCTTAAGTCAATTTTTGGGGCTTGATATTGCTCAAACCAAAGATGGAATCAAGGTGCACCAGTCCAAATATTCCTTGGACTTGCTGAACAAATTCAGAATGAAGGATTGCAAAGCAAGCAAAACTCCTTTCCTTTAAGGAGTGAAGCTGGAAGAAGCTGATTCTTCACCTATGGTAAACAATACACTGTATAGGAAATTGATTGGATGTTTATTATATCTGACACATACTAGACCTGATATTTGTTATGCAGTAAGTGTGGCTTCTAGATACATGGATCAGCCTCATGAGATCCATTGGAAAGCAGCCAAAAGGATCCTTAACATTGTTCAGGGAACAAGGACACATGGGATCTTCTATAAAGCAAAATCTGATCTTGATTTGATTGGATTAACTGACACTGATTGGGAAGGTGATAGCACAGACATAAATTCCACTTCAGGATATGTGTTCATGCTTGTAGAAGGGCCAATCAGCTGGTCAAGCAAGAAACAGAGTGCCATTGCACTCTCATCTACAGAAGCAGAGTACAGAGGAGTTGTTAATGCAGCAACTCAATGTTTATGGTTGCAGGGTTTACTTGGAGAGTGTGGCTTCGAAACAGAGTACTCAAGTACCATCTACTATGATAACCAGAGTACCATTCGAATCTGCAAAGATCCAGTTCAGAAGCAGAGAACCAGACACATTGAGATCCATATGCACTACATCAGAGAACTTGTGCATGATGGCACCATTCATCTACTCTTATGCTCATCTTCAGAAAAAGTAGCTGATATCTTCACCAAAGCATTTTGTGAGAAGACCTTCAGCAATATCAAATAACTACTAGGGATTGCTGATCATTCTGTGCAAGCATGAGTGAAGACAAGATTCTACAATTTTGTTTTACAGTCCATGTTTAAGGGAGGATTTTCCCAAGTTGGTTTTGCCTCTTTCCTTGTTTAAATGGACATGCAGTATGTAAAGGGTGACTAAGCCTTGTTGCTAGGCCCTATAATTTTCTGATATATTACTCATAAGTCAGGCTTAAGGGGGGGTGTTAGAATAATCAACCCATAGTTTACCCACTTAGACATTAATTTCATTATTTTTGTCTTATTAGCCTAGTTCATGTGTCCCACCTTGTGCAAGTTGTCATGTGCCTATCTATAATGGTCAAACTTGCCTTATTTGAATCATGTAGCACATGGGAGAGCTAAAGGAATCAATTCTGCTTTATTCCTGGCCTCCTAGGCGCCCTTCTGCTTTTTCTGCTTTATTCCCTGCTTTTTCAGTGTTTTAAGGCAAAAGGAAAAGCTAGACTAGGTGAGGTTGACTAGTTTTGTCATACACATCCTCCTCTCTTTTCTCCATGCAAAAGCATGTATGAGCTTCCATTCCACCACTCTTTAGCTTGCCTAAGCCATTTTTCCAATTCGTGAGCTCCATGACAAATTTGGGATCAGCTTTTTACACCTATGGGGGATTTGCTTATTTTTAGTAAGCCTGCTTTATGCTAGATTCAAATTGCTCCTCATGCATTCAAATCCCTGATGTATGTTATTTATTTAGCAATCTATGTTATTACAGGGTTGGCTATTGTACACTGATTTAATACAGTTTAGTGTTCAGCTCCAATTTTCGGTCTCTTTGTGAGTGATTTTGCATGATCAATTGTTAATTGTTGTGAGTAAAATTAATCTATCACCTAGTTCAATTTCCATAGACCTCACATCATATTACAAATATCTAGAGAAGCAGAGCTATCAGACTCCAAAGATTAAAATACATGTTAAAAAACAAGAGAAATTTACCAACAAGATGACACCAAAGAAAACGAGATTTACAACCAGTAAAGCAAACGAGCCAGAAACTGCTACAACTCCAATGATCTAAAGACTATAAAATATCAACAAGGAAATTTTTTATCAAACATCATGGTCAAGGCTATGGGAATAAATAAAACAATGGGCATATATATACAAGAAAATGACAACAGAGGCTCAAAAAGTAAATTCCAGCACCATTATGAGCTCTATAAATGCACTGATCATGGCAATATTTGAAGGGACGAAGGAAATAATAGAAAAATTCATCATTAGTGGATATCAAAATGGGAAATTTTATTCAACAAACCCATTGAAATATCCTAGGATGTCATTTATAGACTTACACGATTATTGAACAAGGGTGAACCGATTTCAGTCATTTCAAAACTAGGGTTGGTTGCAAAACTAACCAGCACACCAACATGGAAGAACTCCAAAGGGCTGATAATCAACCACATCAAGTACACCACACCCAATATTGTAGTAGAAATTGTGTCTACAGGACTAACAACTACGACGTGTGGGTGTGATCTAAGACAAAACATGTTGGAAGCTTTCGACAGTATAGCAGACACAGGGAAAACGTACTGTTGGGCACAATACTTAGCTAACCTTGTCAAAAATACATGCATAAAATTCCAGCATGAAGGTGTAGCAATCATATTCCCATCTTTAATCATATGGATTGCAATGTATCACATATGACATGTCGAAGATCCACAGTTTCTTGAGCTGATGAGATTCCACATGTGGAACTTCAAGCCATTTTCAATGGCTGGGAACTTGTAGGAACTCGAAGAAGCTAAAGTACTATTAGAGAACTAGTTCTAAAATATAAAGATAAAAACACCTAGATGGAGGGTGCCCTAGAACATCTAAATAAGTCTCCCATTGACAACCCACAACCAGTTAGATCTTTATCACACTGCAGTATGGTACATACAGGGAGCTGCAACAAAATATAAACCTCTTGACTATTATCCATCAAGCGAGGATATTTTTGTAAAGTTATCCCGAAAATCCAAGACCAAAATAGCCATACCAACATTTGCAAAGAAAACCGATCAGCTGATTGTCAATCCCCTGACCGACCAGGAGAAAGAGGAAGACTATGAATTACATATTCGTATTAGCACCTTTACCCTAGAGGACACCCCAGCAGAAGAGGTAAACACTCTTCAAATAGTAACAGTACCACAGAAACAACAAGCCCTTTAATCAACAAAACAACAGGACGAGGAGGATTAGCAAACGGACAAAGAAAATCAGTCCGACAAACCAGAGTATGCAATGAAAAAATAGAACATCCAACAATTAGCTTTGGAAATATCTAAAGCCCGGAAAAAGAAAAATACTCCAGTAAAAGGGAAAGGAAAATGCAGACTTAGTTTTCTAGAGGAATATGATGATGGGGAGGAAATACTCGCCAGAGCTATGAAGATATTGGAGGATGCTTCTAAGAACAAGGTTTCCATTGAAAAACAATTCAAACGATTCATGGAAGAAGAAGAAAAGGAGGAAAAATCAAATAAGATAAGAGTCACCACCCCTCTTGAAGTAGAATATGTTGATTTAACTTCCACTCCACCACCTCCATCCCCAACCCAAATAGTCCAAGAAGAAATATCCAATCCAACCTCTATTCCCCCAGCAAGTCCTTACATACAGGCTTTATCTAAGAAACTCAAAGAAAAATTCGATAAATATGCCGACCTACAAGAGTTCATCAACAAAACTCACAAGCTTTCCCCTGGTTCTCAACAAATAAATACCACAAAATCAGTTGTCAAGTCAGGCCCTTCCCAAAAATTTCTTGCAATCACCCAACACTGTGACCAACCACAAAATTCTGCACCAAAACTGAAAATTGTCGAAGTTATTAAATATTCATTCCAAAGAAATCCCGACAAATCATCTAAAGTTTTCGCAGCACAAATTTCATCATTCATACAATCCACTCGAAATCCTCTACTTCCAATCAATGAAGCAGACAAAGGAATCATATCAGGTGATCTATATGCAAATGACCAAATTGAAACACTAGCAATAGATCAAGAAATAGTTGACCTCCTCAATTATGTCGAAACTAATGAACCTTTCAACTTGCATACATCAGTCGAATATCCTATGCTGACATATGTCATTTTGAACACCGCATAAAATGTAGAACGCCTACCCTTGCCTACACCACCATCAACCTCAACTATACCTTCAAAATCAATTCCACCGACAAATACACAACCAACCACTTATCCCCTCTCTAAAACACATTCAGTAAACTCCAACTTACCAGGGAGTACAACAGAACAACAGCCAGAATAGCAGTAGACAGAATCAGTTCTGACATGAGCATATGTTGCACAACACAAAGAACAATCTCAGCGGAAACATAAAAGAAAAGAGAAAAAGGAAAAAGAGAAGGAACAATAGTAGATAACATCATCCATCCACTTGGCCCACCTAGGGTTGAGCACAACAGTGGATAGACATAAAATCAAGGACAATGAATTGGACAGACTGTTGAAGGCCCTTAACAAAGAGTTCAGAGACATGAAAGAAAGAAGATAGGAACAGATAGAAAATATTAAAGGAGAACAAGTCGAATTCCTCACAAAATGCAGAGATCTGACACAAGAAATCATTCTAGTACCAAAGGAATCTGACAACGACAGACCGTTGGAACATGCATACCGACTATTCGAAAGTGTTGTGTCTAGTATGTAAACTGACCTACATGCAAAGAAGGAAGAACATAAGGAACAGACCTCTATGTTGTTAAGAATTTTTTTTTACAATGTTCTTAGAATCTCACAAAGTGCTAAAAGAACACTTTGAGGAATCCAATGTCACAGAGGAAGTCCTGAGAAGTTGGGTCACCTACTACAGTCAAGTATTTCAACAAATAAGGAATACATGAGAGCAAATTAAATCATTGCAAAGCCAATGAGGTGACACAAAAGAAATGAACAAAACAATTCAAAACCAACTTATGTTAGAAACAACAAAGTTGGACAAAATTGAGAAACAACAAACCAATGGTTAACTTGAGCCAATCCTAGCTTGGAGAACCTCGACGCGATTCTCCTGCACATGAAAATATTACTTGAGACTACAGAGGAGAAATCACATTTTTTGGGTCCCAACATCAGTAATACTGTGGACTTGTCGATTCAACAGAAGACATTGAATTTTTCAAGCATCACAACCTTGACCATCGATATCTAGAAAGCACTCCGTAATTGGAAATAATTTCAGCACCAACTAGAAGTCACAACAGAAGCCATTGTGGAGACTTGCGTATAGAAATGACCATCAATCTGAAAACATAGTCCATAGAAAAAGAAATTGTAGAAACTACTTAAGACAGTCAATTTTGTCACCTCTGCTATTTCTTCGGGACAAAGAAAGGTTTTTGTTTCTGGGGGAGATGTTGGAGGAGATAGTTGACTTAGCTCACTAGACTTGTTAGCTGACTAATTGTAGATTAGGTCGGTGTCATCGATCATGTTGGTTGAGTGAACCGACATGTAGTTACTGTTATGGAGAAAAATTCGTATGGCTTGGGGTCTACCACAATAGATAGAGAAACCGCAAAAATAAATCCCTTCCCAATATGCAAGAGAAATACAACATCTAACACTAAAGGATCTCGACACATACCTTATTCCGGACGGTTGTAGTAGATTCCCGTTGAGCTTTTTCCAATCCCACTCGCTTTAGCAATTTACTCTCAACAACAGTAAACAAGGAAAGCATGTTATATGATATAGTGTTAGGCATACTCTATTATATATAATCAATGATACATAAGCAATTAAACACATCCATAGATTTAATATTCATTTAAATGCACATCATTGGACAAGAAAAGATATTTCTATTAAATAAATTAGAGATTACAGAAGTGACAACCTTTGTCGGCACGTCTGTGAACCGAAGAAACGGAGTCCTCAACTTGGGCCTCCACCATCTCAATCCTCCATCTATCGATAGCAAGATCACAAGAAAAGGAAAGCTTGGGAAGAACACGAAGTGCTCCAAGGGACAAAGGGATGCAGAATCAAGTACAACCAAGCTACGACAACAATGGACTATAGTTTTCTTGCTCTTCAATTCCTCTTCTTCAGTTTATCCAAAGAGTTCATTATATAGTGCTTCAATGGGGTAATGGAAGGTCAAATCTGAGCGATCTCGAGGCATATGGAAGTCCAAGAGACAAGTGACTCAGATCCACATCAAGGAAAACTCCAAAAACATTTGGCCTTTTGCACACATCCCAATGTACATGGGTTTAAGGGTAACATCCACGTATATACGCGAGAAAGGAATTAAAAGTCGCATATAGCAAATAATGAGTGTTTTTAGGGATGATCTTGGAAACATCAAAGGTACAAAAATAGTCCATGGGGTCCAAAGAATCTTTAGAGGGACAAGGAGGGCCATAAAAGTGTGATCAACCATGTGTGGTAAAATCAGCTGTAACAAATGCCCCCTAATGTGTGAGGTCATAGGGGTAACATGATGGCCGAAATACATTATAAATCCATCCTACAAGTGGAGTGATGAAGAACCATGTGGAAGAACTAGCCATCCAACAGTATAATACAATAATCAAACTATGCACATGACTGCGAATACATATAGAAGTCCCGGATACATAAGAGTACAATGGCCATGAATAGGCATGATATACAAACTGTGACATGTGTGGTCATCGCTATGTGAAATATATAATAGATCAAAATATCCATGATGAAGATATACAAAGGACCAATATCTCCATGAACGCTGAAGGTATACCATGGATCAAGATCTCCATAATGGTTGAAGATATCTGACATACACTGGAATCAAGTCACGAGAGCTGAAATATCATGAACACTGGCATGATCAAGGAGGTAGCATATATGAAATGCCAGCAATCTGGAAAATAGTCCACATAAATTGCTATGAGTACATCTCCTACTATGTGAATAGAGGTGTTGAAGTCAAACATAGTATTCCATCATCGGATTACCAGTCATTGATGTATACCATTAACATACACGAGATCACCCACTGATAATGAAAATGGGAATCAAGGTACTATAGTGCAATCTAACAAGTGTGAATAAATGTGTTGAGGTCGAACAATTGGAAGAATCCATCAATCAGGGGACATTGATGTATTCCCAAAACTGTCAATGGCGAGGGAACCTACCACTGATGACTGTAAGTCTCAAGGCACTCAAATGACTCTAGAATCCTATCCTAGAACAAATGATCTGAAGTCGATGGGATGGAATCCATTGGAAGGAGGGAATTAAGGCATCTCCCATCAACCAACACAAGGTACTCAGCAATCCTGTATAATGTGGAAGGACTCGAATAATATGTACATGAACCAGTAATAGTACAGGGAATGGCTGGCATGCAAAGTTAATACAACTGAGGAATGGTCGAATCAGGCTTCAACTTCCTTCAAACAAGAGCATAAAGGTGAATGGTGAATGAATGTAGGCAACATAGGCTCGATATACAAAACTGGGACATCTTTGTGACACATGAGGCATCGACAAAGGCTCCATAGGGACTGGAGGCTTAACCTACTGGTGGAGATAAAATCAAAGAAACGAGTGCAACTCCTAAATTAAAAATACTAACCCAACCAATGGATGTGATATACATTCCTCTATTTGAAGGAGACATGACTTGACTGCTGCCAAAGATAACATCTTTTCCTGTCCGACTTTTTGGTTTTTTGACTTTTCTGGACTTTTTTAGATATTTTGAAAAGCTTGAAAAAGAATAAAAGTGCTTTATAGTTACAAATCTAGGAGGAGATGAGTGTCAAAGGGAAACCAAACTAGTTTCAAGCAATGGAACATACCTATGATCAATGCAAGGAAACATGTGCATGATAATGACACTCAAGGGAAAGTCCCCTCCCTATAAAAAATGGGCAATCAAGCTGCAAAAGTGATATAAAAAGGCTCTGCTTGGCTAGACATGAGACAAGAATGGGCTATATGTATGATAATAAAAGTCAGGGAAGCCGACATAAGGCTCAATAAGGCAAGAAAAACTCATGATAATGCAATTACAACTTGACATATATAAGGGAGTCCTGAGGAAAAGGCTAGCATAAAGTTCAAGAGGAGTATGAAGCTCTTGCTCAAAGTCATGGTAGTACTATACAAAGGACTCCCACACCCTAAAGGAGAAATGTCGGCATGGACACCAAATGCAATACAAGATCTAACTAGGGTACCCATGTAGGGTGAAGCTCTACCATTCACACCATGTCACTTCTAAAAGTAGCAAGAAGGTTCTGTAACAAGATGGAATGGGTTCATACCTAAGGTTAAAATGAACTGGTCGTAAGGTTACACAAAATGAAAATGGATGTGAAACCTAACCTATATGCCATTTTAGACATAATACATGTAGTAGGTACAAACGGATCGAAGCCACAATCAAACCGCACTCAAAATGGACTCCTACAACATCAAATTAGTTCAAATGGTCCAAAATGGTCAAAAACTATAGAAAGTGGGTAAAATTTTAAAAAAAATTCTATAAATAGTAAAAATTTAAAATTTTTCATATCATTTTAAATTTTTACCCAACATAGTGTATTTGAACTCAAAACTTTAGAAGCAAATTCTGGGAGCATCGTCCAGCGGAATCTCTCACCATTTGATCTAGGTAGATTCTCATGCCCTCCTCTTTCATTTTCATGTAATTTTTTTCAATTTTGATGGTCCATTTTATTTTTTAAGCCATCCATACTTGTGCATTTCCGCCCACGTAGAAATTAGGATTTTTTCCACGTATAGGGCTCACCATACGTAGAAAAATCACCAAAAACCATGTACATACGCGGCTGTTTTGAGAACAATCACGTACAGGGCTGCAAACAAGGTTTTCAAAGGCAAAAATTGATCAAAACTTTGGTTTTTTGTGCAGGATGGTGGTAGAGTGGAGGGAAAGAGAGCATGGTGATGTGGAGGAGGTTGTGTAAGGTGATCTTATATTGGCCCAACAAGCATTACGAGCATGTTTCTTATACAAGTTTTGGTGTCTTGGAAGCTTGAGGGCCAAACCAATAATACTTCAGCTAGTAGTGGATTATGAGGATCCAGAATATGAAACATTTCAAATAGACGGGATGTCGCTCAGCATTGAGGTTGAGGAAATATATTTTATTACTATTTTTTCCTAAGGAGGAGAGATGGTGAACCTTCGACCTTGTGGGCCAGGAGGCGGGTTGACCATCGATGAGTACATAGTTGTGTACTGCTTTCCGAAGAAGGAAAAGGTTGGGAGTCAAATCCCAATAAACTTTATCTAGATTCTGGGGATGAAGGCCATACTTTTGGCACTAGGAAGGATTGTAGGGTTGGCTTCACTCCACCAGGTGTCATGGTCAACGATGTTCTATGTAGTAGAGTGTATGCAACCTACAGTGTATGATTGGAGTACAACGTTGTTGAGAAACATGAAACAATAGCTCAGTGACTGCAAGATCGGTAGGGTGCAGAAATTTGGGTTCGACAATATACTGAGCACATTTTTCTTTGAGCGGGTGCCAGGGATAAGCCCTAGGGTGGACATTGCTCCACATGGATTTCGGTATCCAGCCCAGTGACGCTAGGACGATGTCATGTGTATACTAGGCGGAGGTAGGGTGGATAACCCTACCCAACAGACTTCTTTCCATGGTGGTGGAGATAGGGTGGCTAACCCCTACCCAACAGACTTATTTACATGGTGGCAGAGACAGATCGTAGCCATAGACAACTACCCCTATACAGGGATAGACTTCCGCGGAGATTCATATATGCCACTACCACTAGGAGCAGCATATGGCAACATAGGTAAAGAATCCCAAACCCACTTTTTAAGTTTTGAATTTTTTTGTTTTTTTTGTTCTTTGATATATTGACTCAAAAGACATATTTTTGATGTGACGACACATAGTGAAAATCTGTCATGTATATGCAGATGTAGGACCATGATGGCCAGAAGGATTCCCTCGTCATTGATGGAGGAGAATATGAGACGATATCATGGGTGCGAATGTGGAGCGGATGCTCCAAATCATCCACACAAACTTTTTCTGCTTGACACACAGGGTACCCATGACGCAAGTCAAGAACTTTCCCAAGGCCATGCAGCGCCACGTGGTTGGTGTACCATGGGCATGGGTTCGACTCTTTCAATGGCTATCTAAAGCCATAGTTCTATATCATGATCAAAACCCCCCTCCTCCTTAGGCTTAGAGACCTAAGGGTATTCATTTTTGTATGACCATGTATTATATGTTGGTGGCTGGGAAGCCCCAATTATGTATATGACACTTATGCATTACGACGTCACTTTTTGGATATTAATAAAAAAAAATATGATGATCAATTTTATTTATATTTACATGTGTGTGAAATGTATGTTTGTGATATGTTTATGATCTATGAAACCAATTCCAATTTAACACATAGTTATCATATGAGTAAGAATCTCGATTAAAAATTCTTGGAACATGAATGTATGTTATATTCTCAAATTGTCTTTCTAGCAATCTAACACATAAGAATATTTGTAATAATGTTGGATCCCTAATACGATACAAGCCATTAAGTTGCGAAACCACTAACTATGAATCAAGATGTACCTTAAGAGAATGAACACCATGTGAAATGGCATCATGCAATAACTCAGTGACGACACATATTCAGCATCATTGTTCAAAGAAGGTTGTTAACATACGCCTCCTGAAGACAATACTTGACCCGTATGAGTATAAATCACCCAAGCAGCTGAAGCTGAGTTTTTAGTGTGGCATCCAGCCCCATCAGTGAATCCTATGTAAACGGAAGACTCCATACATCTTCCATAAGAAACGAAAGCTAATCAGCAAACCCGATCACCATAAGAAAACCTAACTATACAATGCAAAATTGTACAATAATATACAACAATCAGCCCTGGCTGAAGATCATGCATAGTATTTTTTGAGATAGAGCCCATTTCTAGGCTCCACCAATGTTGTCCCTTCATAATCAACTAGCTCATAAGTGCCTTTCTCTAAGACTTGTTTAATCATGTAAGGAGCATGCCACATGGGATTAAATTTCATTTACCCCAAGGGTTCCTTAGCTTGATCCCACAAAAGGACCAAGTCACCTTCATTAAACCTCCTTGGACGGACATATTTATCATACTGGACCTTCATGTGACACTTGTTAACCTCTAGATCCACTAAGGCATCTCGACGCTTCTCATCAAGCTGCTCTAAGTGGAACAAATGCTCTTTCAATGCAGAAGTGTCAGGTAAAATCTCTATAGCTAGTTTCAGAGAAGGGATTTTGCATTCAACCGGTCAAACTAACTCCACCCGATGTACAAGCTGATATGGAGAGAAACCAGTGGCAGTCTTAACCATGATTCTATAGGCCCACAAAGTAGGATACAACATAATATGCGAATTTTTCTTTCTTTGTGTGATGGTTCATTGGAGAATAGACTTAAGTGTTTTGTTCACTGCTTCAACCTATCCATTTTACTGAAGGTAATAAGAAGATGAATTCTCTTGCTTATACCCTAACTTGGAAGCCAAATCTTCCATCATTTTATTCTGAAAGTGCCTACCATGGTTAGTGACAAGATCTTTCAGAATGCCAAACTAGGTGATAATTTGGTTGAAAACTAAATGCGCGGTTGTCTCACCATTGGATTTAATTGTGGGCATAGCCTCTGCCCATTTCGTGAAGCAATCGACAGCCACAATAATGTGGATGCCCCCCAGCCGAATCTGGGTTTCAATCCATAAAATCCAGCCCCCACATGGTGAAGGGACCAATGGTGACAATAGGATGTAATGGGGTTGGATGCGAGTGCATATTGCATCCAAACACCTGGCAAGGGTGGCACTTCTTGTCCGCATTAATACAATCCTTGAAGATGGACGAAAAAAAATATCTCGCTCTCAAATTTTTTTGGGCTGTAGAAAGCCCAGATAAATGACCACCACACACCCCTCTATGGCAATCATTAAGCACAACCTCAGCCTCGTCATGGCTTAAATAACGATGCACAATGGAATCTACCCCACAGAAGTACAAAGTGTTATCCACTATGAGGTAGTTCTTAGCGACATGATGTAATCATCGCCGCTCATCCTGTGAAAGGTGAGTAGGAACCTTTAATGTTTGAAAATATACAATGATATCCCCGTACCAAGGGTCCAAAGTTGATATAAGGAAAAGATGCTCATCGACAAACATATGTTCATAAACTTCCTCCTCCTCCAAACTTGGAAAATTGGATATAAGCTCTGCAAAGATCAATAATTTCTTCGATTTTTCCAAAACGAACTCGAGATCAAACTCTTGCAAAATGACAATCCATTTATTGTATTTTCCCCCAATCATCCTTCTAGTGAGGATGAACTGAAACAGATTGATATGAGCTACGGCCAAGCTTTGGCGAAGGAGAATGTAATGTGTCAAATGCTGAACCTCATGAACGGTATCCAAGGCTAGCTTCTCCACATGGGAATAGCAAATTTCTACATCTATAAGGTTTTGGCTCAAATAATATATGACATGCTCATGGAGCTCCTCATCCTCCTGAACCAAAACCATACCAACCGTCTCCATGGACGCGGCCACATAAATCAAGAAATCATGGCTATAGTTGGGAAGACTAAGCACAGGGGCCATTGCTAAGGCTCGCTTAAGAGAATCAAAGGAATCCTGGGCTCGTTCATCCTAGTAAAAAGGGATGTTTTTCTTCAAAAGACACATAAAGCCTTTAGTCAAATTGGAAAAATTAACCACGAATCTCTGCAAGAATTTTTCCATGCCTTGAAAACACTTAAGGTGTTTAATATTACACAGGGGAGACAATTGAAGTATTTCCTCAACCTTTAAGGGATCAACTCTTATACCCTCCTTGGATACGATGAATCCTAGAAAGAAACCAACACTTACGCAAAAGATGCACTTATGAGGATTTAAATGAACCTGGTAATGATGGCATCTTGCGAATACTAATCTCAAATGATATGGATGACGCACTCTCAAATGAGAGTGAGTAGCGATATCATCCAAATATACTTCCCTAATATTTTTAAGATCGTGAAATATTAAGGTCACAGCCTGCTGAAATGTAGCTCCAGAGTTTTTAAGGCCGAAGGGCATCTTCCGATATGAAAAAGTACCCCAAGGAAAAATAAATGCAATCTTATGTTGATCCTCGGGCTTGATTTGAATCTGATTATATCTAGAAAAACGTCCATAAAGGAAAATACCTCACTCCAAGCACACTCATCCAAAATATGATCAATAAATGGTGTGGAGAAATTATCCTTAGGACAGGAAGGATTTAAGTCACAAAAATCGGTGCATATACGGATCGCTTCATGCTTCTTATCCACTGGAATGGGATTTGAAACCCACTTCGTCAAGGGAACGGGATAGATAAAACCATCTTTCAATAGTTTCTCTATCTCAGCCTTAGTGGCGGGTGCTTTTCTAGGATTCACCACATGTAAACATTGTTGAACCGGTTTTGCATCCGAATACATTTTGATCTCATGTTCTACAATACGAGGGTTGATACCTGGAATTTCTTCGTATGACCAAGAGAAAATGTCATGAAAATCTTTAAACAACTCGTTATACTCCTTGATCTCATTAGGGGAACAACCCGCCCCAATGTAGACATTCTCAATTTTGCCAGGATCCCGAGAAATATTGATAGGAATGGTTGGTGATAAATTAGCCATGTTTCCATTAGCCATCTGACTAGGAGAGCTTAATGGAACCATGGGGCTATCAATATTCTCGCTAATAATCTCCCTAAATTCATCACAATCCATACGATTGAGCTTAGGAAGAAAATATGATCGATGATGAAACTCTTTCGAGGGTTGGTCAATCCCAAACATGGCCTCAAGAATAGATTCATCTAATGGAAAAACATCATCAAGGCAATCATGTGAGTGAGATGACTCTATTTCCCATGCAGGTAGCACATATGGGTCCTCCTCCTCTATTCGTGAAGAGGAAGGACTAAGCTATGCAAACTGATCAAGATTTGTTTGATACACCACCATTGTTGCAGGAAACGGCACGTCTGTCTGAATGGGCACACTTGAAGTACTCGGTGAAGGAAGAATCCAAGGATCTTCCATATGGGTAGTATGAAAAGACACTGAATTCAATGAGGATGAATCCCCACCAAAACCATACCCAATCATAAGAACAAGCACGGGACAACTAAAGGTTACCATAAGGGAAGGATACATACCTATTCCCACACTCCCACTTGTCATCTGAGAATGATCAATAATCAGGATAGAAGCTCCCGATGATGCATTGACACTTCGATTATGGAATGAATTCTAATCAATTGTAACAATCTTCCCATTAAATGGAAATCATATCACTCGAAAGAGTGAAGAATCTACGACTTGCATACTATACATCCAATTCCTACCCAGTAACATATTGCAGTCAAGGGGCACATTAACCACCTCAACCTCGTTCGCGACGGTCTTCACTCGCAATTTGACCTCTGGAGAAGGAAGAATCTTGTGTGGCTGAAATGATCTACCATCAAAAGAAATCAACATAGTAGCGATTAAGACAACTTGGGAGAACCCAAACCCTTCCAACATGACAAAGACATCACAGAAGTAGCAACGCCTTCATCATGATTAGAACCCCCCTCCTCCTCAGGCTTAGAGATCTGAGGGTATTCATTTTTGTATGACCGTGTATTATATGTTGGTGGCTCAGAAGCCCCAATTTTGTATATGACACTTATGTATTATGATGTCACTTTTTGGATATTAATGAAAAACTTTTATGATGATCAATTTTATTTAAATTTACATTTGTGTAAAATGTATGTTTGTGATATGTTTATGATCTATGAAACCAATGCCAATCTAATACATAGTTAGCATATGTGTCATCATCTTGATTAAAAATTCTTGGAACATGAATGTATGTTAGACTCTCAAATTTCCATTATAGCAATCTAACATGTAAGAATATTTGTAATAATGTCGGATCCCTAATACAATACAAGAGATTAAGTAGTGAAACCACTAACTATAAATCAAGATGTACCTCAAGAGAATGAACACCATGTGAAATGGCATCACACAATAACTCAATTACGGCACTATATTCAACAACATTCTTCGAAGAAGGCTGTAAACATATGCCTATTGAAGAAAATACTTGACCCGTATGAGTATAAATCACCCAAGCAGCCGAAGCTAAGTTTTGAGTGTGGCGGCTAGCCCCATCAGTGAATCCTATGTAAATGGAAGACTCCGTCGACATATTCCATAAGAAACGAAAGCTAATCAACAAACCTGATCACCATAAGAAAACATAACTATGCAATGCAAAATTGTACAATAGTATACAACAATAAGCCCTGGATGAAGATCATGCATAGTATTTTTTAATATAGAGCCCATTTCTAGGCTCTGCTAAGGCTATCCCTTCATAATCAACCAGCTCATCAGCGCCTTTCTCTAAGACTCATTTAACCATGTAAGGACCATGCCACATGGGATTAAATTTTCCTGCCCCCAAGGGTTCCTTAGCTTGATCCCACAAAAGGACCAAGTCATCTTCATTAAACCTCATTGAATGGACAGACTTATCATACTAGACCTTGACGTGATGCTTGTTAACCTCTAGAGCCACTAAGGCATATCGACGCTTCTCATCAAGATTCTCTAAGTGGAACAAATGCTCTTCCAATGCAGAAGTGTTAGGTAAAAGCTCTATAGCTAGCTTCAGAGAAGGGATTTCACATTCAACTGGAAAAACTGACTCCACCCCATGTACAAGCTGATATGGAGAGAAACTGGTGGTAGTCTTAACCACGGTTCTATAGGCCCACAAAGCAGGATACAACATAATATGCCAATTTGTCTTGCTTTGTGTGATGGTTCGTTAGAGAATAGACTTAAGTGTTTTGTTCACTGTTTCAACCTGTCCATTTACCTGAGGGTAATAAGAATATGAATGCTCTTGCTTATACCCTAACTTGGAAGCTAACTCTTCCATCATTTTATTTCGAAAGTGCCTACCATGGTTAGTGACAAGCTCTTTAGGAATTTCAAACTGGGTGATAATATAGTTGAAAACGAAATGCGCGGTTGTCTCACCATCAGATTTAATTGTGGGCATAGCCTCTACCCATTTTGTGAAGTAATCAACAACCACAATAATGTGATGATGCACCCCAGCTGAAGCTAGGTTATAATCCATAAAATCTAGCCCTGACTTGGTGAAGGGACTAGCGGTGACAATAGGATGTAACGGGGCTGGATGGGAGTGCATATTGCATGCAAACACCTGGAAAGGGTGGCACTTCTTGACTGCATTAATGCAATCTTTGAAAATGGATGGCCAAAACTATCCCACTCTCAAGATTTTTTGGGCTGTAGAAAGCCCAGATAAATGACCACCACATGCCCCTCTGTGGCAATCATTCAGCACAACCTCAGCCTCATCATGGGTTAAACAACGATGCACAATGGAATCTACCCCATGGCGGTACAAAGTGTTATCCACTATAAGGTAGTTCTTAGCTACATGATGTAATTTTCATTGCTCATCCCATGAAAGGTGAGTAGGAACCTTCAATGTTTGCAAATATACAATGATATCCCCGTACCAAGGGCCCAAAGTTGAGATAAGGAAAATATGCTCATCGACAAACATATCTTTATAAACTTCCTCCTCCACCAAACTTGGAAAATTAGATATAAGCTCCGCAAAGATCAATGATTTCTTCGATTTCACCGAAACTAACTTAAGATCAAACTCTTGCAGAATGACAATCCATTTATTGTATTTTTCCCCAATCATCCTTCTGGTGAGGACGAATTGAAAAAAATTGATATGAGCTATGACCAAGGTTTGGAGAAGGAGAATGTAATGTCTCAAATGATGAACCACATGAACGGTATCCAAGGCTAGCTTCTCCACATGGGAATAGTGAAGTTTTGCATCTATAAGGTTTCGGCTCAAATAATATATGACATGCTCATGGAGCTCCTCATCCTCCTGAACCAAAACCATACAAACCATATCCATGGACACGGCCACATAAATCAATAAATCATGGCTATAGTTGGGCAAACTAAGCATGGGGGCCATTGCTAAGGCTCATTTAAGAGCATCAAATGACTCCTGGGCTCGCTCATCCCAGTAAAAAGGGGTGTCCTTTTTCAAAATATGCATAAAACCTTTAGTCAATTTGGAAAAATTAACCATGAATCTTTGCAAGAAATTTTCCATGCCTTGCAAACACTGAAGGTGTCTAATATTACGTGGGGGAGACAATTGAAGTATTCCTCTACCGTTAAGGGATCAACTCTTACCCTCCATGGATACAATGAATCCTAGCAAGCGACCAACACTTATGCAAAAGATGCACTTATGAGGATTTAAATATTAGAGGAAATTTGGGCTCTAAAATGGGCCTTATAATAAAACGCGTCAATAAGAAAATGCACCAAGAACCAATAGAATTCCAATAAAATGAGTCAACCATAATGGTTGAATTGACATATTTGTCATAAAAAAAAACTACCTTTTTTGTTCATATTTTCGACATATCTCCCTGTGTTTTTACTCAAATTTTGATCGAGAGAGCTTGTTGGATGCAGAATTTGATTCCACATCCAAAGAGTACCCACACTGCATACTTTTGACGGACCCCTCTACCCCAAAAACAAGAAATACCTGAAAAATGTGATGATGATGTCATCATCACATTTTTTAGGTATTTCTTTTTTTTGGGGTAGTGGGATCTATCAAAAGTATGCAGTGTGGGTACTCGTTAGATGCGAAATCAAATTCCACATCCAACGAGCTGTCCCAATCGAAATTTGAGTAAAAACACATGGAGATATGTCGAAAATATGAACACAAAAAATAGTTTTTTCTTTTTTCCTCCAAAATTAATAAATATTATTTTATTATTTTAACTATTATTTTATTATTTTCCTTAGGAGGCCCATTTTAGACCTCAAAATTCCTCTAATGCGAACCTGGTCATGATGGCATATTTCGAATACTAATCTCAAATGATATGGATGACGCACTCTCAAATGAGAGTGAGCAGCGAGATCATCCAAATATACTTCGATAATCTTTTTAAGATCGTGAAATATTAAGGTCACAGCCCACTGAAATGTAGCTCCGGTGTTTTTAAGGCTGAAAGGAATCTTTTGATATGAAAAAGAGCCCCAAGGACAAATAAATGCAGTCTTATGTTGATCCTTGGGCTTGATCTGAATCTAATTATATCTGAAAAAACCATCCATAAAGGAAAATACCTCACTTTCGGCACACTCATTGAAAATATGATCAATAAATGGTGTGGGGAAATTATCCTTAGGATAGGCAGGATTTAAGTCACGAAAATCTATGCATATACGGATCGCTCCCTGCTTCTTATCCACCAGAACAGGATTTGAAACCCACTCTGTCAAGGGCACGGGATAGATAAAACTAGCTTTCAATAGTTTCTCTATCTCATCCTGAATAGCGGGTGCTTTTCTAGGATTCACCGCACGCAAACATTGTAGAACTTGTTTTGCATCCGTATACATTTTGATCTCATGTTCGACAATACGAGGGTCGATACCTGGAATTTCTTCATATGACCAAGTTAAAATGTCGTGAAACTCTTTAAAAAACTCAGTATAGTCCTTGATCTCATCGGGGGAACAACCCGCCCCAATGTAGACATTCTCAATTTTGCCAGGATCCCAAGAAATATTGATAGAAATGGTTGGTGATAAATTAGCCATGTTTCCATTAGCCATCTGACTAGGAGAGCTTAATGGAACCACAGGGCTACCAATATTTTTTCTAAGAATCTCCCTAAAGTCATCACACTCCATACGATCGAGGTTAAGAAGAAAATATGATTGATGATGCAAATCTTCCCAAGGTTGCTCAATCCTAGACATGGCCTCAAGAATAGATTTATCCGATTCAAAAACATCATTGAGGCAATCATGTGAGCGAGATGATTCTACTGCCCATGCAGGAAGCAGATACGGGTCCTCCTCCTCTATCCATGAAGAGGAAGGACTAGGCTCTGCAACTTGATCAATAGTTTCTTGATATGCAACCATTGTTCTAGGCAACAGCATGTCCATCTGAATGGGCACACTCGAAGTACTCGGTGAAGGAAGAATTCAAGGATATTCCATATGGGTAGTGTGAAAAGACACTGAATTCGACGAGGATGAATCCCCACTAAAACTAGACCCAATCATAAGAATGGGCGCAGGACAACTAAAGGTTCCCATAAGGGAAGGATACATACCTACGCCCATACTCCCAGTTTCCAGCTGAGAATGATCGATAATCGAGATAGAAGCTCCCAATGATGCATTGACACTCGGATGATGGAATGAATTCTGATCAATCGTAACAATCTTTCTGTTAAACGGAAAGAATATCACTCAAAAGAGGGAAGAATCCACGGCTTGCATACTATACATCCAATTCCTACCCAGTACAATATTGTAGTCAAGGGGTGCATCAACCACCTCGACCTCGATCATGATAGTATTCTCTCCCAATTGGACCTCTAGAGAAGGAATAATCCTGTGCGGTCAAAATGATCTACCATCAAAAGAAGTCAACATAGTAGTGTATTGAGACAACTTGGGAGAACCCAAACCCTGCCAACATGACGAAGAGATCACGAAAGAAGAAGTGCCTTCATCAATGACAATACGCTTGACGGTGTTGTTAAGACACTCTACATGAATCAAAATAGAGACGTAGTAAGGCAATCTATGCTATAATCCCATGGTTTCAAATTTGATTATAGTAGAAGAGTTATTTTCAATAACCCCAAGATCAGACAACAATGCTTTCCTCTGCGGAGGACAAGTCTAAAGCACTTCTAATGCAGACATCGCATAAGGAGTCTGGCCTAAATCCTCGACAAATGAATAGTTCTAGGCAGCTCGGGCACTAGGATTATGCCCCGAACGCTTTATGACTCCCTTACAAATGCGAGGTGGAGCTTTAGGTTTATCCATAGGATTTTTGATTCGCAAAGGGCTCTTGGGTGGGGAAGTTTCTTTCCCAAGGTCTGGTTGTCATGAACAATAGTCTTGTGTACAAGTCACAACCTTAGCAGCACTCATCATGCTCATGCATCCATGACCACTAGTGGCCTCCGGTGGGATTTGATTTCCACCCGATGCACAACCAGGATCAATGTGTTGGAGACATTTGCCACCATACATACCCATTTTGGTTAATTTGGCCTAGTTAAACCACTATCCTAAGTTTTATTGACTTAACTGACATCAGAGGAGCACTGTCTCACATCAGTATGAGCACACCCACACCTACCTTCAGTCAAGGAGGCTAACTAAGCCTTCTCCTACATTTGGGGAGGCTAACCGAACCACTCCGGGGGTGATCTGAGTGTCATAAATGCCCCATATTGCTAACTGGTGGTTAGAATCAGTTAAATAGAGCAGTGAATGCACCTTCCTTCATTCAATTTATTATTTAATGATTATCTAATGATCTGGATTCAACAAGGACACCTCCAACCACTTCTAATGGTCAGTTACACTTCAGTTAACCTCATTGGGGTTCGTTGGAGTCATTGATGCACTACCACTTGTTGTTTGGCTTGCAGTGACATGTGTCTGAGCTACTTTTAGTTATACTCAGTCATTTATTGCACTCTGACTTTAGTTAGGGATCAATTGAGTCAATTAGGGTTTTGATCAATGGTAAACTTGAGTGTTGACTGTGGCTTACATTCAGTTAAGCTAGACTCACTCATTCAATTCGAGTGACCTCCTTGGGAATTCAAATTTTCTTAGCATTCATGCTTCCAGCATGATCATTGTCTTGTATTATTCATTATTCATTTTGATTATATAGATCTGCTCCTTCCATTACAACACCATTTTGTCAATTTTATGATTATCTGTCTGTATTCTTTGTGAGACTCCATTTTCAGTTCCTAGACCACTGTGACAAATTAATATGATATCAGAGCTCACAGCGGGACAAAGCTCAGATCTCTCAAAAACAAGGTTTTTGACAGATCTTGCATGAAAAATTGAGCAATAGCTCAAAAATCTAGCACTGCACCAAAATCCAAGGCTTACCACTTAATACCCCAAGTAAGGAAACTATTGATCAAGCTTGCTTGTTTGACTATGTTGGGTGTGATGAAAACCTAAAATGTGTAGGTTTTCCAACCTTATGGTGCCCCTTTTGTTGTGATTTTTAGGTTTTTAATAGGTGGAAGCATTCGCTCCAGTAGTTTTAGATGGCTTCTTCTGTAGAACTCTTGACTCCGTTCAATTTCCACTCATGGAAAGGAGACATTAAGATCCAACTACATGCCATAGGACTCTATAGGGTCACTATGGACACTGAAGAAGAGCTTGCTTCTGTGACAGACAAAGCTATATTCTTGAACAAGAAATATGAAGCATTCAAATTCTTGTGCCTCTCTGTTTCTCGGGATCTTCTTTTCCATCTCTCGGGATTGAAGACTCCAAAGGAAATCTGGGACAAATTGGAAACCCTGTATGGAAAGAAGGATGATTTGAGAGTATACCAGATTGAGAATAAGTTGATGTCTCTCCAGCCTTCCAATTTCGAGACCTTGAATGAATTTTTCACAAATTTCAAGCACATTGTCTTACTATTGAAGTAATGCAAAGTGGAGAAGGTGGATGATCAGCTCATCCTCGCCATAATCTCCAAACTTGGAGCTGATTATTCAATTTTTGTCTCTACATTCTTTGCGCGCAAGCTCACAACCTGTGGATGGAAGATGCCTTCACTCAATGCCTTCATCGAGTCCCTAACAAGTGAACATGATAAGCTTGTCGAGGTGGGGATCATCAGATCCTCTCATGGTTAAGCCCTCCATGTCTCAGGGACCAAATATTTAAAGGGTAAGGGAAAGCAGCAGAAGAGCCCAAAAACTAAATTTGAAGCTCCTAAGCCTAAAGTTGAAAACCAGCAGCATGATGAGTCTTCCGGCTCAAAGAAGAACAAACGAAAAGGGCATCATGGACAGGAAAAATTAAAGTGTTCATACTATGGGAATGGATTCCACCCTGAACATGCCTGCATGAAGAAGAAACTTGATGAAGCTACCTATCTCCTTGAGAGAAATCACATCAATCTTCCAGAAAGATTTTGGAGGAGAGATCAGCAAGATCGGGAATCACAGCATTAAAGAGGTCATTCCCTCATGGAAAGCACTTCGAATTCCAAAGCAATCTTGATAGATTCTAGAGCTTCAAACCACATGATGGATGAAATATACTCTTTCTCATCTTTGGAGACCAGCAAATCCATCCCCATCCACATGGGATATGACTCCACCATCATTTCAGAAGGACAAGGTACTGTTGATGTTGAGAATGGCTATTTTTCAAATGTTTTGTATGTACTGTCTCTGGAATCAAACCTCCTGAGTGTTTATCAAATGACACATATGGGAGTTCCCAAGAGAGTATCCTTCAACCTAAATGATGTAGATATCACAGAACTTGCATCTGGGAAACTTGTAGCAAAAGGCCTTGCAAACCATCATGCAAAATCCTATGAGTTCTCCCATTTTGTGGCAGATGCAAAGCCCACCGCATTGCTGACTCATGGAAATGAAGTTAGTAGATTATGGAATGATAGGTTCAGCCATACCGACTTCAAATACTTAAAGCAATTACAGAAAAATTCTATTGTTGAAGGCCTCTCGATCATCAAGGCAACCACTAGAATTTGCAAGGGCTGTGTTGTTGGAAAGCACCCTGAGCACAAGTTCGATCGGGGGAAGGAAAGCCGAGCTACATGCATCTTGGGACTGATACATTCTGATATCAGTGGTCCCATGCCTATCACATTTATGAATGGATCAAGGTACCTTCTTACTTTTATTGATGATTTTTCCAGGTACACATGGGTTTTCTTTATCAAAAAGAAGTCTGAAGTCTGTGAAAAATTCACTGAACTGAAGGCCTCAATTGAGAATGCATCTAGGAAAAAGATAAAGATATTGAGATATGATAATGGTGGGGAGTATTTCAGTAATGATTTTCTTCACATATCCTCCCAAAGTGGTATTCAAGTCCATCATTCAATTCCCTACACTCCCTAGCGGAGAGGAAGAATCGATCTCTCAAGGAGATGACCACCTGTATGTTGGAATCAAAGAAGTTGGCTACAAATTTGTGGGATGAAGCCATGCATGCTGTAGAATACATTCATAATAGAGTGCTACATTCATCCATGAAATTGAATACCCTTTTGAAGCATACTTCGGACATAATCCGGATGTGTCGAACCTGCGAGTGTTTGGGTCCATTGCATGGGCCCGAATTCCACTTGATAAAAGGAGGGCTTTGCAACCACAAAGAGTAGAATGTATGTTTATTCGGTATCTTGATGAATAAAAATGTTTAAATATGCTGGATATCAAAATAAAACATATCATCATTGAAAGGAGTGTCAAATTCGATGAGCCTCTTCAGGAGGTGGAACTAGTGAAGGAGAAAACTGCTGAATTTCCTTCCTATTCTACTGAATATTTGGATGATGAAATTAGGGGTAATGACCCTGATTTGGATCCTATAACTTATTATATTAGTGTAAAACAAACATTGGATGCTGAATCAGAATTTGAAGTACAAAATCATCTCCCAACATGGGCCCGACAGACACTCTCCTCCGCAGGAGATAACATTGGAAATTTGGATGATCCAAGGAGAACCCAGTCTGATTTCCAAAGAGCAGGTATTGTGCTCTCTTGTCTTGATTATTTGATGTTTGAATATTTTTATTTGATGATAATTTTATACCCAAATTCCTACTACCATGCTCGGAAGGATCTGAGATGGCAAGTTGCCATGGATGAGGAGATGGATTCTCTTCAGAAAAACACTACTTGGGAGCTAGTTTCTCTTCCTCCGGGAAGGAAATTGGTTCAATTCAAGTGGGTGTTTCAGACCAAGGTTTCTGAAAATTCTAGAACCTACAAATCTAAGGCAAGTCTGGTGGAAAAATATTTCTCCCAGGACTAAGGTGTGGACTACCATGAGACTTTTGCACTGGTTGCAAAAATGGACTCCATCCACCTAGTTTTGGCAATTTCAGCATCTAAGCACTGGAAAGGGAATCATATGGATGTTAAGTCATCCTTTATACATGGAGATATTCATGAGGATATACACATGAAGCAGCCTAAGGGCTACATCTCTGATGCATATTTGGTTTGCAAGCTAAAGAAGTCACTATACGGGTTAAAACATGCCCCAAGAGAGTGGTATTCCAAGATGGATGCCTTCCTTCTCTTGCAAAACATGCAAAGGTGTAGATCAGATACAAATGTGTATATACAGTAGTCTGATGGTCATTTTATTATTATTTTTTTATATGTTGATGACTTACTAATAACAAGTATCACAGTTGCTTCTATTTCAATAATCAAAACTGCTCTCCACAATGCATTTGAAATGAGCAATTTGGGGCTCGAAATTGAGAAACATTCTGATGGGATAATGGTCACTTAGTAAAAATAAATATCATACCTATTAGTGAAGTTTAGCATGTCTTAATGTAGGCCTGCACCATTCCATTTCCTTTCAGAGATCAGCCTTGAAGAAGGAAAAAGCACACCTCCCATGGACTACACTATTTATCGACAGCTCATTGGTACCTTGTTGTACTTGACTTATTCTCAGCCTGATATATATTATGCCATGAATGATGTATCAATATACATGTAGAAACCCCATGATATTCATTGGAAGGAAGCCAAGAGGATCCTCCATTACATTCATGGAGCTAGGAACTACGACATTCACTATGCTGCAGACTCCGAGCTAGAGCTGGTTGGATACACAGATTCCAATTGGGTGGGTGATTCTATTGACAGGAAGTCAAATTCTAGATATGTATTCATGTTTGGTGGTGGCCCGATTTGCTGGTCTAGCAAAAAGCAGGCCTCCATAGCATAGTCTTCAGCAGAGGCCGAGTATCGAGGAGTAGTGAATGATTGCATCCAAGCTATTTGGTCGCAAGGCATTCTTTCAAAGTTTGATCTTGGTAGCACTTTGTCCACAGTAATATTTTGTGACAATCAAAATTCTATTAAGATATCCACATATCTAGTTACCAGGTAGAGGACCAAGCATATAGAGATACACATGCACTATATCAGGGAGCTAGTGCATGATAGGACCATCATTCTGCAATACTGCTCGACATATGAGCAGAAATCTTCACCAAGATATTTTTAGAAATTTTTTTTACTTACCTCCATTCACGGTTGGGGGTGAGTTCATCAGGGTGATCCAACTACTTTCAATGTTCAACTTGAGAGGGAGTTTTTTGCACTGGGTTTTCCATCTTTTCCTCACTTAGCTTGTTTTGAGCATTGTTTTTAGTTTCAGTATTGTACAAGGTGACCTATGGCCTTTGTTTCTGGGTCCCTAGCATTCTTATGCACTTTATGTTTTCTACTCCTCCTAAGTATAGCTTAAGGGGGGGTGTTGGAGACATTTACCACCATACACACTCATTTTGGTTAATTTGGCCTAGTTAAATGATTATCCTAAGTTTTATTGACTTAATTGACATCATAGGAGCACTGTATGAAATCAGCATGAGCACACCCATGCCTAAATTTAGTAAAGGAGGCTAACTAAGCCTTCTCCTACATTCAGGGAGGCAACTGGAGCACTCTGAGGGTGATTTGAGTGTCATAAATGACCCATATTGCTAACTAATTGTTACAATCAGTTAAGAAGAGTAGTGAAGGTTCCTTCCTTCATTAAATTTATTATTTAATGATTATTTAATGAACTAGAGTCAAAAGGGGCACCTCTAACCACTTATGATGGTCATTTACACTTCAGTTAACCTCATTGGGGTTCATTGGAGTCATTGATGCACTACCACTTGTTGGTTGGCTTGTAGTGACATGTGTCTAAGCTAATTTTTGTTAGAATCAGTCATTTATTGCACTCCAACTTTAGTTAGGGCTCAATTGAGTCAATTAAGGTTTTGATCAGTGGTTAACTTGAGTGTTGACTATGGCTTACATTCAGTTAAGCTAGACTCACTCATTCAATTCGAATGACCTCCTTGGGAATTTGAATTGTCTTGGAATTCATGCTTCTAGCATGATCATTGTATTATATTATTCATTATTCACTTTGATTATATAGAGCTACTACTTCCATTGCAACACCATTTTGCTAATTTTATGATTATCTATCTGTATTCTTTGTGAGACTGTGTTTTCAGTTCCTATACCACTGTGAAAAATTAATACAATGGTCCTCGAGTTCATATTTGGATTGTGGGTAAAGGATTAGTTAACACAGCTAGGCCCTGTGCTATCAACTTTGAGGCATCTTCCATACGAGGGCACAAGTGAGTCAGATGGTCCTCTTGACACAATTTGCAAGGAAACTTCACCTTATGTTTAGACTGCTTGTCCCCCCAGGATTAGTCTTCTTGTCATTATTATTAGAGTTCTCATTGTTGTTCCCACCCTTACGATTATTTTTTCCTTTTTTCTTATTCCTTCTAGGCTGCTAGTTTCCTTTCGAGTTCGACGATTGTACGGAAAGTACATTCGCCAATTGGGTAAGTTGAGATGAAGTCGTAACTTGTCTCGATGCAAACTAGTTAATTAACAATTGGCTCACTTGTTTCGCAATCGAGTATGCAGGTTTGGTACTTGTACAGCCCACAATACCATCGACATGTGGCCCAGGCTTGACCTTGGGGTTGAAATTGGACCTAGGAGCTTTAGGTATAATCTCATACAAAAGTCTGGATTGAGCATAGATCAAATCCAACTCTTGTTCCCTAAAAATAGCTTATTCCTCATTTTGAACTCCGGATGTAGAAACATAAGGTAATAAAGATTTGAGGACCCACTCAAGAAGAAATTCTTACAGTATAAAATATTTGATTAACCGTTTCCATCTACGCCACTCTTGAATATGATCCAAAATGTGTGTGGCTTTATCTTTCTAAAAGGTCAACAAGAGTTTAGTACCGACATCGTAACATACGGGTAGCTGGAAATGATTAAGGAAAGTCAGCACAAGATCACCAAATGTGGTATAATCCCCCCTCAGTAACTCTATATACCATTTCACTATAGGACCCATTAGGGTTCATTTAAATAGCCTCAAACGAATGGAATCGTCATGTAAGGAATTGGAAGAGCAACAAAGGTGGAAGGTGGTGACATTTTCACCAGGATCTTCACTAGCCTTACCTTCGAACTTGGGAATGTCCGAGGGAAGATTGTTAGGGATAGCTTGCCATGCCAGGTTATGAGACACATGATCGTTCATCAATCTTGACAAGTCAAGTAAGTTGAAAGTTGCAAGGAGAGGGAGCCTAGGTTGAGCTGGTCAATTCCATGCTCCCTGGTAGTTTTGATTCGTGTAAGGTTGATTGCTATAAATACCATGGCCTTGGCCATAATAACCTCCTCCCATTTTACCCATGTAGGGTTGCATGGAAGCATTATGATGTGGGGTGTCTTGATTATGAGGTGCTAAAAAGCCATAATTGGAAGAGTAAGTGGGTTGTTGATACTCATACCCATACAGCCAATAGTTCTGTCTATAGTGCGGTCCATACGAATGTCCATGAGAAGATCCATAAGGTGTTCCATGAGATGTACCATGAGAATGTCCATAGTTAGGGGTATGGGAAGCTCCAGAAGCTAGAACATGAGACGATCCAGAAATAGGTACATGACCCACTGACACAACAGGAGGTACTTGACTCTAAGATACTACTATGCGAGCAGTCACAGAATAAACATGGCTAGTAGCAACATTCTGACCTAAAGTCCCACATGAATTAGGGAGAGGATGAGTTGTTAAAAATGAGTTTGAAGGAAAGGGGTTCAAGGATGAAGGTACATGTGAAGGAATGTAAGTGGTGTTCCCAATGTTCACTCATCTCGATTCTGGTATCCACATAGGATTACTAACACTAGGTCTAGGATGAACATGTGAAGTTGCCTCCACCGCCGGGATGGAGGGAGCAATGTGACTAATGCCACTAAATATCTCTGCATGGAAAGGGAGTGGAGTGCCCCTAGGCATAGTTATAGGACCAACTTCTGACTCATCACGATGTGTCAGATCAGGTGCATGGATATAAGACATGTCATATCTAACATGACTAGTGCTTACGGGTTCATGGTGAGTCTCATTTCTCGGAAACCAATACCAGCGACCAGTGAATGAGGGATCATAACTAGATCATGAAGGTTGTTCATGTGAAACATCATATGTGGTAATAGGATCTTCCTCCCCAACCTTGTGAGGTGGAGAAGACATCTTTGGAATCTCATCCTCATGATCTCTCATGGTGTGTGAATCAAAATGAGAAGTAGTTTTCCCAGAATGTCTGGTTCTCTCTCCCAAAGGAAGAGAAGATGTGGAAGGCGAAAGTATTGCTAAATGACAAGAACAATGGGGTGCCACACCCAAATACAAAATGACTCAAAAAATAAAAATACTCGATCTAATTACACAAACCCTAGGCAAACCAGCATGCACAAAGCATACACCTATAAAATGTAAAGCCAAATTGCAAGCAAACAAGGGTAGGATATGTGAGCTCCCAAATGAAGTAGGTATGTCTCACCTAGGAGAGGCTTTAGACTCCCATACAAAAAAAGTGAACGTTTGTAACCAATTATATTGGCCCTCAGCTTCAACGCATAAAGCGACTGTGCTTTCCGACTCCTACCTGGCCAGGACACTTGCAGAATAACCTCTACAAATACCCCCTCGATAACCTAGGTAAGGCAACTAAGGTCACCTCTATATAATCAATGCTCAAGCATATAGTCGCAAGAGGGATTGACCGTATGGGAAGGGTAGCAAAGCCCAAAACTCTCGAAAGAGCCCCTAGAAATGAATACAATCCTGCAAATATATCCGGTGCTACTCAGTTACAACCAGGGGTCATCCCAATCATAACCGCTCACACTGTCTCATGCTTAAGTCCCTTGTAAGAGTAGGATCTTGAGAAACACTAATTATATAAAGTATTTCACACTCTCACCTAGACGAACACCTAATTGTTTTGTTTAGTGGTCTAGCAGAATTGACTCACAATGAACTATTCCAAGACCCTAAAACCTAGTCTCGTTGGTGCACCCTAGAAAAGATAAGAGTGTAATTCATTTTATTATACGTTGATTTTAATTGGATTTATTACTCAAAGGGTAAATGGACGTGCAACTAATGATGTTATGACATAACAAGAAGTAAAATTCACACCTAAAAATAAATGCAAATGCACTATGTCGAATGAAAAACAGGGTATGCTACTACGTGAAGTGCAAAAATTTTCCTTCAAATGTAGATGCAATAATTTCCTATATGAAAATATGACTAATGTTTTCCAAGCAAACCTAATGCAAGTACCATGCTAATGCAAAATGAAAACCATGCATAACAATGCACAAAAGAAAAATGTTTTTGTATTTTTGAATTAAATGAGATAAAAAGAAAAAGTATGACTCTACAACCCTCAGACTCTGTAAGAAATAAAAAATAGTAGCCAAGCATAGAACCAAGGTAAAAGAGACCTAATGCACTAATCCCAAAACAAAAAATATAAAATGAAATGACAAGACCATTTTAAAAAAATCAAATAAAAAAAGAGTCTCTTGTCAGACACAAAGGGGAGATACAGGCTCCAGAAGCATCAAAGAAGACTCAACAATCACCCAAACTCACCCAGTAACACTTAATCTTCCAAAAAAAAACAAAAAATTAGGGAATATGCGACTGTTATCAGTAAACCTGCGTACATACGCGACAATTCCAGGAAAACCCATGTGTACACGCGACTGTGAAAGAAAAACACGTGTATAGGAAGAAAAAGAGAGAAAAATAAGGTAAAAGGACAAGCTGAGACAAAATTTACTCCTACAAGACACTACTAGGAAATCATGCCCCCAGACCCGACACAGAAATAGAGAAATCAGAGCAATAGAAGCACATTGAATGCCGAAAACCCCCAAATAAAAACAACTAGCAACTTCCCCAGTGGAGTCACCAATTCTGCTATGGAGAAAAATTCCTATGGCTTGGGGTGTACCACAACAGACAGAGAAACTGTAGAAATCAATCCCTTCCCAATATGCAAGAGAAATACAACATCTAACACTAAAGTATCTTGGAACATACCTTATTTTGGATGGTTGTAGTAGATCCCTCTTGAGCTTTTTTCCAATCCCACTCACTTTGGCAATTTACTCTCAACAATAGTAAAAAAGGCAAGCATGCTATATGATATAGTGTTAGGCCTACTCTAGAATATATAATCAATGATACATAAGCAATTAAACATATCCATGGATTCAATATTCATTTAAATGCACGTCATTGGAGATGAAAATATATTTCTATTAAATAAATCAGAGATTACATAAGTGACAACCTATGTCGGCACGTCTGTGAACCGGAGAAACTAAGTCCTCCACACAGGCCTCCAGCACCTCAATCCTCCATCTCTTGATAGAAATCTCACAAGCAAAGGAAAGATTGGGAAGAACACAAAGTGCTCCAAGGGACAAAGGGAGGCAGACTCAAGTACAGGCAAGCTACTGCAACAATGGACTATAGTTTTCTTGCTCTTCAATTCCTCTTCTTCAATGTATCCAAAGGGTTCCTTATATAGTGCTTCAATGGGGTAATGGAAAGTCAAATCTGAGTGATATCAAGGCATATGGAAGGCCAAGAGACAAGTGAATCAGATCCACATCAAGGAAAACTCCAAAAACATTAGGCCTTTTGCACACATCTTGATGTACGCGGGTTTAAGGGTAATATCCACGGATATATGCAAGAAAGGGATTAAAAGTCATGTACAAAAAATAATGAGTATTTTTAAGGATGATCTTGGAAACATAAAAGGTACAAAAATAGTCCATGGGGTCCAAAAATTCTGTAGAGGGACAAGGAGGGCCATAAAAGTGTGATCAACCATGTGTGGTAAAATAATCTGTAACAATTACCATAACTATTTTGTAAATGTATAAATAGCCTATTGAGCTAGATAAGAAATTGTTTTGGTTTTATGTATGAACCCACATGTGTATTGAGTAATATAAGTTGTTATTCCATCCATTATTCTTGTCTCTTTTCTTGTTATGACTATATGAATATTTATTTGTATTACTGGTAACCTTGCAATATGAGTGATTACAACAGTGATCAACCTTTGTCTATAAGAACAAAAGTATCTCTTTGTTTTTACTAGTGTAGAGATGAAAATTAACGTTGCTAAAATAAGCACAAAGGCTCTTAGGAGTTCCATAGTGAAACAAGGCGATAAACAATTCATCAAACATTGTGAGTTTGAATAATTTATCATATTTGTGACACTAAGAGGGTTGAATATGGAAATCACTTTCTCATAGAATATCTTGCATGCACTCACATTAAATTATGATTTAAAAATATTTTCTATAATACTAAACTTAGGATTACCTTTTAACTCATAAAACAATGGCACTTTAGAAATACTCCTCTTAAATATTTTTGAAGAAAAATATAAATTTCTATGGAAACAAAAGTGATTCCTCTTAGTGGAAATTAAAAAAAATCATCATCATCATCATCATCACCACCACAACCGCCGCCACCACCACCACCACCACCACCACCATCATCATCCTAATAACAAGTTAAATAGCATGGAAGACATGAAGCTTCATAAGTTTTCTACAAACTCTAGTCAAAACCATATTTTTCTCAAGTGCGGTTGGCATAATGATGCCAAGTCTTGATAAAAGGAGTTGAAAACGGTTTTTCCTTTGGCATGTTCTCACTATTTACTAAATTAGAAAATCTAAATTAGCATGAGACTTAGTACCTACAGTTTGAATATAATTGAATATATGATTCTTTCATTACCATCATCACCATCATCATCATCATCAAATTTTTGTCTTAACCTAGATACACAACAAATTGGTGTATGAAATGTGCCCCAAAAGTAGAAAACAAATCATTAAATATCAATAAAAATATCATTGGCCAATAATGAGATTATCTCTTAAAACATAAACATTTGAACCAATCTACAACAACTTTCGTTAACAAAATATTTTATATTTCAGGTTTAAGTAAATTTATGATACAAAATTCCCTAATGTTTATCTATATTCTTATTTCTCAACTTTGATGATTCTAAAAACACAACACCAACAATAGCTTCAAAATAGGTAGTCCATTCCTTATAAGTATGTTCCTTTTTTTTGTTACTCATTCCATATCGTGAACCTAGACGCCCCCTTTCCTAACTGACACTACCTAACCACCATCATAATTAAATTGGATTTGTTAGTCAAAGAATAATAATTTTTTTCTATGTGTCAGACCTAGGAAAAGATAAACATAATCTTGTTCGGGAAAAATAAGATTATGATCGCAAGGTGAGAAAAGGCTGCAATGGAAGAGGCTCTGACAAAAGAGGAGAAGAGCAAGTTGAAACAAGGAGCTCGTCATAGTTTTGGGTAATAGGTAGTTAGACTAATAGTCTATTTTGTGAATAAAGTATGATTGTAAACTAGGCTGATAGTTCCTATATTTAAATGTAACGAGATGTTTTGGGTGAGTAGAACAACCTTTCGACTGATAGTTGATGAACAGTTAACATGTAAGTCAATAATTGTAAAATATTATAAATTTGATCCAAGTTGTGTGCGGATCATATATAGATAGAGACATAGCGATAGAGATGAAGAATATGATAGAGAGAGAAACCAAAACCTAAGAGCATGAGATGAAAAAATAATTTATTGATTGTAAAGAAGATATAAACAAGAGTCTGTAGGATGTGTGTGCACACCAAAGGCGTTCAAATATTACTCATTCCATATGAAGAGTTACTTTCTATTTTTTCCCTTATGGGTTTCCATGTTAAACATGTGTATTTGTGTCTTTGATATCTACGATTTTCTATGAATGAATTGTTATGAGTTTCATTGAATATCTAATGGTAGAATAGCATGGAATGTTGATTAATGTGTGTTAGGATATATTTATCTCACATGTTGTCTATGTGTGTCAACAGATCAATATAATTTATTACCTGATATATGTATGATGGTGATTCCATTCCTTGGTTTCTATCAAGTGGCCTGTTGATGTTGTGAGAAGAAAATCCTCTTGCATAATTGCACAAACCCACTTCTGGCAGTCTCCATAGATATCTTGGGTGAGACCTCACTTGCGTCGCAGGTGTTTCCGACAGAGTTATACTCTGTCGGGTATCTTGGGATTTTTTACAAACAATAAAGTATGAACCTGGGTCAGCAAAAAAGACGCCAACAAAATTTTCTATTTTGGGGACCTGAATCATTCTAACAGGGATATGTTTTGGCACCTAACGAAACCAAAAATTCAAGATTGGGATGATTACAAAGAACATTCGTTTGTACAGGAACAAAGTAAATGGTCATGACTTATCCCGACAAGATGGTTAGAAAATATCTTTACAAAAACATTCATAGTATTTTATTTAGTGAATTCCCCATTCTATTCCATGAGAGGTTGTGAAAGCTAGCAACTCAGAAGAAAAAATTTCAAGGTGGAGCACACATAAAGTGTAGTCCTAAGTTGATCCAACAACTGAAAGGATTTAATGATCCTATATCTAGGGTTATCAACTTTTGGGTTGATAATATTCTAGAGGGATATATTACTGATATTGTAGTTGATACTATCAGGTCATACATTGAAACAGAAAGAGATTTCTTCCGGGAACCTCGAGGCCTCTACTTGAAATCCTTGAAACTATGAATAAATATGTTGGTGTGTGAAAAAAGGATTCTAAGAATGGCATTTGACGGATAAATATTTGTGCACAGAGACCCTGGGTAGTGTCACAAGAATATTATGAGGAGAATGGCCCAAAATAAGTTCATATGTTTAATGTTCATAGCGAGACTGAGCAAGAATGTGGATGCCAGAGAGGTGCAAGAATATTTCGGTCAAGAAAGAGAAGACAGACTACAAAAATAAGAGGAATTTGTAATGCAACCGAAAGAAGGGACTACGAATTGGAACCACACCTCGACGGAGAATCATGTGACTAAGAAGAGGAATATTGGATTATATCTGAAGAAGAATAAGAGGAGGAGGTACCAGGTCTAGATCAAGATTATGACATACTAGCGGCCCTACGTACATATTCAGAACTCTAGGTAATACCTAAAAACACATCACTAATTTCTTTCTTCAATCATAGTAACTATAATAGTTGAAATAATAGTAAAGGAATTCCTACTAGTGGAACCTTTAATTCAACAATATCACAAGTACATACAATGGTAGAAAGTTATATAAATTTACCTATATTCAATGGGAATGGGTTATAGGACCATGAGAAGCATTGGTTCCTATGTGAAGTTGCATAGATAGAGTGACAAGTCCAAGATGAGGCTATAAAAATAGCCCAAATTATCACAACCTTTAGGGGTCATGAAAGTTTTTGTGGTTCCAGCAAATATCCCTAAAAAATCACTAGATTAGATCTGAACGGGATTAATAGAAGAGTTCAAGAAGAATAAGTTTGAGTTGCAATGCATCATGAAATTAAAATATATCAAACAATTGCGGACTAAGTGTGTTTGGGACATTGACCAAAGATTTAAAACTCTAATGGCCAAAGTAAGTTTTTAGATGTCATATGTCCAACATAAATAATGGTTCACTGCGGTGATGCTACCACATATCCATATTGCTTTGATGCAATAGAATATTGTATACCAAAGAGAATCTCTTGATCTTTCCATGAAGTTAGAAGCTTCACCGGTCAAAGAAACTAGTGTGGGAATGATGCAAATACAATTGTAGCTTTCTAGCCTCAATTTGTAGATACAAGACATCAAGAAAGGAAAAGAAGTGCAGGAGGAAATCTGGTGTACATGAAGAATAAATGAAGGCCATCATAAAGATTCTTGTCTAGCGTTCATGAATTATCTTGCATTAGGAGCACCAAATCCTCTAAATTCACAAGGAATTCCCTGGTGTATAGTTTGTTAGACCAAATGATACTAGTTAGAGGAATACTTATATTTCAAAAACTAGTAAGTGCACTGGCCATCCTATATTATAAATTATGTCGATTAGTGGGTCACAAGGAGAAAACATTTGAAATGTATTTGATGAAAAATAATGAACAAGTGCAAGTTGAGTGAGCTTAGGAACAATACCTTCAACCTAGGGTGCTGGTATTTTTAGAGTACTAAGTCGAGGATTATTTGGTTGCGGAAGGGGCAAGCTATTTTTTATAATTGTGGACAACCTAAACATTTTTCCAGAGATTGAACTATTACTACATCAGCGTCTTCATATTGTAAATAATTCGACCATACTATCAAAGAATATCCACAAATGATTGTTAAATGGTAGGACAGAAACATGGGAAATGAGAATCCATCATAAAATGTCCATCCAAACATTCAAAATATTTCTGCTGAACCTCAAGAACCTAATAGTTCTTGCATAACAAGAGGAGGTGTTGTGACTGGAGTAGTTAATGAAATGCCATATGGAAAACCAAGATTTTGACCAACACCACAAAAGAAAGTTTTATTTGATGTCCAAAAAGAGAAGGAAGTCACTATTTGATGTGTGTCATGATTTCATCGTCAAAAATCAAGCATCGACTTCCACTTCTATCCCAATATCAAGTGAAAGACCAATCTTGGAAATTCCACAACGATTTGAACAACTACTTCAAAGAAAACTGATAGATAAGGTCAGTAAGTTGAAAGTATTGATTAAAATTTGTTTAGCATTAATAGAAGATAAGGATGTTGTGTAAGAACTAGCAACTTTAGTCAAAGAAACTCAAACAAATGTGTGACCAGAAAATAAAGTTAAACACATTGGAGAAAGATCAAAAAATTGTTGTGATCTAAGCATGAATGCCCTGATAGGTGACTATGACATGGATTATATCATTCTCAACTTGGGCTCAAATGTTAACATTATCGCTAGACAAACATGGGAAAGTATGGGGAAACCAGTCCTAGTATGGTCTCTCGTTTAGTTCATACTAACCAACAATTCGAAGGTTCTGCATATTGGTCAACTAACACAAGTTCATGTCAAGATAGAAGGACTCTTGACCTATGAAAATTTTGAGGTTATTGACATTATTGATGATACAAATCCATATCCCTCACTTATGTCGATTGATTCGGATATTCAAAATCAAACCATTATAAATATGAAGAAGATAGACAATGAAGGACGATATGGATATATGTATCATATCTACAGTATCACTTCCATGATAGATGAGAATCCAATAGTTTATGGAAAACTCATTTCGAAAAGTTTAGTTCATGCTCGTCAGACTCAAGAGAAGCTTTGGAAAACTTGCAGAATCGACTACATGAAGCATCAATGCGAAAATGTGCAAAAATCATGAAATATATGTGCCGAGTAGGTACTAAGGTATGTGATATTCCTACCTTTGAATGTTTACCTAACTTGGAATCCTTTGTTACAAAGTTTGAAGATAAAGTATCTAAACCCTAGTGCTTGTTAGCCCTATATTTTGCATTGAAGGATACACCTACAATGGGTAGATTGCTCATAAGTAGTCTATCTCATAATGGCCTCAATGCCGAAGATTGTTGGAAGTTCGATTTGGAGAGAAAATGCTCTATACTAGTCAGAAATATATAGGACTGACTAATCATGTCAACCATATTGAGAATTGTTGTGCAACATGGGAGACATCACTGTACTAGGAATGGGTCCACCATTTTGTACACACGTTGGACATGATACCAAGAAAATGGTATACGTTACTTGAACTGCGATGAGAAACAATTGACTGGGAAGAGTTAGATGCCAGTTTCACGCATACATTTGAATTTGATTATGATAATCCAAAAATTGATGTTGCTTTGGAAATAATAAAAACTAATATCATTGAAGATATTCTTGTGTCGATAATAAGTTTTCGTCAGAGAAACGCAACCATTCAACATTGGATGGAGTACTACAATATAACAGGTGAACCTAATGATGATGATCCACGCAACATAAATATTTCTGAATCTAAGGGTACTCGAGCAGTGGAGGGGTCAGACATATCAAGTGACGAGTTTTTGAATCCTCTTAAAGTAAAGAAAGTAAATATTGGTTCTCCAGAGAACTTGAATTTTTCCAATATTAGATACTATTGGAATCATGAGACCGTAGGGAAGATTACTGAGTGATTACATTAATTCCAGGATCCATTCCCCACAATTTTTTCATAAATGAAGGGAATTTTTGGTGATCTTGGATAAATGAAGATTCCCTTGAAGCTCGATGCCAAATCTATCAAAAAAGAACCATACATAATCCAAGATATAAAGAAAAAGTGAAGATAGAGTTAGACAAAATTCTATATGCGGGAATTATAGAACCCATCGAGGAATCTAAATGGATTAGTCCTATGTTAGTGCAAGACAAGAAAACTGGTGAAGTATGTCTCTGTGTCGACCTAAGGAAGATGAATGATTCCCTCCCACATGATCCATTTTTTACCACCTTTATACATGAAGTGTTGGAGAGCATCGAAGGAAAATAAGTATATTTATTTACCGATGGATTATCTAGCTACCATCAAATAAGAATTGCAAAGGAATTTTTGTGCAAAACGAACTTTTCTATAGAATAGTGATTCTTCGAGTACATGGTAAGGCCCTTTGGTCTCAAGAATGATCCTGCTATTTTTTCTAGAATAGTTGTAGTTGCTTTTAAATATTTCATCCATAAATTTCTTGAAGTATACTTTGATGACTGGATGGTATATGGGCTAGTAAACGATCACATTGAGAGTCTCAAAATGATGCTCAATCGGTGTAGACAATTCCAAAATTCCCTTAATATAAAGAAGTGCATTTTTTGCACCCCTTTTGCAATGTTACTGGGTCATGTGGTTTCTTGATATGGAATATTGATGTATCCTACCAAGATTGCGATTATTATTGACCTACCACAAACTTTGATAGTGGAGTAGTTGAGAACTACCTTGGGGCATACGAGGTATTATAGAAAGTTTATCTGAGGATATGCATAGGTTATAGACTTGTTGGCAGTCAGCAACAACCCCCTCATTTTTCCTGTTGTGATGAAAAAAGGATCAGTTCTCTTCTATGATTAATTTTTAAAAGATTATATAAGAGTGCCTTCAGAATCTTTGATTCTAAAGGTACTCTCAAATTTAGAAGAGTTAAGAGTCATATTAGAAATTTATGAAATACTTTCATAAATTTGACAAATTAGCAGCTGTTAATCTTGTAAATTTTATATCTAATCAATTTTATCATATTGATTTAGGAGATTTAAGGTATAGTATGCTAATTAGTTTTTCGAATTAAAATGAAGATACATTTTAAACGTGTTTAAAATTTGGTTTTGATAAGATATTTATCATCATAAGTTTTTGTAATTTTTATAACTAAGGGTGATTTATTAATTGAAATACTTTTATTAACGCTAAGGTTTAGATTTTACATATAACTTAATCTTTTAATATCATATCATTGCTTTGTGAAAATTGTACATATATATCACGAAATAGCTAGAGTTCAATCATATGTATATTATTTCGAAATTTTCATTGTAATATAAACATAATAGTTGAATTTCATCACATAAACATAATCATAATAGTTTTATAAGCTTTTTATCCTATCACATCTTGTATTGGGTCATAGGTGATTGTGATTTCATGAAGTATTTAAAACTATATTTTGAATTAATTACATGTGTATATATGGTTTGGTTTTGAATGGTTGTTGCTACTTAGTTGTAATTTTAGAAAATCTTGGGAACATTATGGATTGTTAGGACAACTCCACATCACCCTGTTCATGAACACGATTTCCTTCCACGTGTAGTTCTTGGTTATTATCGATTGACAGTTATGATTAAGGTTCATGATACGAATGGCTAAATTGATAACATCTATTTACAAGGATCATTGCGTAAAGATTGAGGTCGTATTGGCATTTGGATTTGGTTTTAATTCTTTAACACCTATCAATTTAATTGACAGTTGTTAGTTTAATGATGAAATTGTGTCATTGGAATTTAATTCCATAAATGACTGATAGCCATTCCCATTCATGACGCTGTACACGGCCATCATTCCAGTTTGAATTACTTTGGATATGAAAGTTTAGTTAGAGTTTGAAGTTTTAACATAATACTTTCTAAAGAATTCGGTTAGTGATGGCTAGTCTATCCATTAAATATAGTGCAAAACACTGGCTGTTGTACTCATTATTTTTAAATTTGGTTAACATGGCCAAAATTGGGGTTGTCGTCTCTGTCACGTATGAATCAATTGGAAATTTGACATTTCACATTATTCCTTTCACTTGGATAACTATTCCTTCGATTTTCACAACCTCATTTGTTTCAACCCAAAACCGGAGTTGCACTGAGGAGACAACGGCTCCTCTCAGCCGATTTGAGATTTCAGGGCCTGAGCTGGTGGAAGCTGATGAGAAAGTCGCTATACTGTTCAAAAAGATTGGATGGGGTTCGTTTTTCAGATGTTTCAGTGGTCATAATGTAGAGGTTACCAAACAATTTTCTATGAGCTTGAGGGAGAATGTAGCTCAGATTGGGGATTTTAAATTTATAATTGATGAGGATAAGATTGCAGAAGCTACAAAGCTTCCTCAAACCGAAGAACGTTGGTTTAAATGAGGAAATGTCGATAAGAAGAGATGTAGGTAATTACTATTACCCTTACCCGCCAATGCAAAGATGAAAACTGGGGTTTCAGTTAGGTTCTTAAAACTAGAATGGTGAGCGTTTTATGAAATCCTAATCAGGTATGTCTCTTGTGACGAACGTCTCTCTCATCTTCATTATTATCATCTATGATTACTATTATCATTGAAGGGTTGTAAGCTCAATCTTCCTTTTTACTTACTACAAAGCCTAAAGAAAATGGCACATTCAGTGCAAAGTACCATAGGAAACCCTGATAGGAGTTTGTTCCACCATGGTCTGATTAAAATTTTAATCTAGCATCAGCTGTCTCTTAGCTATAAATCTTGGGATGAGTTCTTGGTTGAAAATAAACTAGGGTCAACACAGTATTGGCCAAACCCTCCTCCTAAAACTTGTTGGAAGCGTAAAGCTCCATCAAAATCTGAAGTGGATGACATTCATAAGGTTGAGTTAGGGGATAGTAAACTACATGAAGCAAGTCCACCTGTAGATACTCGTATTAGTAATGATGGAACCATTAAAGTCGATCCCTGTTATGCTGAAACAAATATGGACCAATCCCTATCTGACAAACATTTCAATACACCTACAAGGGTGGATGGTGAATTGACCAATAATGAGAATGTTGATGCTGTTACTCATGAAGCCCCCTCTGATTTGTGTACTTCTAAAAAACATGGTGATGAATCCATGCGAAAACTTGAACAATTAGCACAATTTTGTTGTGATAGAGGAAGTTTTGAGCCAAAAGGTTTGGTGTTCATTCGTACACAAAGATTCACTTGAACCATGACTACGGCGACTACAACCTCTATTCCTGTAACCATTCAACAGAATGCTCAGCCAGTTGTTGTCCAACTTGAGGATGATGTTTCATCTTTGATTCCCAAGACAACGCATATGGATGAACCTATTCCCATAGAGGAGAATCATGAAAAATCATTGACCAAAAGCATTACTGAGCCAAGTAAGTTTGAAGCAGTACCATCATGTATGGATGCTTGTGGGTATGGCCCTGAGCCATCGTTTATAAGCATTCCATCACCAGATCAAGATGTGAATAATATTGATTCTTCTCAGTCTGATGATACATTTCATGATCAGGATGAAGAAACCCTTCAATAGGTACTTGACAGAGTATATGAAACCAAAATCGCATAATTAAAAAACGAATTAAAAGAATGTCAAGCAAACACAACCTTAAAAGATGAAGAAAATAAAACATTTAGGGAGAAATTACTAAATTGGGTTAATAGATGGAAGGACATGAACATGAAGAAGAGTCGATAAAAGGAAGCCAAGAAATCAATGGTAAACACAAACCAGCACTTGCTTGAGCAAGTAGATCGACCGAAGCTGATAATTATCAGGCTCAAAGCTAAACTTCTTGAATCCAGAAGAGTAATCAATTTACAAAATAGAACTTAATGTCGTTTCTATTTTGGTTATATGGATTATCTCTCTTTTTGACAGGTAATAAAAGTTTTAATGAGCATACCTGCAAAATCATAGATTTTGCAGGCATGCATATAATTTGTTTTGTTTTATTTTTATTTCTGTTAACATGGTTTTAATAAGAATTTTATTTCGTTTGTTATAGGTGTACATGGTATCGTTATCCTAAGAAAACAAAAGCTGTTTCAGTTGGCATACATTGGTTCTTCTGGAAGGATTGGATGTTCAAGAAGGCCACGAATAAGTCAGTTCCTATGAATCAACAGACAATACAGGCTAGTCATTTAATTGACAGTTTTATCCCATAGTATAATGTTTATGACAGGTATCTTTTTGAAGAGATTCGATGCAACTAAATAGGAATAGGACTCCTGTTGTATTCATGATAGCACTTATTAGAAACTGAAATGAAAGACTAGTGGGGTTATATAAACTAGTAATTTCGATGTAAATGGGATGGAGTATGAGCAGAAAAACATCATCGAAATATCATTTTAGTACTAGTTTTATCTCTTTACTAGAGTTTTACCTTCGAAGAAGGAGTTTCACTCAGGAGCTGTATATGCAGTGGCTTCAGTTACCTCTGGCGTTGGAGGACTATCCCTACAGAGGCATGGACTACACTGGGGATCCAGATGCGCCACGGCCACCTGGACAGGCATGGGGTCCAGACGGTATGTATGTTTTGAATCGGTTTGTCCAGTTTTTTATGTTATATATGATATATATGGTGACTGACAACTAGGTGTTTGCAGATGTGGGTCCGAGGCCGCCGCGAGATCATGTGCCCCGTAGAGGGGTTGTGGCGGTTCAGGCTTTGCTCGGGCGAGGTCCTGTGCATCGGCGAGACGCGGATGGGGCGTTAGAGTCTGTACGGATGCTATTGGAGTGGCTGTTGACGGGAGTGAGCGATGCGGGGTGGGAGGATCTTCCTCGACATATGATTCAGGATTGTAGGCAGGCGCCTCGGGATTTCAGAGGTATAGCGTTCCGGGTGGCTCTCTTGGTGGAGAGGGCACGAGTACGGGTACTGAGGCCCAGGCGAGCTGAGGACTCATCGGAGGAGGAGCAGGAGGAGGAGTCAGAGGCGGCTGACACGGAGAGTGATCCGGGGTATGATTCCCGCTAGGGAGAGCAAGGGGCTCTCCCTAATTTTTTGTAGCTGCGGCGTGTATTTGATGAGTTTCGAGGGATGTACATGCATATTTTTTGTATAGCTGAGTACTGGGGTATTCAGAACATGTATAGTTCTGAACATGTATTTTTTGACTTGTATATATATATATGCACGTGGATGCACATTTTTGGTGATATTGTCTCATTTGTATGCACGTGGATGCGCTTTATGTTGTGTTCTATGTTGATGCTGCACATGGATGCAAGTAGTCTAGGCTGTTGGGCACGTGGATGCCCCTTTTTTGATATAATAGGATGTATGTATGACTAGGCACATGGATGCCCCTATGGATGCAAATGTCATTTTTATGGTGTTATGTTTTATGTAGACAAATGTTGATGCAATGCAGTCTTTTTGGTTTTTTGTATATTTGGATGATATGTTATGGGGTAATGATGCATGATGGAGGTGTTACATAGTGTGATTGATATGCCAATCTAGGACATTGTTCGCCATTTGATCTGTGACACTATTGAAAGCTCTTGGGACATGTGTGAATGTGATGGAGTCAAACTGTCGGCTAAGGTGTTTTGTACGCAGGAATTTTCGAAATAGGCAAGGATCACGCACTTGGTAGCAGTTGTTGAGCTGGGAGACAAGTAGCTGGGAGTCCAAGAACACATGAAGGTGACGTATGCCCATCTGGAGGGCAGCAGTTAGGAGACCGGTCACAGCATCATACTCTGCCTGGTTATTGGTAGCAGCGCCGATACATATTCCGTCAAGATGGATGCGTTCATTGGAAGGGGAGTATAAGACCCATGCTGCGGAAGCTAGGTTGGGAGACCAGCGGCTGGCACCATCAGCGAAGCCAATGTAACAAGGTGGAAGAGGATCCATCTGTGGTCATGCAAAAATGCGATAAATGTGAGATTGTGGTCAAAAACGGTGAAAAACAAAAAAGAGAGCAAACTGTGCAAATGCGGACCAATGAGGTCGCGGTTTCGGTTATGGGTAGAAACGCTTCAGATACAACCCATTCCGGGGGTTGGAGAAGGGTCGTCCTTCAAAGTCTGCTAAAATGTATGCCCCCTTGCCGAGGCAAGTTTGCACAATGTAAGGGCCTTGCCACATGGACTCAAATTTTCCTTTACCTATTTTTTCGTTGGCTTGGTCATAGGCGAGGACGAGGTCCCCTTCATGGAAAGTTCGAGGGTGAACATGTTTGTCATAATGGACTTTGGAGCGTGTTTTGGCAGCTTCGATATTCTGGAGAGTGGCACGATGATCTTCATCGGCTTGTTCGAGGGATAGCAGACGTTGCTCAAGGGGGGAGGTATCGGGGAGAAGCTCAACAACGATGTGTAAGGTAGGTATCTGACACTCAATGGGGAGGACAGACTCTACACCGTGAACTAAATGAAATGGGGTAAAACCAGTGGCGGTTTTGGTGGATGTACGGTAAGCCCATAAAGCAGGAAATAGCATATGGTGCCAATTGGACTTATGCCGATCAACTATGCGTTGGAGTATGGTCTTCAGGATTTTGTTAACTGCTTCTACTTGGCCGTTCCCTTGGGGGTAGTAAGCCGAGGAAAATTGGTGTTCGAACTTGAGGAGGGTGGATAACTCGCGCCACACACAATCTTCAAAATGTGATCCATGGTCAGATACCAATTGTTTAGGGACTCCGAATCTAGTGATGACATGGTTGAAGAAGAAACGGGTAGCCGTGTCAGCCTTACAATTGAAGGTGGGCATGGCTTCCGCCCATTTGGTGAAATAATCGACGGCGACAATGATGTACTTATGGCCGTTCGCTTACGTGGGTCTGCACTCCATGAAATCAATGGCCCACTTACAAAAGGGACCAACAGTGACTACTGGGTGTAACGGAGCAGGTGGCGTCCGAGCTTTGGGGGCGAAAAGTTGGCAGTTATGGAAATGTTTGACTGCATTGATGCAGTTGGTGAAGAGTGTGGGCCAGAAATATCCGGCGCGGACGACCTTTTGGGTAGTGGCCATCCCTGAGAAATGGCCGCCGCAGGCACCGCTATGACAATCATTAAGGATTTGTTCAGCTTCCTCATGTGTAAGGCAACGACGAAGAACTGTATCGATTCCTCGCCGGTAAAGGACATCTCCAATGAGGAGGTAGCGAGAGGCATGGTGACGGATACGACGACGTTCGTTCTGAGTGACTGTGGGTTGAAACTTCTGCGTGCGCAGGTATAACAAGATATCGCCGTACCACGGGTCATCGGACGAGATGGTAAACAAGTAATTATCGGGTAACTCTTCGGAGATAGGTGGGGCTGGGATAAAGGAAGGGAGATCTGTCATGAGCTGGGAAAGAGCAAGGGCTTTGGTGCTCTTGGGTGTTCGGAAAGTAAGGTCATATTCTTGGAGGATAATGACCCATTTGGCCACGCGACCTTGCAGGAACTGCCGGTTTAAGAGATAGACCATGGGGTTAGAGTCGGCGACGACTGTGGTATGACTAAGTAAAATGTAGTGTCGCAACCTTTGGACGGAAAAGACCACTGC
>LPNX010553290.1:0-37024 GCA_001517045.1 Pseudotsuga menziesii
CCATAAAACCCCTAACTCATAATATTTTAATATATCTTATATTTTTGTAGTACATCTCTTAGGAGGCCCATTTTTTACCTCAAATTCTCTCTAATGCATTTAATTTGTTAGTAAAACATGATCGAAACCCTAACTGAATTACTCTAATAACCTACAAGGTAAGATCTTAAATTCCTAATTAATTTGGTGGCTTTCCCTCTCATTGTCAGCCTCTTTTGTTTCCATAAAAGTTTGGAAAACCTACAAAGCCTGTTTTTATTGGCCACCACCTTTTCCTCTCTAAAACTGTACTATGTCCCTCTTTGAGTTAATTTTCAGTGTTAGCTCTCCCTTTCCGCTCTTAAACCTAATATTTTACCTCATCTGATCAGTCAAGAATGCTTGCATTGCGTTCATCCTCTCGAAGTTTTTTTGGATTCTGTACTACTTTTACGTTATTGGACACTTTACTATCTTGGGCGGGCCCCTACCAATGCCCTACCCATTCATTGAGAAATTGTTTCTCTCTGTAATGGTAAAGTCTTTGAAATATTAGGCCCTATATTAATCCATAAAACCAATTTCATTTGGCGAGAAAAAAAACTTCCACTCGTATAGGGTTGCATGGAGATTTTTAGTTCCAAAGTTGGCAGTCAGGATCTCTTAATTCAAGTCGTTATTTGCTGAGGAAGCTAAATATCGATCACTGGGTGAGAGCCAAGATCATTGAATAACATCTTTATAACAAAATGAATACAAGGAAGCATTGGCTTCCCTCACTTTTCTCAATATTACAGTATCATGAAGTCTACGCTTCTTGGCTTGATGCTCGTTGGTTGCAGCTGGGATTGTGTTTCTTAACTTATCTTACTAAATGGTGGAAGAGAATACAAGATCACAACAACGAGCATGAACAATATCTTGGATTAGTTTTCCTTTCATTGAAAACAACAATATTTTGAGTTGAAATGTGTATTTCGATATTGAAATCATCCTTTGAACTTGTATTTTTAACCTACTTTAAATGTATGATTAGTTCTTGAATAATGATTAAAAATTTCTTGTACAGTGTTTGTGGAAGCACAAATTTGGAAAAATGACCCCAAAGAAGGGAAGCATGTCTAAAAGAAAGAAGCTAAAAAACCTTCCACACATGAATCTAATCAAGCTTTCAATCACACATCTCCCAACATTGGCATTCCATTTTATTAGACATTTGACAATGTTTTCAAAACATATCAGTGAGAACATCCAACACTAGAATTTCCTTTTGACACACTTTTGAAGGAAACAATTGATTCTATCCGTATGAGCTACAAGGTACAAAATTTGATGGGTGTTTTCAAAATATTCTCTCTTCCCACCAGCTCTTTATTACTTTCACTGGGTCATGCTTGTAGGCAAATCCCTACAAAAAACTAGGGTAGTGGAGGTACAAGTACATGAGACAAAAAACTTGTAATTCATAGAAGGCAACAAGATGAAAGAGTATGGAAGGAAATATGAAAAAAATGAATTACTAAAGCTATCACCATAGTAACAAAGAAAAATGATGCATCTGCCCACTAGACATAGTATCCAAAAACTAAACAAGAGCCTAGACCAAAAAATTTATGGATAGGGGGGTTACAATAAGACTTCACCAATGTCTAGAGAGGGTGAGCATACAAACATTGGTGTCACTAGTAGAATGCATCCATCATAGATTTTTGTTCATAGATATTTGGATGTAATCAACAAAATTTTTGATAATATTGCAATTAATTTAAATTTAAAAAAGCTTAATTAGCATTTAAGAAAATTGAAATGTGGTCAATGCAAATGTAATTTAAAAATAATTTTATGATATAATACATGGACAATACATAATCTTTTGGTTTTAACCGTAATTAAATATATAAAGTCAAAATTTAAGTTAATATAAATAAAGTTATTAAATAATGATATTAATTAATTAATGTTATTTATTACTTAATATTACTAAACTAAATTAATTAAGTAATGTTATTAAATTTATATAGTACTAATGTTATTAAATTCAAATTTAATATAATTAATTATAATATATAAAATCATAATTCCTATTTGTTTTGAACTTATTTAAGTTGAAATTAATTTAAATTTAACACACAAATTGTCAAATTATAAATTTAAATTTAATTATGAATTGAAATTTAATTATAAATTTAAATTCTAAATTGAAATTTAATTCCAAATTGAAATTTAATTATAAATTCAAATTTAATTCTAAAATTCAAATTTAATTATAAATTTAAATTTAAATTATAATTTTAAATTTAAATTTAATTCTAAATTTAATTTTAATTATAATTTTAAATTTTATTTACATAATTTAATATAATTTAAATTTAATTTAAAGAATGATTAAATTACATATTTACATATATTAAATTAAAAAACAAAACTAATAATATTGGAAAAACAACACTATAAATAAATAATATAACATAATGCCCATTTCATATTATTTTTATTAAAAGATATTTGTGATATAATTTGGAATTTGAAAGCCGTGACAAAACTTTGTGATATAAAATTATTTGGGACATAATTTATTGTTAATCCCTGAGATCTACTCGAAGTAGCATCAGTCACAATATTTAAGGATAAGATGTTGAGGGGTGTTGATTTCTCGATGTACCAAAACCTCCCTTTTTCATTAGAAGCAAAAATGTAATTGGGTGGCTAGGCACATTTCTTTCCAACCACCCAATTCTCACTAGCGAGCAATCCACGACTATGCTAACATTCACAGTTGTTCGTGAATTCTGCCACCATGAAATATGTTCTCACCATACATGAATCTAATCACAAGTCATTCACTAAACACGATGCTTGCTTGTTTGGCCCTGAAATCCAAATTGCATTCAAACACCACAAAATTCATATTCGAACATGGTACAATAGGCATTGTTTGACCTAATATTTGAACACAGTAGAATAGATGTTTACCTAATACAAAAAATATATATCCTAGTACTTTGTTTCATATCGAAGGAGAAACAAAAATAACTTAAATTCGAATATGAATTTCATTGATCTAATTCTTACCCTTGTGGAGTTGAACAGTTAACGATGGAGCAATGAATTGTATTTGTGGGCGACCAATTGAAGCTGAAGATGATGATGTTTATTCCAATTGAAGTTGAAGGTGAATATGACAGTGTTTCGGTGCTCCATGCTCTTATATATGTCATTGCACCCACAAATATTATTGAGATATTTACTGTACATATCCATATTGCAAGTCTAAATGTATTTTATTAGGCATAATAGATGAAAGGTTAAGAGTGATCAAAATTGATCGAAAGGCAAAATAACCTATACTGGGATCCCACAACAAGTCTCTGCCTTGAGATTATGTGCATTGATTGAACACATAATCAATGCTTTCACTTGTCAAATAGGTTTTTTTAGGTGGAATGGGAAGCTCAACTTTCTTGCATTGCAATTGAAGAGTTCATGTTTTCATAATAGCATCAATGCAATAACCTAGAGGAGACATACTCTTCATGTTGTGATATACATTGCCTGACCTTTCATGCATGAAACAAACATAAAGAGAGTCAACTGAAGCACCTATGAACAATCCAGAGGAAACCTTAGATAACATGACACTACATAATAGAGCGTTAATAGATCAACATCAAGTAAAAGCTATCCATGTACAAATATTTCGCACATATTTTAAAAAAGATAACAAGAAGATGTTATGTTATTATATAATAAATATTTGATAACCAATTCCAAAATATTCCAAATCAAAGAGTGGAAAGTACAATAATTTCCCACAAAAGTAGATTCATGGAATTGCTTGATAAAAACATACACAAGCTTCTCAACACAAAATAGATAAATTGATTACCTAGAAAGACTTATTAGCATGTGATTTTCACAAAATAGAGAATTTGATTACTCTCATAGACTTTTTAGCATGCGATTGTAATAAAATAGATCACTATATGATAATATTTTAATAAAAAATATTGACGATAGACTATGATTTTGACTTTAGATAAGTATCCCGTTGCATCAATGCTATTCAACAGTGCAAGGAAGACTTGTGAGGCATATATGATTTTATTTTATAGAAATTCCTTTGGAAATCATGTTACGTGCACAGCTATAAATGCCGAAAAATAACAACACATCGCTCAATAATAAACTAAACAAGGTAATGATGTCTGCAAAGGATTCCAAGGGATTCAAGTCCCTAGAATGACACATTTATTATCCATTTTAATTCTAACACATTGGAAGTTACTTGTTGAAACATATTTGTGAGAAAATTACAACGTAATTTAGTTTCAAATAAGGGAATTGTTTTCAATAGTATCTCCACATATTGCACCCCGTGATCTTGATTTTCAACACAACATGCATTATTCTGGAATATTTTGGCTGATCGGGTATCAATCTATCATTTAGTTACTCTAACATATAAAATATAATATAATATCGATGATAATAAAAATAAAATAAAGAAATATACAAAAGGGAAATTGACAAGTGGTATCGACTAGTAATGCATAGTCATTCTCCGTGATGATTCAATTCCTAGTCCCAGTCCCAACACATATTTTAAAAGTAGTAAGCCCCATGCTCTTGAAGAAAAATTCATTAACATATATACCTATACCAATGAACAAAAAATATTTTATTCTCCAACTAACTTCCATTTCTATTCATGTGAGAAACACTTATCTATGGCATCCTATTATATAAAATTCCAGTATCAGGATTCACTGATTTAATGAGGTGATACACTCACCTACAATGCACTACCTGCTACTATATCAAATGAAAATGTAAGAAAATTTAAACATTGATTTTCAAATTGGTTTTGGTTTTGAATGAAATGATTATGATGACACTATCATTGGACTGGTTGATAATGAAAGACGAGAAGACCCATTGAGAAGAAACTTCATTTATATTTTGTTACCTTATTTTATTTAGATTACTAATAATCTCTATAAATATATTAAATTCTAGACAAAATATTCATAAAATACAACATATACTTTTAGAAGAGTTTTTTTTTTGCAAAATGTTCATTTCAATAATTATGTTATTTATCTTCAGCAAAATTCCCATTTTAATAATTTTCCAAGGGTAGGGACTTTGCTGCTCACAACCCTTGTTAGTATATACATTTCTATTACTTATATTTGTAAGTGGTTTCCTATTGACATTACAAATCATGGATTATTTATTTGCATTATCTATGTGTGAATGTCATAACCCTAGCCTAGATTTTCCATTAATTCCATGTTAAATTCTCATGTGCATGACTTTTCCTTTAACTACATCCATATTTTCTGAATATCCTTATGAAATTTCAACCATAAATCCTTTTTATAATTGCAATTTCTTTACCATATCAATAACGTCATCATTAGAAATCCAAATGAATTCATCAAGTATGTCTTCATCAAAATTATATGGAACAAAACCTGCACCAATGTCTTGAATTTTGAGAGGGTGTAGCCTTCCTCTTGACACTATGTTATTCTTGGTTAGCTCCATGCCACTAATGTTCTTGTCTAAATTTTTCCTTTCAAATATCAACTAAGACCCATAATTGTTACTCCAGTTCCTGTTCTGGTGATTAATATGTCAACATCCCCTCTGTGATTTCCACTGTGTAAACATAGCATGATGGTCAAGAAAAGGTTTCTAGAGATATTTTTTGAACTTTTACACTAGTGCATCAGGCAAGGATGATTTTAAGGAACCATACTTATTTAAAAGTGGATAAATGTTGGTGAATATTACCAATTCTTAAAACGACAATTATAAAATGATTGGTGATATGTTTCAAAAAATATTTTAATTTCCAAGGATTTTATATCATTTATATAATAATTTGGTGATTTTTAGGGTGAAAAAATTTTACCCCATCAAAATTGGGCGAAATGGGGCTTCAAAAAATGCAAAATGGCAAATCTTTTTTGGGAGAAAAATATGGAAAAATAGCCCACTGGGCTAAAATTCGCCCCTAAAATTATCCCTCGCATAAGGTGACCTTCAAATGATCACCAATATTCAAGTCCAGTAAGTTCTCAATCAATTTCCTTGATAATCAATTTGCAAGATCTCCAACTCACTTCTTCTCTAAGGTCATTCCAATATAACCATTCCTTCATCATAAATTATCCAATTTAGCATCCAACCGATCTTCATAATAAACAAGTGCAACTTCTACTCGTCACTTCATCTCAAAATTAGTTCCAATGTAATATTTATTCATGACACTCAATAAGGTATAAGGATACTTTTAACATCTGCACTTGGGAGCTTCAGCTTGACAGTTGACAGGTCTAAGTATATTCCTTTGGCACTTGACTTACATCTTAGTTTTCACCTTCACAGTTGGTCACTGCACTATATGACATATGACAGGTAGCACATAATAATTTAGTAGGATCTTCCTTAGGTGTTGTGAGTGTTTATACATCTCAAATACTTTTCTCGTCTCCTTTCACTAGAATTAAGCTATAAAAATTTGTTTGTTTAGTGCTTATATAACACTTGGGAGAAATTTTATAGTTGCGCTAAGTTCCATGGCACATGTTAACTCCTTTAGTGCCATCAATAATACATTTACCCAACATACTTGTCACCATTGGTCTTTGAATGCATGACGCATTTTTTTTACATCATGGGAATTATCCCACATGCATGGAGTTTTAAACATAGGTATATGTTTATTGAACCAACACATCGATCATACCAAATTCATGGAATTCCCCCCTTGGAATTTAGTGTGAGTGCTTTGAGAAATGGAGGGAGGACTCTTTAGCTCAGATTTTGGCTTGGAGTTATGGGCTTCGAGATCAACACCCAAATGAAGTTTTACAAGAATGACAAAAATAAAGATGAAATTATGGATTTAAAATAAATCTGGGGTTTGACATATGGAGTGGAATTCTTTATTCAACTTGTGGAGAAATAAACAAACTGTGAAGGATGATGTCCAAACCATATATTTTTGGTTTGAAATACCTTTTTTGACTCATAAATGAAACCTGGCCTAATTTATTTTTTACCAAACATTTCAAAGAACAAATAATAAAATAAATGATGGCAGATGCAAATTAAAAAATAGTAATAAAAACCCATTTATTTTGTACTAATATCGTGACATATGAATTAGACCTTTAACTTATACTTTGGAGTTTCGGTTGGGTAAAATATCGCCACTAACTTGTTTTATAATAAATATAAAATCATAATAGCAATCTTTAAAAGAAAAATTATATTTAAAATTACATAATCTATTCTTTAATTTAAGTGAGATTAGGTAAAATTTAAAAAGTCAACTATTGAAAATTTAAATGGAGAGGAGAAAAATAAGTGATACTTTGAATTTTGAAAAATAAATAGATAATGGGACTTACCAGGATAAGATTTAGTAGTGACAGGATTTGACAAACTTTGAGCAAAGATTTGAGTCTTGGAAAAAATTCAGCGAAATTGACACGAACCTGACGAAAGGTCAACAAAATCAATGGATTTAATTTGGATTTGATGGGAAGATAACCAAATCCTATAAAACATCAAATCCAATGAAAAATTAGAATGTCAGATGTCAAGATTCAAGTAGCAGGTCCATTGCAAGTATACAAATGTTTGCTTCCATAATTTCTTATGGTGAACACTTTTTGAAAATCCATTGATTTTGTTGCTTGACACTAAAAATTTTTATGAGGAAAAATCTAATACAAACATCTAGCTATGGCTGGGGATGGATCCCTCCTTGTGATGCTATGAGAACCTACAAACCAAGTTCCTTTCTTTACCATGTGTGCAACCTCTCTCCCTACAACTCATTTTGGTCATACAGAGAAAAACACTCTTCATGATGAAACCAACCACATAATACAAACAAAGCTTTCCTACAAGTAAAATCTTAAAGTAGAAGTACCATTCACCACTATGTTTTTTTTCATTTCATTCTCGCAAACTGTACCCCATTTTCATGCATGTAGATCACTTCTGCTCCTTATTGAAAACTAAAAATACTGGCACACTCAAAAACATACTGCAACAAACTGAAATTGAACTTTTCCACTGCTTAACCAATTTCTATTGATATCACCTATGTGATTAATGGGTGGCCATCATTTATTTACAATGATTTTCCATAGTGCTTGTACTATGGGAACATATCCATTGCTTACCAATGACTATTGGTATGAAATTTTGGTATATGAAATAGAATTTCTTCTTAGTATGGAATTATATATTTAAAATCAACTTTAACTCAAACAATATTCTATTCATTCATAAACAAATTGCATATCATACGACAATATGCTTCCAATTCTTTGATTAACCAATGTTATGTTCATTTCTAAACATGACATATAATTGTATGTTTCAAAATAGTATTTTGTTTATTCTTACTTAACTAAATTTAATTTCAAAAAGTCATAAATTAGTTTTGAAAATCCATATTCTTAGCATCTTGAAATCAATTCAAGTACCCATTCGTTCAAATATTTCAATGACAATTAAACATATAAAAATCTGACAATCCCACAAAATGTATACTAATAACAAAATAATTACATATAAATCAACTAAAGTTTAATCCATAATTTAAAAAGTTTATCATTTCATCTTATGAGATAAGAGATATTAAGCTCACCTTAGTGATCACCTTCACTGCAGTGTGACTAAGATTCTTTAAGATATTAATCTTCTTTCATATTATCTTCACTATTTTCTTTATATTGTTTTTGAACACAAATAAATACATTGATTACGTTGCTTTCTCTTTGCTTGGGGTAATTTTTACAAAACAAATCCCCCTAGTGGAAAGTTCCCATCAATCGTTTGAATAGGAAAACGAGGTACATGAGCTGGTGAAACAACCTTGGTTGATGTTTTCATTGGGACCTTAAGAACATTTACTAAATCCTCAACATTAATTTATTCATCTTAAGTTCTTTTTCTTTTCGATCTCTTCTTCAATATTTTTGGTTGCTTCTTCTGGCACCCTATTTGACTTTTCCTTTTCTTCATGAATTTTAATTCATCAGAAATTATATGGTAATTTCTCACATACTTCCATTCCCATAAATTGTTACAATACACATGCAATGTTGGTTCTACTAGTTTTGATGACTTCCACTTCCATTTCACGTCGGGGAATGAATTTGCAACACACATAATATCGAAGAGATGAGAGGACATATGCAATTAAGATGCAGGAGATGAATGGAGGGAGGACGAGGAGAAGGGAGGGGGTGGAGGAGGGAGACAGGAAGAGGAGGGTTTGGTGGGTCTAGGAGGAGGAGGAAGGAGGAGGTGGAGGTGTAAAATCATGATAGATTCTATTGGTTGAAGCTATTTTCATAAAATCAAGAGGTTGTTTTAGCAAATTTCACTTATGAAGTTAGTTGCATGAAAAAACTTGAATTACCTTTTCGAAATGACTCAAATGAGATTACGACATACAAAACATGTATGTATGTTGTAATACCGTTATATGTTTGATTTTGTCAAACTATCTCCATAAAAAATAGGAGGTTCTTTTCATTTGATCAAACTATCCTAGTGTCATATTAGAAATTTGTTTGGATTTTTTTGTTTATAGCATGGATATATAATTCCTAATCATTTAAAATTTTCCACCACTTAAAAAATTTCCATTGATATACCCTATGTGATTAATGGGTGGCCATCATTTATTTACAATGATTTTCCACAGTGCTTTACTATGGGAACATATCCATTACTTAACCAATGACTAATGGTATGAAATTTTGGTATATGAAATAGAATTTCTTCTTGGTATGGAATTATATATTTAAAATCAGCTTTGACTCAACGAATGTTCTATTCATTCGTAAATACATGGAATATCATCAGACAAGATGTTTTCAATTCTTTGATTAACCAATGTTATGTTCATTTCTAAACATGACATATAATTGTATGTTTCAAACTAGTATTTTGTTTATTCTTACATAACTAAAGTTAATTTCAAAAAGTTGTAAATTATTTTTGAAAATACATATTCTTAGCATCTTGAAATCAATTCAAGTACCCATTCGTTCAAATATTTTTCAATGAAAATTAAACATCTAAAACTATGACAATCCCACAAAATGTACACTAATAACAAAATAATTACATATAAACTTAACTAAATTTTAATCCATAATTGAAAAAGTTCATCATTTCATCTTTTGAAACAGTAGATATTAAGCTCACCTTAGTGATCACCTTCACCCTAGTTTGACTGAGATTCTTTAACATATTAAGCGTCTTTCATATTCTCTTCACTATTTTCCTTATATTGTTGTTGAACTCAAATAAATACATTGATTGCATTGTTTTCTCTTTTCTTGGTTAATTTTTACAAAACAAATCCCCCCAGTGGCAAGTTCCCATTGATGGTTTGAATAGGAAAAGGAGGTGCATGAGCGAGTAAAACAACCTTGGTTGATGTTTTAATTGGGACCTTAAGAACATTTACTAAATCCTCAACATTAATTTATTCATCTTAAGTTCTTTTTCTTTTCGATCTCTTCTTCAATATTTTTGGTTGCTTCTTTTAGCACCCTATTTGAATTTTTCTTTTCTTCTTGCACTTTTTTTCTTTGTTCTTTATCACTTTTCATGGAATCATCCTCTTGTGCCTTCCTCATAGGTTCCTTTTTTCCATTTTAACTTGAAGTATTTTTCTGTACTATATTCTCCTCTGTCAGCTTACATGACACTTCTTCTAGAGTTTTGTCAGGATTTCAATAAAACTCTTTTTCTGCATTGTTTTCATGAGTATAAAAAACAAAATTTAATAATTGGAAATGTATATATACTACTAGTTCAGGATCTTGTCTCTTAAATAGTTTTTTTCCAAAATGAATATTTTTGAGAGATGGAAATTCCTTCTCCATCTCTCTCGAAAACTCTATCACATAGATTCTAGCAATTAGAGGCAAAGGGGGCCACCTAGAGTTCTTATTATTTTCTAGAATGGATCCCACTCTCTTTATGTAATATTGATATGAAATATTCAATAGCAATATATTGTCAATAAATAGTGTGGAAAGATGTTTGGAGGTTCATATCCATAATATATCCGTAGATAACTGTGTTCCTTAGTATGATATCAATCATAGATGTTTTTCGTCACATAAAAGGTTGTTTTAGACATGGATGGAGTAGGATTGTCATGTATATGAGTGTAAAATGCTAAAATAAATTCATCACATATTATTTGGTAATTTCTCACATATTTCCATTCCCATAAATTGTTACAATACACATGCAATGTTGGTTTTACTAGTTTTGATGACTTCCACTGCCATTTCACATCGAGGAATGAATTTGCAACACATATAATATCAAAGAGATGAGAGGACATATACCATTAAGATTGAGGTACTTAAATTGGTTTTATTGTAATGATGGTTTGATCCAAACTAGATGATAAAATGGCTCCCTAATTGAAAATGTGGCCAATTGTGACTATTGTGTGCATTGTTAAGACCCAAGATTCATGCAAAGTGGATACATCCTTTTCTCCATATAATCTAAAATCAAAATGGAGAATATGTAATAAAAAGTGTGAAGGAACTAAGTATTATACAACCATTTTATTTGGACTTGAAATTTTTTCTCTTTACCCATAATTTTTTAAAACATTCATTCACATCTAGCGGCCATGCCTCAATATTTTCCTCTGACATACCGATGCTCATGCCTAGGAACTTAAAGTAATGGTATATATGATAAGAAAGGAAAGAAGAGATTGTTTTGGATCCTCCCTAATTCATGACAATATTTTTCTCTATGTCCACTTCGGAAGTATCCAATAAATTACAGTAGCAGAAGGAAACACCTCCGACCTAAATGTAACTCGATAGAGCTATGATATCCTCACATTCTTGTATGCACTTGAATAATCATTGTATTATTTTGGAATAAGGGGATAGTTATAATTATTGAATAGACCATCTCATTGGTGCACTTCTCATATAATTCATTCAATTTATTTGATCGGTTCTTCTGGGCCTTCGTTAATTCCATATTTGTCTCTATAGCTATTCTCACGGTTTTGATTTCAAACTCAGTAGGGAAGAAAGCATTCTTTGAGTACACCAAATCATATGGGGAGAAAAATGCAGTGTTGCACCATGTAGTACGATAAGTTCATAATGCTTCTGGAATCTTTTTCTCCCAATCCTTACGGTGGTTCTTTACTTATTTTGTAAGGATTTCCTCGAATACCTTATTAGTGCTTTCCACTTGGCCATTGGCTTGTGTATGATATGGTGAGGTTACTCAATGTTGAATATGGTATTACTAAAATAAGTCCTCCATTTGACATGACACAAACTGTGGTCCTGCCTTTGCTACTATCTCTCTAGGTACTCCAAAACGGGTGAAGATCTCTCCATATAAGAAATCTATCACAGATTGATCATTGGATTTTACCAAAGCCACAACCTCCACCCACTTAGTCATATAATTAGTGCAAACCAATATATAAACCAAACAATACATAATTTTCGGTTTTAACCATAATTTAAATACAAAGTCAAAATTTGAGTTAATATAAATAAAGTCATTAAATAAAGATATTAATTATTCAATGTTATTTATTACTCAATATTACTTAACTAAATTAATTAAGTAATGTTATTAAATTTATATAGTATTGATGTTATTCAATTTAAATTTAATATGATTAATTATAATATAAATCATAATTTCCATTAATTTTGAACTTATTTAAGTTGAAATCAATTTAAATATAATACACACAAATTATTAAATTCTAAATTTAAATTTTATTTACATAATTTAATTTAATTTAAATTTAATATAAAGAATGGTTAAATTATATATTTACATATATTAAATTAAAAAAAAAACAATCAAACTGGAAAAAGAATGTTAGAAATAGAAAATATAACATAATACCCATTTCATATTATTTTTTTTAAAAGATATTTGTGATATAATTTGGAATTTGAAAGCAGTGACAAAACTTTGGGCACATTTCTTGCCAACCACCCAATTTTCACTGGCAAACAATCCACGACTATGTTAACATTCACAATTTTTCGTGACTTCCACCACCATGAAATGTATTCTCAGCATACACGAATCTAATCGCAAGTCATTCACTAAACATGATGCTTGCTCATTTGGCCTTGAAAGCCAAACTGTATTCAACTGCCACAAAATTCATATAACATAGTACAATAGGTGTTTTTCGACCTAATATTCGAACACAATAGAATAGATGTTGACCTAATAAAAAAAATCTATATCCTAGTACTATATTTCATATCCGAAGAGAAACAAAAATAACTTAAACTCAAATATGAATTTCATTGATCTAATTCTTACCCTTGTGGTTTTGAGCAGTTAATGATGAAGCAGTGAATTGTATTTGTGGGCTGCCAATGGAAGTTGAAGATGACGGTATTTTTTTCGATTGAAGATAAAGCTGAAGCTGACAGTGTTTTTGTTCTCCATGCTCTTGTAGATGTCATTGCACCCACAAATATTATTGACATATTTACTATACAGATCAATATTAAGAGAAAGTTTTAATGTTTTTTATTAGGCATAATAGATGAAATGTTAAGAGTGATCAAAGATGAATGAAAGGCTAGGTAACCTTTACTGTGAGACCACAACAAGTCTCTTCCCTAATATTTTGTGCATTGATTGAATATAGAATCAATGCTTTCACTTGTCAAACAATTTTTTCAGGTGGAATAGGAAGCTCAACTTATTGCGTTGCATTTGAAGAGTTCATGTTTGCATAATAACATCAATGTAACAACCTAGAGGAGAGATACTCTTCATGTTGTGATATACGTTGCCTGACCTTTCACATGTGAAACAGACACAAAGAGAGTCAACTAAAGAACCTATGAACGAGCTAGAGGAAACCTCACATAACATGACACTACATAACAGAGCTTTGATATAGAAACATCAAGTAAACGTTATCCATGTACAAATCTTTTGCACATATTTTTAAAAAAATAACAAGATGTTATGTTATTATATAATAAATATTTGATAACCAATTCCAAAATATTCCAAATCAAAGAGTGTAAAGTACAATAATTTCCCACAAATGTAGATTCATGGCATTACTTAGTAAAAAAAATAGATAAATTGATTACCCAGAAAGACTTATTAGCATGTGATTTTCACAAAATAGAGAATTTGATTACTCTCAAAGACTTTTTAGCATGAGATTTTAATAAAATAGATAACTGGATGATAATATTTTAATAAAAAATATTGATGGTAGAGTATGATTTTAACTTTAGATAAAGATCTCGTTGCATCAACACCATTCAACAGTGGAAGGAAGGCTTGTGAGGCATATACATTAGAGGAAATTTCAATTTAAAATGGGCCTTCCAAAAATAATACAAATTCCATGTCATCATGTATTAGCCAATAAAAATTCTTTAAAATTCAAAAAGGAAGCACCTCTTAAACAAATTTTTAAAATAAATTTAGGGATAGGTATCATAAAAAAACTATTTTTTTTGTTCGTATTTTCAACATATCTCCCTTTGTTTTTACTCAAATTTCGATCAGGAGAGCTCATTGGATGCAAAATTAAATTCCGCATCCATAGAGTACCACTTGGCATACTTTTAATGGGCCTTGCTACACCAAAAATAAGAAATACCTGAAAAAATGTGATGATGATGTCATCATCATGTTTTTTCAGGTATTTCTTATTTTTTGGGTAGCAGAGACAGTCAAAAGTATGTCGAGTGGGTACTTGTTGGATGCAGAATTTAATTCCACATCCAACGAGCTCTCCCGATCGAAATTTGAGTAAAAACACAAGGAGATATGTAAAAAATACGAAGAAAAAAGTAGTTTCTTCTTTTCTTCCTCCAAAATTAATAAATATTATTTTATTATTTTAACTATTATTTTATTAATTTTCCTTAGGAGGCCCATTTTGAGTTGAAATTTCCTCTAATGTGATTTTTTTTCTAATAGGAATTCCTTTTGGAATGCATGTTAAGTGTGCGGCTGCAAATGTAAAAAAAGAACAACATATCGCCCAATAATAAACTGAACAAGATAATGATGTCCGCAAAGGATTCCAACGGATTCAGGTCCCTAGAATGACATATTTCTTATTCATTTTGATTCTAACACAGTGGAAGTTACTTCTTGAAGAACATATTTATGAGAAAATTACAAAGTAATAGTTTCAAAGAAGGGAACTGTTTTCAAAAGTATATACACAGATTGTACCCTATGATCTCCATTTTGAACACAACATGCATTATTATGGAATATTTTGGCTGATCCGGTATTTATCTATCATTTAGTTATTCCAAAACAGAAAATATTATATAATATTGATGATAATAAAAATAAAAGAAATAAATATACAAAAGGGAAATTGACAAGTGATATCGACTGGTCGTGCATAGTCATTCTTCATGATGATTCAACTCCCAGTCCCAGTCCTAGCACATATTTTAAACCACAAGAAAACAAAATATCCACAAAACATAATAAAAATGCTTACCTTCCATGTCTGATGCATATATGGCTAAATTAAAATCTTCAAAACCGATCCATCCACCACGAAATGGTTCATTCTAAGACTGAATTTATTTACTGTGAGCACAATATTCGTTAAGTTTCCATATCCAACGAAATCGATTTTATGGATCCTGGCTTCCAAACCTTTCATTAAATTGACCAATATCCATGTGTCAGTTGTAAGACATGTTTAGGAATTCAACCAATCGCACAACAACGAGATGGTAATGGATTTTAGGGACTTTGACAAAGAGACAACATGCCCATCATTTCCATGTGGTTCCTTCTTTGTTGACTACAAAAATGTTAAAGAATGTATGGGAAAGAGTAACAATGAACCAACAAATCGCCTACAATTCATGAGGACACACGTTAGCAAATTATGAAGACACACATTAAAATTGGATTGGTGGAAGGGACGACGAAAGAGGTAGAGTAATTTTCAAAACACACCTCCATAAAAAAACTCCTATAGGCGTAATTAATTATTATTATCATTACTAGTGTTTTTATAAACTATATAAATAGTTTAGTATATAGCTTTTTTTGAAAATTTTATATATATTAAAATAAATATTATATTAATAATTATTACTAACTAATAATATTATTATTATATTATATTTATTTTATTTGAAAAAATGATGGAAATTTGTTTAGGGTTTAATGGGAAGTTTGCATGAATGTTTAAGCAAATAACAGAGAGTGCAGCATGTGAAAAGCAGGGAGCACACGGTGGGCGATGATGAAGGGACGTGTGCAGAGAGAGTGAGGGAAGCGCACAAGGAGAGTGCAGTAACAAGGACTGGTGGGAGCAGGTGACTATGTGGGGGAATGCACATTGAATGGTGGAGGAAAGGTCATGTAGGAGTTTGGGAGGAGAGGAGTGATGTGGGTGGAAGGAGTGAGTGTAGAAATGGGGGATGGAGCAGGCATAGGTTGGGCAGAAAGATGGATGGAAGAAGAGGTGGGATGATCCAAGGGGACGAGCTGAGGTAATGTGCAGGTTTCAGAGGTGGAGGACAAGAAGAATGGGAAGGGACAAGGACTGGGAGTGGAGCAGCGAGCGTGAAGGTGTGAAGGCTTGAGTAGAGCAGTGTAGTGGATGGAGGGCAGAGTGGGGCAAGCAAAATGTGGAGGGATGGATGGACACTATAATGGTGCATAGGTTGTGGGTGTATGGGAAGTGTGACGTAAGTGAAGGGAGATCCGATAGTGTGGAATTTGGATGGAATGGAGTGTTGGAAGGTGGAATAAACTTGGAAATGCAAGAGAGAGGAACACATGCTTGGTGAGGGTGTGGGAGTAGCGTGGAAGAGAAAATGGTGTGCACAAGGTGGAGTCCAGGTGCAGTGAGAGAGAATCGGGAGATGGAGTGTTTGATGAGAATGAGGGGGTAGGGAATGGGATGCAATGAGTGGAGAGAGTGTAAGGTAATAATATTCCGAGAGGAATGAGTGCAAGCATCAGTGTGAGCAAGAGCTTGAAGCTTTGATACCACTTGTAAGGTTAAAACCTTACATATTAGATATTAAAACTTAAAAATTCAAAATGTTAAATACGGATAAAATTTTAACATTTTCTTTTGAAAATAATATAATATATACATTTAAAAAAATTATATCCCTAAAATTTATATATTTAAACATTATTAATAAAACATATAACTATATTACCAATATAGTCAATAAACAAAACAAAATTGGAATAAATAGAGACGTAAGACATATACATTTTTTTTTTGAAAAAAATATAATATATACAATTAAAAAATATTTATGTCTAATGTTTACATATTTAAACATTCTTAATAAAACATATAACTAATTACGAATATAGTCAATAAAAAAAATTGGAATGAATATAGATGTATGACATTAAACGTTTTGTGTACTTTACAAACCAATAAAAAAATACACAATTTATTTTTTGGCATACTTTACAAAGAATTTAAAATAATTATACTTTACAAAGAATTAAAAAAATCACAAGGTTTTTTGGCCTACACTCTTGACATATTTTATAAAAAATAAAAAAATATATAAACCTTTTGACATAAGGAAAATAATAATAATAAATATACAAATTGCCTTAATGTAAAAGCACTGTGTTAATAGACAAATATATTAATCCCCATTCTCTTCAAGAAAAATTAATAAACCTTTATACCTATACCCATGAACATAAAATATTTCATTCTCCAACTAACTTCCATTTCCATTAATGTGAGCAATGCTTATCTCTAGCATCCTTTTATATAAAATTCCAAGATTCATGAAACCTAGTTTCTATTTAAACAAACATTCATGAAACTGATTTTTAACTGAAACAAACATCTCTTATTGAACAAATCTTTTAAAATGGAAAATATCACATTCTCTGGAATCCTTTTATATAAAACTCCATATCACAATCAGTGAAATTGAGATTTTACTGAAACAAACATCTCTTATTAAACAATGAATCTCAAACAAGTGATATAAATCTGTCTATGGTTGTGGTTGTTCTTGTGGCCATGCTAGGTAGGTAGACAGAATGATAATGGTATCAAAGAGTTTGTTTCTTATTACCGGACAAAATATATGTATAATACAAAAGTAGTATATTATAATAATCTATATTAACCTAGATTAACCAACATAGCCTGCAACAACCTAATGAAAAGATAGCAATATACTAGCTAATCCTGTTCAATATGCCTTGGACCAGTCCAATGACTAAATAATTAAAATTTCCTTTAGATTCATATGTTGATTATAGAGCTAGTTTAATAAGAATCCCAAATAAAAAGATCAAACAACATATAAAACTTATCAAAAAAAGGGGTACATACCAATTCTTACTCCATTTCATTCAATATTTTGATCAAGGTAAGGAATTTATGCTGAGAGAGCTTACCTACCAAATTCCATTTGAGATTGAGGTGCTTGTTCTTGCGAATTCGAGTTGTTTTGTTTCGTGAGCTACTAATAATGGTTCATGTTTCACAACTTGACATTTTCAACATTATCAAACTTTGACATTCTCAATAATACAAATAAATATCCTTGATATTTAAGCTTCATTTCATGGATGGAATCTAAAATGTGGGGATATTTTTTGGGGATGCGGATAGAATTCCATCCATGCACCTTGTAATATTTTTTCCCATGGCACTTAACATTTTTCCAATTCCTCTTTCATCCTCATTTTTAGTTTCTATTAAAAAGATGAACAAAGTAACGACTTGATCTCTAAATTTCCTTACGCAGTCTTAACTTGATGACAGACCATTGAAGTTGATGCACTTAAGGTTGTATAACTGATTGTTGATTGCCTACTATTATTCAGGTTCAAAACTTGACATTACTTTTCGTGCACATAGAGATGAGTAAATTCTTTGGGGTCTCAATTTAACTTTGATGAATCATATTTCAGGGTAAAAGTAAATCATTACATTAGATAATTTGAAAAAGTAGAGGTTGCAAAAGATGACACATGGGATAGATGTTTATGATTTTGTCCATGGTGTTGAAGAAGAAACCAAGGATGGTCAATACCCTTTCATTTAACCAAATTATTTGGGCTCTAAGTAGGCTACGAACTGGAACATATTTTCAAAGTAATGTTTTCTTCAACTAATGCAAAATAGTTTATCTAGAAAATATATTACATTTGTTGTGATATCGACAAGTTTTGTAGTTTATTATCTAATTGGACATACTCAAAGAAAACCGTAGGGTCTTTGCATTTATGGAAAATTTCTTATAAGTTGAACTAGGGTCTTTGCATTTATGGCTATTGGTTAGCGTGACTACTAGTATATGATAATATATTAAAGGATTATAGGCTGCTCCAATTTCTAACTCATGACATGGCTTGGATATTCCTTTATGTAAGTGTTTTTACTATGGTCCATCAGACAACACCTCATAGAGTCATATACCTTCCAAAAATTTAAAATGCTGGAATGTTAAAAAAAACCTTCCTACAACAAGAAACACACTCTCAAATATTATAGGTAGGTAGATATATGGGTGTGGCAGTGGCCATAATGGATAGTGGTGTGGATTTGGTCATGGTTGTGCTACGTGTGTAGGTAGGTAGATATAATGAACAAAGTAGAGCATGCATGTGGCCCTTTGGAAACATTAAATAGAAAGGCAATATTACTGAAAGAAAAAGGTAGTATTGCTGAAAGGAAAGGCGAGGTTGATAGGCTACATAAGGGAAAATATGTAAATGAGTTTATAAAGGGACATGATAGGTGAGGGATTAGCATATCAGGATTCTATGTGAATGAATACACACAATTATTGAGAGAAATCATGGATCTCCATGTCGAAAAGGAAACAAAACTCAACTACATGTAGCAGAGGTTAATTCAGAGTAGGGCAGACTATATTTCTGAAACCTATAGACAAGCACTGCAATACAACCTCCTTCTCTATCACATATAGAATCTACTGAGTACATATACTCAAGACTCAGATTAGATAGAGGAGCAGGAGGAAAATGTTTTGAAATCCTGTAATAGTTATATGCAATAGTTATATATATGCAAGAACTTCCTTCTTTCTTTTGCTTCAAAGGAAAAAGGAACAAGATATTATTTTTCCAGGTCTCATAATGCAATGTTCTGGTTGTCTCTATGATTCACCCAAAAAAAAATAAAACTTATAAAAGTAGTATTAATAACCGAATCATATCATGTATCATAATACCCATTGGATTAAGTAATAGCAACCACACATCATAGATCAATATTCAATATTTGACAAAATATCTCAGAGTTCCAACAGTGTCATTTCCAAGCATACACCTGCACTTTCAACCATTAGAGAATACACCTGCACTTTCAGGAATGACATCGCATTAAAATTTCATGCACCATTAACAAAACATCTTGAAACAACTCCCAAAAACAAGTTTACATGATTTTACTAAAATTGGGTAAAACCTACATGTTGCACAATTGTCATTATTAAAACCTGCAAAGCAGGTTTGCTAATTTTCATTGTCATCTAAAGAGAAAATAAACGGGAAGGAAAAGGTACTAGAAGACATCAACTCTAAATCTCGCAGGATCATTAATTTTCCCTGCATCTATAGAGAAAATCAAGGGCCAGCAAAAGGTACTAGTTGACATCAACTCTAAAGCTTCCATCCATCCATTGGAGATGTGTGCAATTAAAGAGAAAATAAAGCTGAAGAGTACCTTCATTTTGATAACTATCGACCCTGACAAAGATCGAGGGAAATATGGTACTCTTCCCCTACTTCCCACTTACAATATTAAGTCGATATTTCCCCTAAATTCTTGAGTCCATAGGGCAGGTTAAAGAATCAGAAAAAGAAGTTGGGGGTCAACAAAGAATCCGAGAAAGAAGTTGGGACAAAACACCAAGAAACTAGGAAGGGGTGTTGTAAACTATGTTGATGCATAAAAAAATGAACCTACAAACCCAGAAAGAATGTACCTTTAATGCAAAGAGGACATACACGATGGAAAATATCAAGAACACTTATCAGAGGTTACAAAGTATGGAAATATCACCCTGTAATAAGTAATGTATACTTTAAAGTAATAGTAACTATTGGTGAGACTAGATATCCTTACCCTTGGCATGCACTTTGCATATTTTCCTATATATTTCTGATAATGGTTTATGATCATCCAGCAGAGCTGACCTCCAAAAATGAGTATATAGATTTGGACACTCAATGTAGACCTACCTACACATTTCAAGAAATTATTAACTGATGTTTTCCTATTGAAGGCTATCCTAAGTGACTTGAATTAAAAATACTGCTTTACCTGATACCATTTACAAATTGCATAGCAGAGCAATCAAATATTCTGTCAGATGGCATACCAGAACAATCGAATCTCCTCTCATAGGTTTTTGCTGTTGCTGGCATCAAAAAATTGCATACTCCACATCACATACAACTTGATCTGATCCATATAAAAAAAAGAAAACCCTAAACATCAATATAAACGAAATGAAAAGAGGAGACATTGTGAAAATTATAGAAGTTGCAGAAGCGGAAATGCCAGTAATTGTAGAATGCGAAAATTTCAGAAAAAGACAATATAATGCTTGATGGTCTTAAAAGCAATACAATGGAGTAGTTATAATACAATAAAATAAAGAAAAGATTAAAGAAAAAAATCAAAATAAACCAATTCAATTTGATGTGTATAAAAGCTTAAATGCCAAAAGTTGCAGAAGCGAAATGCCAGAAGTTGGAGAAGCGGAAACGCCAGTAATTGCAGAATGCGGAAATTCCAAAAAAAGACAATATAATTTTTGATAGTCTTAAATACAATACAATGGATTAGTTACAATACAATAAAAGAAGGAAAAGCTTAAAGAGAAAAATAAACATAAACCAATTCAATTTGAATTCTATAAAAGCTTAAAAAAGAAACAGCATAAAGGAAAATAGAAACAAATTTATAATTTTTCTTGTAAAATTGTGCTTTTTCTAAGTGGTGTTAATGGAAACAAACTTATAAAATGGAAGCAACTTTTAGGCAATAAATTTAATGCCCCATTTTGGATTTACCTTCATAACCACCATTGCTTGTTTGTATTTTTATTATGGTGGAACTTCATGAGTATAACTTGCAGTTATATATTTAATTTGTTTTCGTTCATGAAATGTGAAAAATAAGATATGCTATGAAGATATCATATAATGATGTAATTGACTGGATTATTATATGATGTGTGTACCTATGATGAATTAAATTATTACACGAAAGAATGATGAGGATAATGATGTGGATTGATTGATTGTCAAGTAGAATTACTTGTTGTACATGTGTATTTGTGAAGTACTAACCCATAGGACATTGACGCTATTTGATAATCAAATACTTGATATGACACGTGGAATAGTAACTTGCTATGCTGCAAACCTTAGTAACCAAAATGATGATATGATGACACAATCCGATAATCCCGATAGCAGCAAAGTATGAATTGATAGGGCACAAGCCGAGTATGTTGAGAGGGTTGGATGTGTTTCGCACCCTAGGTCACTATGATACCTGAGGTCATGGGAAGGAAGTGCTGAGACACGCTCCCCAAGTTGTTGTGATGATGATGGTCGGATGCCTGCTAGGAGAGGCTAGGTCCGCTAGTTAGCCGACGCTACCGCTCTCAAGTTCTATGTGGTCAGGCGAGTATAAAGTTGCACCCACTTTGTACTAGTAGAGGAAGGAAAGGGAGGATGTGGACGTAGGTTAGGATGGGAGGATATGATAGTTAGTATTGTTTACAGTGGGGTGTTTCCTCGTACTGAGTTAGTGGTAGTAGGTACCTGTCTTGTTTGACCAATTAAGTTAATAAGAACACAAATATAATATATGGAACTATAAATGGGAGTAACCATTAAATAACTGAGAATGTAAAAGAAAGTACCTTATATGTGTATACTTGTTCGGCTTGTGTAAAAGGATTGTTAGTATTAGTTAGCATTTATGCATATGGAAGATAATTTATGTTATAGTACATGTTCGACCTGTGCATGTACTGGCCATGCATGCACACCTTGCACATGCACGCTAGTATGGATATGAAAATACTTGACATGTTGAATAATTGGATCAGTTGTAATAAGTAAATATGTTAATTATGTGTTAATTAAATTCAAGAAATCACTGTTAAGTTACTGGATATGTGTAAAACAAGTCAATTAAGCTATTAATTAATTATATGTAAACATTGTAGTAAGCAATTAAGATAAGTGTCATTGATAAGCATTAACGTGGGAAAATGGTACTATTTAATTATTAATCTTGATTAATTAAGCCATTAAACATACTTTGTTTTATCGATAAAAGTGTATTAGGATACTTAACAATTAAACAAATAAATGTTGATATTATTATTTATTGCCAAATATTGTTATTGTTAATTATGATAATAAATTAGCAATATAATTATTATTATGTTTATTATTATTAAACTAAAAATTACTATTAATAATCTGTCCGTTATAAAGAATCATGAGTGAAACTCCTAAATTTCGCCATTACTAAAAAGGCGATTCATCAAGGGGTATTATTAACTTATCAAAATTATTATTAAGTTATTAAAAATGTATTATTAATAAAGGGATTAAGTTAAGATAGGCTCATTCAAATATGTATATATTAATTAACTGCTGTCATGTCATACAAATGATATAAATTAAATAGTAATTATGTTGATCCAAAATGATGGTTGGATTAAATTATAAAATTAATTTACTTAAAGCTTCCATATTTTATTCCTAGATTATTTAAACATTAAATGCAAATCATAATATCATTTATCATGTTTTTAAATGGACACGTAATAAACCTCATCATCATTGAGTTGATATTTATATTTTATCCTAAAAATATTAATGAAGAAGTGGTGGTAATTTATAGAATTTAACTTGTCATGTAACTTAATATAAAAAGGCATTATTATCTTGTGCAGTAAAATAGACAAAATGAAGTGAGCAATTAATCATTTGACTTCTCGAGAGGATGAGAAATCCTAGAATTAATGTCACAATTATCTTACCCTTGGTTAGCGTGATTATATTAATGGTTTAGAATCCCAAAAAGGGAGGCTAAGGTGGTGGAGTAAGATGGAAGGCTAATGAAGGTGAAAATTAGTATATAGGTAAGAGTTTGGGGGATTGTTCGGGGGAGGGTTCTTTTTTTTGGTGAGGGAAGAATGTGATTGAGGATTTTAAGGAGAAGGAAGGAAAACTGAGGAGGGGGTTAACTCGGGTATTGAGGAGGTGAGAAACTAAAACCAGGAAAGGAAATTGAACCATGGAGATCAAACTATGAACTATGGATGGAGGGATCCTAAATTATGGAAGTCTGTTATTGGTATTATTGGATTATGGGCTCGGGGGCTGGGAAATCCGTCGATTTTCTAGGGCCAGCATGATGAGCTGGTTGGCAGGGTGGTTTATCTAGTTGGATGCTAAGGTTTTTCAGTAAAGAGAAACTTCAAGAGCGTCAAGAAGCCTATCCTACTGTAATCTACAAAATAGGTATTCTACTTGAGCAAAACTCCCTAAATTTCAGTATTGAAGGAAAAAAATGTCTTTCATTTAATTTTATTCCTGATGATGTTAGAATTATGAACCAAATGAAAAGACCATGCTATGAGAATTATCGTGAAAAGTTAAACTTATACTTATGCATAGATCTTTAAACTGAATTAAATAGGAAAATTTTGATAAAAATCATGATAATCAATAAATAAACTATGGTATTATCTTCACAAAGTAGCTCTTGAAAGCTATATAGATACAAGTAGAAAATGACAAGGACTTAAATTCCCGTCTTGAAAGGATAGTCACTACAATAAAAATGGAAACATTGTGTCAAATTGTGCTTTTTCTAGGTGGTGTCAATGGAAACATTTTGGAATCTCTATTTATTGAACTATAGATGATATATTTTGGTTTAATTTATTGAAATTTAGATTATACATTTTGTTAAAATACAAATTTTTTCCAAGTGTAAAAAGAAACATTATAGAATCTCTCTACATAAAGGAATTCAATTTAAAGAGTACAAAACTTGAAAAGGAAACAACATAAAGCAACTACTGGGTAATAGAAATGGAAATAAACTTATACATATATATATATATATTTGTGAAAATACATCTTCTAAAATTGTGCTTTTTTCTAGGTGTTGCTAATGGAAACATTTTGGAATTTCTATTTATTCAAATATAGATTATATATTTTGTTTTAATTTATTGAAATTTAGATTATACATTTTGTTAGTCAAATTTTGTTTTTTGCAAGTGCAAAAGGAAGAATTATGGAATCTCTCTATACAAATGGTGTCCATTGGCCAAAACAAGAACATATAAAATCAATTACTATGTTTGTAAAAATCATGACATGAAAAAATGTGTTGCATTGTTTCTATAAACTACGCTAAAATAAATTTTTAATAGTTTGATTTTGTTCATTTTTATTTTTTCATGGATGTAATTATCATTAGGAGTAGTCTAACTCTTTGAAAATTTTTCTTGGTGTTAGAATAATCCATTAATGGTTATGATCTCCTCCGAAAATGCCCCTCTGGGTCTCGGATGAGCCCCACTCGTCGATCCCACAAGATTCTGATCCTTTTCACCTCTTCCTGGACGTCTTGCTACCCCTTACATTTAATACTATACTCCTGGTTGGTGACTCCTCCACCCTCCACACTTTGTTCCCCGTCTTCTGTGAACTCAACTCCATCTAAGCGGTAGACTGCTCCAACATCTCTTGGATTGCACTCATTCTGCCAGAGTTTTTTCAGAGTCCAACCTCGCTTGGGTCGCACCACCAGAGGTAAGTCCATCCCAAGATGCTACGATCTGTTGCATTCAACACCTCAAGGTTTCCTACAAGTACAGGAGATTAATAACAACTTGAAAACATTATTTTCTTCGTATGATCTCCATACTATACTCTTACTCCTTCATTCATGTATCTAAGATCTCTCCCAAACTCTCTAAATTAAAAGCAGAGAAAGGTGAATATTCATCGTGACAACATTTACAGAATACCGAGACCTAAATATTAGGTATTGAAATGGTGGTAGGGTTACATAAAGAAATTTTGTTTTGCATTAGGTGCGACAAGAAAAGAGGACATTAAGGTCATCAGTTACCTCAAGGGTAGAGACAACCTTGACCTTACAAGTGGCTGAATGACAAAACCAACAGTAATGGCCTTGATCATTAACGACGCTGGTTAATGGAGTAATCCTTGAGTGAAATCGTCGAAGCATTAGACTACTCCATTATCATTATACATGATTTCTATTATTATTAGCTACATTTATATTACTTACATTTGTAAGTGGTTTTTATTGTCATTGGTAATTGAGTTGTTATTGTCATTAGCAATCATGGACAATTTATTGGCATTATCTATGTGTGAATGTCATAATGCTAGCCTAAATTGGCCATTAATTCCATGTTAAATGCCCATGTGCATGACTTTTCCTTTAACTACATCCATACTTCGTGAATATCGCTATGAAATTTCAACCATCATATTGTCATGGGTGTAATTATCATTATAAATCATTTTTATTATTATTAGCTACATTTATATTACGTACATTTTAAGTGGTTTGTTATTGTCATTGGTAATTGGGTTGTTGTTTTTATTAGCAATCATGGACTATTTATTGGCATTATCTATGTGCGAATGTCATAAACCTAGCCTAAATTTTCCATCAATTCCATGTTAAATTCCTAGGTGCATGACTTTTCCTTTAACTACATCCATGCTTTCTGAATATCCTTATGAAATTTCAACCATCATATTTTCATGGGTGTAATTACCATTATACATCATTTCTATTATTATTAGCTACATTTATATTACTTACATTTGTAATTGGTTTGTTATTGTCATTGGTAATTGGGTTGTTGTTGTCATTAGAAATCATGGACTATTTATTGGCATTATCTATGTGTGAATGTCATAACCCTAGCCTAAATTTTCCATTAATTCCATGTAAATGCCTATGTGCATGAATTTTCCTTTAACTACATCCATACTTTCTGAATATCCTTATGAAATTTCAACCACCAATCCTTTTTAAAATTCCAATTGCTTTACCATCTCAACAACTTCATCATTAGAAATCCATATGACTTCATCACGTATGTCTTCATCCAAATTATATGGAACAAAACCTGCACGAATGTCTTGAATTTTGAGAGGGTCTATCCTTCCACTCGACACTATGTTATTCTTGGTTAGCTCCATGCCACTGATATTCTTGTATGTATTTTTCCTTTCAAATATCAACTAACACCCCTAATTGTTACTCTAGTTCTTGTTCCAATGATTAATATGTCAACATCCCCTCTATGGTTTCCACTCTGTAAACACTAGCATGATGGTCAAGAAAAGGTTTCTAGAGATTGTTTTTGAAATTTTATACTAGTGCATAAGGTGACCTTCAAATGATCACCAATATTTAAGTTCAGTAAGCTCTCAATCGCTTTCCTTCATAATAAATTTGTAGGATCTCCAACTCACTTTTTCTCTAAGGTCATTCCAATATCATCATTCCTTCATTGTAAATTCTCCAATTTAGCATCCAAGCAATCTTTATAATAAACAAATGTAGCTGCTACTCATCACTTCATCTCAAAATTAATTCCTCTGTAATATTTATTCATGACACTCGATAAGGTATAAGGATGCATTTAACATCTACACTTAGATGCTTCAACTTGACAGTTGAGAGGTCTAAGTATCTTCCTTTGACACTTGACTTACATGTTGGTTTGCAACTTCACATTTTGTCACTGCTCTATATTACATATGACAAGTAGCACATACGAATTTAGTAGAATATTCCTTGTGCATTGTGATCATTTATCCATCTCAAATTCTTTTCTCGTCTCCTTTCACTAGAGTTAAGTTATAAAACTTTGCTAGTTTAGTGCTTATATAAAACTTGGGAGAACCGTTATAGTTGCGCTAAGTTTTATGGCCCATAGGATCTCCTTTAGTGCCAAAAAGAATCATTTTACCCAACATAATTTTCAGCATTGGTATTTGAATGCATGATGCATTTTGTTTACATCATGGGAATTATCCCGCATGCAAGGAGTTAAACATAGGTATATGTGCATTGAACGAACACGTTGAGCATACCACATTCATTGAACTTCCCCCTAGCATTAAGTGTGAGTGCTTTGAAAAATGGAGGTAGGAATATTGAGCTCGGATTCTAGTTTGGATATCAATGCCCAAATGAAGTTTTACAAAAATGACAAAACTAAAGATGAAAATTATGGATTTAAAATAAATCTTGGGTTTGACATATAGAGTATTTTTTTTTAATTCGACTCATGGAGAAATAACCAAACGGTGAAGGATGATGTCCAAACCATATATTTTTGTTTTGACATACCTTTGTTTGACTCATAAATGAAACCTCACCCAATTTAAGTTTTACAAAATATTTCAAAGTGAAAATAATAAAATAAATGATGGAAAATGACATTACTACCAGAAGATAAAGTTGCCAACAATATTTAGTGTGATGGAAAGAAAAAGGACAAGAGGAAACCAATTAGATCTCAGAAGCTACATATGGTTGGTTTTGTTCATCAATTTCCAATTTTCTTAGAATGAGAAGATGATGCGGAGCATATGATTCAGGCCCCACTATAATTTGTTGACCATGAAGAGACTAAAAAGTAGTCTTACCATATCCTCATATATAAGGAATAATCAATTGTGTAATTTATCTCTGAGTGCACCACAAACTGTTTGAAAAGATAAAAAGGAATTTTAAGAGGCTAAAAGTATTGTTACCATGTCCTCACTAATAGGGAATAATTAGTTGAGCAATCTATATGTAAGTGCCCCACCAACTGTAAAAAATAGAAAATAATTATTTTAGAGGGTATCTTTAGTAAGTTATCATATTGTTATGCACCGTGACAGTTGTGTTTTCCATTGTTGTGTAGGAAACTCCTACTACACCACCATTAGAATACCGAACAAATTTTTTTAAGGGATAATAAACCTATTACACAAAATCAACAATTTAATTTAAGATTAGATAAAAATAGAGCTCCTAAAGTAGGTCACAAGGGAATTTCAGAAATATGTAGAATTTGCAGTGTTTATTCCACCTTGGGTGGATTTCACACAAATATTAAAAGAGAAACAGGATCGCCCAAATAAATACCTTGATGTGTTGACAGTTACACTCATGGAAGAACAAAAAAACAATTAGAAATGCCAATCCTCTCTTTTTGCGTTTTTAAGGAAATGAAACCCCATGAATGCCTTTATACACTGTAAAACATCCAATGATAGCAAAGTGAACATCAATAGAAAATTTTATAAATCATACCAACACATGTAATCCCATAACACCTGCAAAAGAAGTGGCAATCGAAGCATTGAAAAGTGTGAGTTTTCCAAAATGTCTCACCATCATAACAGATATCACCTGCAAGAAACACTGAAACAGATTCACACCAATCATGGGTTTTGCTAACCAACATAGATTATTTACTTCCTCCCACAAACCCAAATAGAGGATGAACTAAGTCCTTTTTATCCAAATCAAAGATGAACTAAGACCAGTTTACCCAAAGATCCATAAATCAAGGGGTGAAGTACCAAATGTTTAACCTAACATCCATAAATCAGGATGAACCATCTCAGTTTCTTCAAAACTAAAAAATTATGTTGATTTGACTGTTATTCACCTCCATTACCAAATAGATATAGGCAAATGTGTGATGCTTGAAGTGACAAAACATGGCATGTCAGCCCCACATAAATATATGTTCAGGACTAGTGCTTTTCCTTTTATCCCTAGACCATGGCATGGTCATAAAGAACCATACTTGATATGTTAATTCTCAAAATCTTGAACAAATCTCACTCGTATGTTAAATATTTCTTATGTAGGGCATATGTGGTTGTTTGGGGCACTACACATGACCCACAAAACCTAGTGGAAACTATATGAGCTTAGGCGATAGATTTTAATCCCAAACCATTTCCTAGTAGTTAAAAAAAAATGTTCAGTGTTATACATCCCAAAATGGCCACCATATCCCACTCACAAGCGAAAAAAATCCCTCTATAAGGCCTATTTGATGGACTCGATCCCCACCTAGATTTTGGGGTCGTTTATGGGTAATTATGGGTAAATGAAGTGTAATATAGGGTTGATTAGCGATCATTTAAGGTTAATTTGTGGTCAATTACGAGTAATTAAGGGTCATTTGGTGGTAGTTATAGGGTAATGAGTTGTGGTAATCAGGGGTTAATAAGTGGTCAATTACGGGTTAATTTTTCGTAATTAGGGGTCAATTATGGGTCAACTAGGGGTAATTATGGGTCAACTATGGGTAAGTATGGTCCATTTAGTCCCAAGGATTAGATAAACCAAGATTTCTCATGATGTTGGGAATTTATTTAGGTTCATGGTGGTATGTTTCCATTTCAAATCTTTGTGTGTGAGGCACACTTGTCTACATCGATGGGCTTACTAGGGAATATGACATCTATGAATGTTTAGAGGCATCCCTTGGGTTTCTTCATGAGGTTTTCCTTCTAAAAAAGTAGGGAATGTTTATAAATTATCAAGGGTTAATTAGTGGTTAGCATGGATTATGTAGGGTAATTAGTGGTCAAGTAGAGGTCATTTAGGTGCTATTAGTGGTTAAATGGGGTAATTATGGGTCAATTATGAGGTTAATTAGGCTTCAATTATAGGTTAATCATTGGTGAATTGAAGTAATGTTTGAGAGGATGGATATTGAGAACATACTTGAAAAATATATATAGGGGAAGTCCTTCTAATTCCTTCTCTAATAACTCAATGAGATCTCACTCACATTGTATGACTATTGTGTGTTACCTCCTATTACCTAGATTTCCTTTAATAACATCAGAATATGAAAATGCATCAGTCCAATTCCATAGGAAAGAAAATACCATGGTCCCTCTATATCATTTACATAAAGTAATTACAAAAGTACATTCACTTTAATAGTTCACTTTAATAAATTGGATCTCCTATGTCTCAAATTCATTGAATGACACCTTCCACCCGTCAGACAATGTCCATGTGGAAGTACCTATCCAATCCTACAAAAATCATTACAAAAACCTTATATCTCGTAGCCATATACCCTCATGGTGCTGAAATTAGGTTCTCAAATGATTGATTTTGAAAAAAATCATTGAACTAGTTTCCTGTGTGTTGGTACCTAGAATGATATCGATCCAATTCATGGGTTTCATCCTATAAAAAGAATAATTGCAAGCGTAATTTACACCAAAGTGTTGATTTATTTCCACAATTCCATTAAAAGGATGACTATAGAACTGATATATATCATGTTTCATTGGAGCTGAGAGCGAATGAGGAGGTTTATAAATTGATTCATAGGGGCAAGGTGTAAATGCTTTTAGAAGGAGGATGGACATGTTTCGTTGGTCCAGTCCTCTCTTTAGGACCTACCACGTGTCGTCATATTTTCCTTCTGTCTAAAGACCACCCAATCTAGGGAACTAGTTTGGTATGGCTGGTAGAAATAATGAAGTAACATTTGTTTGAATGAAAAGTAGTAAGACAAAGGAATTAAATATTGTCTACAATTATTTGAGATAATCTCATTTGGGTAATGGTTTAATATATCTTATCTCACCCTTAAACACTTACAACAGTGATATTATTGGTACCTTGTCAACATCAATTAAAACACAAAAAAGGGCAAACATTTCAAAAACAAGATTTGAACTTGAGTGAGGTGGATAAACAAATTCTCATTTTAATCACATAAGGTAAGATGCAATTAACATGATTAGACATGAAGTTATTTTATATTGTACAAAATTAATATCATACAAATAGATGCTTTACTACCATGGACAAAATTAATATGAAAATTGAAAATACGAGATTCTCTCATCATGTTCTCTAAATCTTAATAAAACAATAAATAAAAAATTATCATACAATGTTTACTCTAATATAAACCATTTTACTAATTAAATATTCATTAATTAAAATACCTAATTTTCTTAAGAAATGACCTAAATATGTTACGTTTTAAGACTTTCTAGAATCATAACACCATAATCTTATCTCAAAATATTTAAGTAATTGTAATCTCAAATGGAGATATTACTCTATGGGCTACCCCTATATTAGATTAAGCCTTGTTACCATGATAATATGAAAATATTTTTGTAATTTTGTAAATTGTATTGTTACAGAATGACAGTTTTGACTTCAATACTCAATATTACAAATCCTATATCAATAAATAATAAAAATATATTAAATATATTTTTTATATCTTCCTTTATTAACATGATTTTTATAAAAATAATAATTGCTTTTATATCTTTTTGTTTTAGCCAATGGACACAACTTTTATAAAGAGATTCTATAATGTTTCCTCTTACACTTGGGAAAAAACAATTTAACAATTTGTATTTTAACAAAAATGTATAATCTAAATTTCAATAAATTAAAACAAAATATATAATTTATATTCAATAGATAAAGATTCCCATATTTTTCCATTAACTCCACTTAGAAAAAGCACAATTTGAAGAGATATTATAAATTTGTTTCCATTTTTTCTTTATATTATTTCTTTTTTATCTTTATATTGTTTCCTTTATGCTTTATGTTGTTTCCTTTTTAAGCTTTATATTGTTTCCTTTATGCTTTTTGTTGTTTCCTTTTTAAGATTTTATATTTCTTTTCTCTTTAAGCTTTTCAATAGTTAGTGTTTGTCATTATTTCTTTTCACTTCTTCTATTCAATGTGGGGATTTCTTGGGTTTTGAGGCATTTCCTTGTTGCAAATTTATGTTTCTCGTGTTGTTTATTTTTCAGATTCTGGGTTCACTTCCCATCTTCGACCATGGTTGGTATTCTTTTCTGGGTTGGTGAATTTCTCGGGATTTGTGCGACCAGCATGGATCATTGCTCAGTCACTATTTATTTGCATAGGTATGTCTTCCTTGTTACTAGTGTTGAAGATTTTTTTTCCTTGATACCTTGTCTTTAAGCAAGGAAGAAGAGGAGGAGGTGGAGGGTGGGTGGAGGGGAGAGGGAGGGAGTAGGAGTGAGGGAGGGAAGAGGAGGAGGAGATGGAGGGATGGTGGAGGGGAGAGGGAGGAGCAGGGGAGGGAAGAGGAGGGAGGGCATGGGAGAGATGAGGAGGAGGTTGTGGGAGGGTGTAGGAGAAAGGGAGGAGGGACATGGTGGAGGAGGGAGAGAGGAGGAGCATGAGGTGGAGGGAGGTTCAAGGAAAGAGGAAGGAGCGACAAGGTGGAGGATATGGAGGAGGAAGAAGCACCATGGAGGAGAGAGGGAGGAGGAGGTGAAGGAGGAGGAAAGGAGGGGGATGGGAGGATGAGGAGAAGAAGGAGGGGGGACATGATCAAGAGAAGAAGTGAGGGAGGAGGGGAAAGTGAAGCAGAAGATGAAGGGAGAGAGGAAGAGGAGGGTTGGGGCCATGTAGGACGAGGAGGGAGGGAGGAGGTGTAAATTCATGTTATATTTTATTTGTTGAAGATATTTTCATAAAGGTAAGAGTTTGTTTTATAAATTTAACTTATGAAGTTGTTTACATGAAAAACTTGAACCACACTTTAAGTTTTACCTTTTATAAATTATTCAAATGCGATTATGACTACAAAACATGTATTTTGTAATACCATATATGTTTTATTTGTCCAGAATATCTCCATAAAAAATAGAAGGTTGTTTTTATTTTCTCAAACTATACAAGTGTCATATTAGGAATTTGTTTGAATTTCTTTGTTTATAACATGGATATATAAGTCCTAATCAATTAATATTTTTCACAGCTTAACCAATTTCCATTGATATCACCTATGCGATTGATGGGTGGCTATCATTTATTTAAAATGATTTTACATAGTTCTTGTACTATGGGAACATATCCATTACTTAACCAATGACTATTGGTATGAAATTTTGGTATATGAAATAGACTTTCTTCTTGGTATGGAATTATATATTTAAAATCAACTTTGCTTCAACCAATATTCTATTCATTCCTAAATACATGGCATATCATCGAACAATATGTTTCCAATTCTTTGATTAACCAATGTTATGTTTATTTCTAAACATGACATAGAATAGTATGTTTCAAACTAGTATTTTGTTTATTCTTACTTAACTAAAGTTAATTTCAAAAAGTCATAAATTAGTTTTGAAAATCCATATTATTAGCATCTTGCAATCAATTCAAGTACCCATTCATTCAAATATTTTTCAATGACAATTAAACATCTAAAACTCTTAAAATCCCACAAAATGTAGACTAATAACAAAATAATTATAGATAAATCAACTAAAGTTTAATCCATAATTTAAAAAGTTCATCATTTCATCTTTTGAAACAAGAGATATTAAGCTCACCTTAGTGATCACCTTCACCCCATTTTGACTAAGGCTCTTTAATATATTAAGCTTCTTTCATATGCTCTTCACTATTTTCTTTATATTGTTGTTGAAAAGAAATAAATACATTTATTACATTGATTTCTCTTTACTTGGGTAATTTTTACAAAACAAATCCCGCCAGTGGCAAGTTCCCATTGATGGTTTGAATAGGAAAAGGAGGTACCTAAGCTGGTGAAACAACCTTGGTTGATGTTTTCATTGGGACCCTAAGAACATTTACTAAACCCTCAACATTAATTTATTCATCTTAAGTTCTTTTTCTTTTTGATCTCTTCTTCAATATTTTTGGTTGCTTCTTCTAGCACCCTATTTGAATTTTCCTTTTTTTCTTGCACTTTTTTCTTTGTTCTTTATCACTTTTCATGGAATCATCCTTTTGTGCCCTCCTCATAGGTTCCTTTTTTCAATTTTAACTAAAGGATTTGTCTGTACTATATTCTCCTCTGCTCAACTTACATGACACTTATTCTAGAGTTTTGTCGGGATTTCGATAGACCTATTCTTCTACATTGCTTTCATGAGTATAAGAAAAAAAATTAATAATTGGAAATGTATATATACTACTAGTTCAGGATCTTGTCTCTTAAATTTTTTTTTTCCAAAATGAATATTTTTGAGAGATGGAAATTCCTTCTCCATATTTCCAGAAAACTCTATCACATAGCTGCCAACAATTAGAGGCAAAGGGGGGCATGTGGATTTATTATTATTTTCCAGAATGGATCCCACTCTATTTACGTAATCTTGATATGCAATATCCAATAGCACTATCTTGTCAATAACATAGAGTGGAAGTATGTTTGGAAGTTCATATCCACAATATATTCATAGATAATCGTGTTTCTTAGTATGATACCAATCACAAATGTTTTCCGTCACATAAAAGGCTGTTTTAGACATGGATGGAGTAGGATTGTCATGGATCTGAGTGTAAAAAACTCAAATAAATTCGTCACATATTATTTCGTAATTTCTCACATATTTCCATTCCCATAAATTTTTACAATACACATGCAATGTTGGTTCTACTAGTTTTGATGACTTCCACTGCCATTTCACGTTGGGGAATGAATTTGCAACACACATAATGTCGAAGAGATGAGAGGACATATACAATTAAGATGCAGGAGATGAAGGAAGGGAGGAGGAGGGGAAGGGAGGGGGTGGAGGAGAGAGAGAGGAAGAGGAGAGTTGGGGGGGTGTATAAGGAGGACGAGGGAGGAGCTGGATGGAGGAGGTGTAAAATCATGATATATTTCATTTTTTGAATCTATTTTCGTAAAATCAAGAGGTTTTTAAAAAAAATGTACATAAGTTGTTTTCATGAAAAAGCTTGAACCGCACTTTAAGTGTTACAGTTTAAAAATTATTCAAATGAGATTACAACATACAAAACATGTATGTATGTTGTAATACCGTTATATGTTTTATTTGGTCAAACTATCTCCATAAAAAATAGGAGGTTGTTTTCATTTCATTAAACTATACGAGTGTCATATTAGAAAGTTGTTTGTTATAACATGGATATATAAGTCCTAATCAATTAAAATTTTCCACTACTTAAAAAATTTCCATTGATATCACCTATGCGATTGATGGGTGGCCATCATTTATTTACAATGATTTTCCACAGTGCCTGTACTATGGGAACATATCCATTACTTAACCAATGACTATTGGTATGAAATTTTGGTATATGAAATAGAATTTCTTCTTGGTATGGAATTATATATTTAAAATCAACTTTGACTCAACCAATGTTCTATTCATTCGTAAATACATGGCATATCATAGGACAATATGTTTTCAATTCTTTGATTAACCAATGCTATGTTCATTTCTAAACATGACATAGAATTGTATGTTTCAAACTAGTATTTTGTTTATTCTTACTTAACTAAAGTTAATTTCAAAAAGTCATAAATTAGTTTTGAAAATCCATATTCTTAGCATCTTGAAATAAATTCAAGTACCCATTCGTTCAAATATTTTTCAATGACAATTAAACATCTAAAACTCTGACAATCCCACAAAATGTAGACTAATAACAAAATAATTACATATAAATCAACTAAAGTTTATTCCATAATTTGAAAAGTTCATCATTTCATCTTTTGAAGCAAGAGATATTAAGCTCACCTTAGAGATCACCTTTTCCCTAGCTTGACTGAGATTCGTTCAGATATTAATATTCTTTCATATTCTCTTCACCATTTTCTTTATATTGTTGTTGAACGCAAATAAATACATTGATTGCATTGATTTCTCTTTGCTTGGGTAATATTTACAAAACAAGTTCCCGAGTGGCAAGTTCCCATCGGTGGTTTGAATAGGAAAAGGAGGTGCATGAGCTGGTGAAACAACCTTGGTTGATGTTTTCATTTGGACCTTAAGAAAATTTACTAAACCCTCAACATTAATTCATTCATCTTGACAAGAATCTAGATGA
>LPNX010553290.1:37321-51657 GCA_001517045.1 Pseudotsuga menziesii
TCAGAGCTTAGCTAGAGCCACATAGTCTATGAGAGTATGAAGACCTAGGTATTGTTGCTATAAAATACAAATCGAGGGATTGCTAGTGTAGCACATCGAAGAGCCAAAAGGGTTTTGCCGAGACTAGGAATTGTTTCTTTTTTAATTTTGAATCAAAGTCAATTTTTTGTATGGAACCATATAGATTGAGGTTCCAATAAAAAAGGAAATGAATCAGATGGATTCAGCGGTACAAAAGTACAATAACTATACAACATGTCTTAGCCATTGTACAATGATTTCAATCAGCTACTGTACAACCTATGAAGTTGTATGATTTTGTATGGAGTAGAAAAAAAAATCAAATCCATATGATTATGCAGTCGTATGATTATGTGGAACAATATGGATGTTACATGGTGATTTTTATTTAAAAATTGAATTGTATGGAACTAAAATTATAGCTGCTAAGCCAAAATTGGAATGTATAGACCAGTAGTTAGATAAAATTATGAATGTATATCAGTGAATTTTTTTATTATTGATTGACACATTAGATGGTTTGGGAGTAGATTGGATTTGTTCTTACCTGAATGGTTTCCCAAAATTACATATTTGTAAGTTTTAGCTACTATTCTTTTTAGCACATCCAAGGAGAAACGAGTTGTTTTGATGCTAAGTGTTAGCAAATTTGATTGTTTTTCAGTTGTTTGAGCGCGAATTTGATTTTTTTAGCTGTTAGAGTAGATCTATCACGATTTGTGTGTTTTTCAGCTATTTGAGAGTAGACATGTGGTTTATTGGGTTGTTTTTCAGTACATCTATGGTATATTGGGTTGTTTTTTAGCAGACGTGTCAAACTATGCTTGTTATTGTGCTATTATCAGAAGATTTATCATAAATATGTGTTTTTTAGTGATATGTGGCTGCTATAGGCGTTTAGAGCTAGAATCCATATGTTTTTACTTTAGGATTGCAGACTGAGGTAGGGAAAAACTGTATTTTCAATATTGTAATTTGTTTCAGTATATATTTCTACATTTTTAACTAGTCTTTGTGGCCTCTTTATCTAACATCATGTTGGAAGGAAGCCAAAGGTTTTTTGGTAAGAAGTGCAATACGTGGAAGCAATTTATGCAATGAATTTCCTAAAATAATTGCTCATTCCCATAAATCTTGACATGTCATGGATGTTCTTTGGTGATGGCCAATTGATAATGGCTGAAATATTTGTCGTATTAATTTTGTGTCCATCTTGGTTCATATGGATTTCACGATACCATGATTTTTTTCTGTTTGAATGTACACCTTTGCATATTCAGAAGTAGCTTCCCTTTGTTTAATGCTGAGAATACTTTCTCAAAGTGGTTCTCCTGGGTTTTACTAAAACTAGTATCACAAATGACTGAATGAGCCAACAAGTACTTCATCATCCTCATGAATTTTGCAGGGGCATTAGTAAGACCAAAATGCATCATGAACTATTCAAACAATCCTTGGTGTTCTTAAAACTTGTTTTCCACATAGCTTCTGGTTTGATATGGATCTAGTGGTACCATACTTCACATCAAACTTGTTAAAATGTTTGGCTCTTTGAGCTTGAATTATGAGGTCATCAGTCAACAAAAATGGATATCAGTTCTCAATGGTGGTTCTATTCAAAAGTTAATTATCCACACATTCTTTGTGTTTCATCTTTCTTTGAAACCAAAACAATGGTTGGTCCAAAAGGTGACAAGCTAGGCTGAATGTGGCCCTTGCCCACCAAATCTTAAATTTACCTCTTGATTGCTTTAATTTCCAACGACTAAGTTTTGCGTAGAGCCTTGTTTGTTAGACCAAGCTCTTGTTGTAGTTTGATAAAGTGCTTAACTATGCAGTTTGGATCATCCATGTGCATCCTGGAAAAACTTGGAATAGCATTCCAATAATTTGTTGATTTTCTTCTTTTGTCTTGGAATCCTTGATTGGCATGCACTACTCTCTCCTATAGTCACATGACTAGAAAAACAAATTGCCTTGAAGCATTGCTCAATATTTGTGCTTGAACCATTGAAGTGATTGCTAAAGGTGTTGGATTATCTTTTTGATGTCATGTGTAAGCTTGGCCATTGTTGACCCACTCAATTCTTAATCACAAAGTGCTTGGACTAGCCACTAATTAGATGTGATCTATTGCTTGTTGCATACTTGAGATTGGTAAGCATGTGTTCTAGGAGTGAAGAGTTGCACATGTGTTTTGGGAATGAATTTCCTATGGGTATGTAATTCCATTTTATCAAGCCTCTTCATTGAATATAAATTGTTTGGAGATAGGTCAATGGTTTCACATGGCATTTCAGCAAGACAAGGACCATCTCCCACAACAACCTTACAAAACCATGTAAAGGCTACTCCAAGAGAAAAACATCTGGGGAAATAGAATATATAAACTATGCAGTAAAATTTAAGTTCTACTTTTGCAACACTCTCTATGGGAACATATATTAAATAGAATATAGTGGAAACTGACTGTCACTATCATCTGTTGAAAGGTTTGATGTTTATTTGTGTTAATTCTGGTTCTATGTCATTGATATTGTATTATGCCTCCTGAAATTTAACCTACAAGTCTGGGAAGATATCATTTTTGTTTATGATTTCCTATGTATCTTCCTTTTGGTCGAGTACTCAGTGACCTTTCATAGCATAACATTGATTATTTGGGTTAATGTTTTGTTTGTTCTTCTATAGTATAATATCTTGCGATTTTCTTAGTGCTTTCTAAGCTCTCTAGATGGTGTGATGATATTGATTTAAAAGGAGGGGTGATTAAATCAACATCATAGCACTGCTTATTTTGGTTACTATTTTTTTTGTGTATCTATAACATAATATCTTGCAATTTTCTCAGTGCTTTTTAAGCTCTCTAGCTGGTGTGATGATATTGATTTAATTTTATGGTTTCATCCCTTCAAATTAAATTTGATAAATAGATGTCTCAAACGTATTGTTAATATGCATGGAGCACTTTGAGCTATGAATTTATCAATAACATCATGGGTACTGATCAAGTCTATGGGAAATACTTGAATCTATGGGAACAGTTATGCTGTTAGACTTTTCGATGTATCTACAGACCTGAATGGTCTTAAATTGAGTAGTGCTTAGTTGGCTGCTAAGGATACAGTATCATGTTTTATTCTTCATACTTTTGTTTCAAGGGTGGTTCTTCTCTATTTGTACGACCTTTTAATACCATTTATATCACTTTCATTGTTAAAACTTGAAATCCCTCATATTTTTTGATTTCTATCTAAAGAGATATATACTGTTTTAAAGTACTTTTCTATTTTTTCTTGTTCTTTTAATTAGTACAACTCTTTGTTCATTATTAGTGTGTTTTTTCTTGTTCCTTGTTCCTTTTTTATTTGAAGTGGTGGTCTATTTTACACTTTTCTTGTGTAAATTTGTGCGTGAAAAAATGTTGGTGGTTAATTTGAAAGCCTTATTCTACTAGCAAAGATATGGTAAAAGATTGATCATAATTTCAATTAACATTATGGTTTTCTCTGATTTTGTTTTCAAACCATGTGTGTGCAGTTATGGGTGTTTATTTTGCTGAAAAAATAAATTACTATCTTGGACAGAATTGGGAGAAGTTTGCTACAGATGACTACTTTGACAAGCATGGAGTTTTTCCCTCAAATTTATGGTCGGCTTGTCTCCTAATCATTTCAACAATAATATTGGTATGTTTGATGAAATGAATGGGCAGAACAGGTCTTAAGAAATGCTAAATCAAGTGCTCTTTTTCCAAGAATCCATATTTGAAGGTCATGACAAAGATTGAATCATTTTGTTGTTTTGTAGACTAATACACTAATTACATTATCTCAGATCATTGTAAAGTGGAAAAGGGTAGAACTCAGACACTGGACATGTGAAAAAAATGAATGATTGTTGAATAATTCATGCAGATTAACCTTGGGGAAAGACCTAACGGCATTCTTTAAAGGTTATTTTTGGACTCTTCATTCTGCCAAAGGTTTATCTTTGAGATGAGAATTTAACCATAACATGTCATTTCTCTGTTTCTAGTTGTTAAATGATGAGCTCTTGAAGGCTATGTTTTACTTATAGCATCATCTTCTTTGGAAGGTTTGTAGATATATTATTACTGGATGCACGTCCTTGTGCATGCTGGGGTGTGTAAGACTAGAACCTTTCTGTAAAAAATTGATTTTTTCATATGAAAAATTAAATCTGATAATGTATTCTTTTGTTTTGATCAATTTGTCTTCGAATTTAAGAAGGAAACATTTCTAATTTTCCAGCATTAGAAGATTCGGTCTATAAGTTTTGCTGACATACATCCTGCGAAGTAGTTGTACAAAAAATTCAGTGTAGTAAGGAAGATTTTATCGATTTTGTTTGGTATAATACTGCAATCAACATATTGAGAAAGATGGAAATCAGTTTACTGGTATGAGTTTATATAACTCATACAATTACTAAGCAGGAGGGTTTCAATACAGTGGGTTGACAGCTTGTTTTTTACTAAAGTTTGATTCAAAACAAAGGTTTTTGTTTTAACTACTATATTATGATATTCATGTCATTAGAATTACTCATCTTTGGAATTGAATGCTTGTATATATATTATCAGCTAAAATGCTTAAATTTGGATTTCCTTTGAGTGATGCACCAGGGCAGCATATAAGGGGAGGGCTAAGGTTGAGTTTAAGGATTGTGACAATGATTTATCTATCATATTGGGTGATATGCATTAGTATTAAGGATGACAAGTAACATCCCACTCTTCCATTGATGTGGATTTTTCTTGAAACTAGTCACTTTGTGCTGCTAGGAAAGTATATGAATACAATTTGTTGCAAAAAAATGAAAATACACTCGATGGAACCCAAGATAATCACTTTCTACAATCTGTAGAATTCACAACTGAATAAAAAATTTGCTATGACATCTGAGAAGAAATAAAAATTGATGAATACCCAAGTTGGACGGTCAGGCCTTCTGATATAAGGTATAGCTTATTGTTGTTTGTTAGAATACCAAAAAACATTTACAGTCCACCCTCACTGAAAATATTTACCTGTGGCAACCTTTGAATTTTTTTTTTTAAATATACAATGCCTCGTCGCATTTCTGACAACTGGTGGCCACTTCTGACGAGGTTGCCAAGGATTCGACAAGAGCAATCATCAGACCACTGATGAGAACTTGTCACAAATTCAACCGCATCCCGTTTATTTTTCAACGACCTTTGCCCTCATCCAACGAGGTCTCCATAGCTCCGACAAGAGATACCATCGGAAAACCGACGAGAAAGCATCAAAAATTCGACAAAACATTCCTCTAATTTGATGGCATAATCCCAAAATTTTATAGAAGAACTGTTTGACATTCGACAAGGAGAAGTCAGATTTTTAATGAGGAGAAGTCGGAGTTTCAACAAGCAGTCACCGGACATTGGAAGACTTGGTGGTGAAAGATTTCGGCTTAGTACATTGAAAAATCGATGGGTATTGGCTTGTTGTTGAATATCTGATGTTATGCCACTAACGACAAAAAGAATTGAGGTTGTCGAATAACCGACAGGGTATTGTCAAATTTAAGACATGGTAGCTGTCAGATTTTGGGCTGAAATTTTGTTTTGGTTTATAAATTTATTAATAGGGGCAAGGTGAAAATCCTTTTAGAAGGAGGATGGACATGTGTCGTTGTTCCAATCCTCTCCTTAGGACCTACCACATGTTGTCATATTTTCCTTATGTCTAAAGACCACCCAATCTGGGGTACTAGTTTGGTATGGTTGGTAGAAATAATGAAGTAACAGTTTTTGAATGAAAAGTAGTAAGAAAAAGGAATGAAATATTGTCTACAATCGGTTGCGATAATCTCATTTGGGTAATGGTCGGAAATCTCTTGTCTCACCCTTAAACACTTTCAAGAGTGATATTATTGGTACCTTGTCAACATCAATTAAGGCACAAAAAAGGGAAAACATTTCACAAACAAGATTTGAACTTGAGTGAGGTGGATAAACAACTTCTCATTTTAATCACATAAGCTAAGATGCAATTAACATGATTATAAAAGAAGTTATTTTCTATTTTCCAAAATTAATATCATAGAACCAGATGTTTAATACCATGGAAAACATTAATATGAAAATTGAAAATATGAGATACTCTCATCATGTTCTCCAAATCTTAATAAAAAAATAAAAACAAAAATTATCATACAATTGTTTACTCTAATATAAACCATTTTACTGATTAAATATTAAGTATCTAAAATACCTAATTTTCTTAATAAATGACCTAAATATGTTACATTTTAAGACTTTCTAGAATCACAACACCATGATCTTATCTCAAAGAATTTAAGTAATTGTAATATGGAACGGAGATCTAACTCTATGGGATACCTCTATATTACATTAAGCCTTGTTACCATGATTAATTTTAAAATATTTTTGTAATTTTGCAAATTGTATTGTTAGAGAATGAAAGTTTTGACTTCGATACTCAATATTACAAATTCTATATCAAAAAATTATAAAAATATATGCATTATAATTTTATTTAAAATATAAAATATTTTTTTTATATCTTTTTTTATTAACATGATTTTTATAAACATAATAATTGCTTTTATATATTTTTTTTTTGGCCAATGGTGTAATGCCCCATATTAATGTTTATTAATGGTTATTATTAAGTACTTTTATTAAATTAAACATATACTAATTATTTTACCATTTTTACCATTTGCGTAAAACATTAAATAAACAATATTGAACTATACTAATTATTTTACCATTTTACCATTTGTGTAAAACATTAAATAAATAATATTGGGTAATGTATGATAGTTGGGTAGGTTATAAATTTACACGAACAATTAAATAGGATAAGCACCTATTTAAATTCCCACCATCTCATCCAAGGTGAAAAAATTGTACAATTCAAGAAAGAAATTAAATACATACAACGAATGTCTTGAAACTGGAACTAGTTGACTGCCCGAGAAAAAGAATTAAATAATAAATATTAATTTAAAAATGAAGGAGGCGGTGGAAGAAAGGAGGGGAAGGAGGTATAAGGAGGGGGATCAGATGATTCAAAGGGGGATGATTTTTTTGGGGGATTTCTCTGGAGAGCAGTCGGGAAGAAATTTTTTTACGGAAGAACGAAAGTGATGGAGCAAAGAGGGAAGATAGCTGGAGGAGGGGATTAACTCCAGGGGGCAGATTTACACTCAGAGAGAGGGAAGTTGCTATCCGGTTTATCGGTACGTGGGCTCGGGGGCTAGGAAACCCGTCGGTTTCCTAGGGCCAGCAGGTTTGCTGGTCGGCAGGGTGGAACATCTGAGTTGGCATTAAGGCTCCTATAGGCTTGGGAGAGGGAAAGGCAAGGCTAAAGTAGTAGGAATCAAGGAAAACCTTCACCGCTAAAGCTCAGGTATTTTTCAGTGAACCATCTCTGTATTTTGCAAATAAATGAAATCTGAATAAAAATTCATGTAATTTTTTATGTCACATACTAGGACTAAAAAAGAAAAATCAAATTAAGAGTAAATGCCAAATTGTTGTTAAAGATTAAAACTTATTACTCTGCCCGGCAATCAGAGCATTACACAAAAATTTAAATGAAAATCTGAAAACGAAGTAAATATTTTTTTAACTGTTTAAGGATAGGACTGAGTGCTCTGCCCGGCAGACAGAGCACTACAGAATGGTATCAGAGCCAAGGCTCGAACACTTAGACCTAGACTACCACGACTTCCCATTATTTTTAATCCTACAAGAACTTAGAACAAACAAAAAAAACTTGATATGAAGTGGCATGAACTTCAACTTTTTTTATTTACTTGCACGAAATTTCAGCCTCTTTAATTAACTGCATGCACGAGCACAAAATGGAAACACCATTAGAAAATATGCATACATTTGAAAACTACATATATTCATATATATGTGGTTGTATATTAAAAAAAAAAAAATTCAAAGAAAATAGAGGTTATATATATATATATAATAGCAGACAACAGATACATGCATCACTCAGCAGGTATTCTAATGGAACAACCCACGATTGTATTTCCCACTTCACCCACGATCATAATAAATAGTTGGAGTTAAGGTGTGATATACTAGACATGGTATAATAAAAGCTGGAAATGCCAGGCCACAAATAAAACCCTCACTGCGATTTATGGAGAACAGATGAGAGAAACTCCTATAAATGCAAAGCATTATAACCTGCATCGTATTAACTCACCATAGGTGTGTAGTGATTTATGGAGAGCAGGTAAGATCAATACAAGGTCAAGCATATTTGATATAAAACATGTGCGTAATGGAGCAGAAACCATAATCATCAAGACTTGACAGAGGTGAAGAATGAACTGAAGATGAATAAAAATTTATTAATAATAATGGGAAACGACATGTAAGTCTATACAAAAAAAAAATCCAGTGCTAAGATCAGGGTTGAGATGGATTACATATGAATCTCAACTTCCTCGTCGCTAGAGTCAACACTGTCCTTCAATAATTCACCGCCATGGGCAGAGATCCAAGCACCATATAAAGGAATACAATCTGGGGCAGCGTGGGCTTTCTGTAGGCGCTCACGTTTAGCCCTAATAGCATTTATGGTCTCCTGGTGAGGAATTCCCATGCCAGTCGTGTCGATGCCCTTCAAACCCAGACCGTCGTCTACATCAACCTTTTCCGCTCTAAATGTTTCACCCTTCAATCTTTCTGCATCCAAATTCAACCCATTTCCCTCGACAGATGGCTTAACCAAACCCTTCAACACGACTACGGTCTCCGAGGGCTTATTACTTTCAGCCAGAGGTTGAGGTTTCGAACCCCCAAGGCTTTTAGTATTTTTCTGTAACTCCAGAAGTTTTTCTTTGGTGTACTCACCTGCCTGGGGTTGGACGTTGGAGGTAATTGCAGGCGTCATGGGTGTCGCACCCCGGTCCTTCGACGATGTGATGTTGTGCGCATAACCATGGCTGACGCCCAACCCTGTTTTCTTATTCGTTCTCTGGAAACCCTATTCGACTCCGCCATCTTCGTCGGCATCAAAGCTCAGGAGGCTCTGAGGAGGAGGTGGCCTAGAGGATGGCTGTTTCTGTTTGGATTTGTCCCTCTTGGTGATTCCTCCATCATCGGTGAAGCTGAGGAGATGTGAACCTCGGGTGAGCCTGCTGGAAGGCTTTTCCTTGCTCGAATTCTGCGTTTTGCTAGGCAATGGCTTGATGACCAAATTTTTGCTGCCATTGCCATTGGTGTCCTCATCGTCGTGCTCTTCAGCTCGACGCCTGAAATTCTTAGCCTTACTGGTCATCCTATGAATGGGCAGCCAGCCCTGATATGCATGCCCGCAACCAACCACCAAAGGTCTTCTCGCCCTAGCTCCAATTTCTGTTTCTCGCTAAATTGTGAAAAATAGTAACGACCGTCGTTAACAGGTTTGGTCATGGAGCCATGGTGACATACTTTGAAAACCAAACAGAAGGATCACAACAACCGTACTTAAGGATCACAGCAACTGTACAGAGAAGAGAACTAAGGAAGGGGAGCTGCGATAATACTCCAAATCTTAAACTATCTAAACTATCTAAATCTGCCAGCGATCTCAAGTGGCAAAGGGCAGACTGTTCTCTGCGACCTCCACAGGCAAGTATGGCCTTCACGCTCGAGGAAAGAGTGACCTTCTTTTGTTGGGAGGCACCCTTCTTGGGAATACGGGAGGAGGGCGTGCATGCAGCCCGCCTGGCATGCATGCATCCCAGCCTTTCTCATGGGCCCCTTGGCCTTGATATGTGCGGTTGTTACGTGCCATTATATCATGTAGCCGAGCTTCCTCATCAAACGATACCTTGTGTGATTTTTTCTTAAATATCTTACATTGGCGGTGGAATAACCAAGTAAGGCCGCATGGCCTCCTTCATGCACGGTGTAAATACCAAATAAGGTATAAACAAAATCAATTAATTAGGGTTTAAGTCGAGCTTGGTATGCCATAAAAGGTTTGCGTAAGGTTTGAAATTATTTTAGTTTTTATTATGTTTTAAATTTTGTATATATTTTAACTTAATTTAAATTTAAACTCAAATTATATAACAATTAAAACATTATTCCATAATGTGTAATTATTTAAATAATTTTTTTTATATTATAATTATTTAAATTAAATTTTGTTCAATTGGTTAATTTAAATTTTGTTTTAACAAAAATATATTAAATAGACGGAATAATATATGTTTTTTTTATGTCAATTGATAAATAAAAACATATAAATAAATTGAAAATAATAACAATAATAATTAACTTAATCCAAAGTTATTATTATTATTATTTTATTATTTTGGAGTAAGTTTTTAATAAAATTTTATTTTATTATTTAAACATTAAAACTTGTTAATATAGTAACATTTAGTTGTATTCAAGTTAACTAATTCTATTTGTGTTATAATTCGTCTATTTTTAGATGTTATGTTTAAATTAAGCTAAGATGAGTTGAATGATTAAAATAGAGGTTAGGTTAATAAAACATAATATTTAATGTTATTTTGCTTTAATGTAACATTAAATGTTTAGCTATAATATTTAAATGTTAAGTGATTGAAGTTGAATGTTAATTCTAAACCTAATAATATAGACAACATTAAAATTTATATATGGTAACGTTAGTTAGTCTATGCTATTGGAAATTCAAAAAATAAACTTAAGACATTACTGAGATTTTGACTAATAGTCGAAGAGGCGAGATGGATGTAAAATAAGAAAAACAAGACATTGTTAAGACTAGCATTATGAGTTGAACGTTAAGGCACAGATTAAACCCCAAGACGAAATCGTTTAATGAAAGCGACTATGCAAGTTTTACGCAAATATTGACAATTTGTCTCTATGCATAAATATAAGCATTGCATAACTAAAATTTTATCTCTGCAATTATTAGATTAAGATAATAATGGCATAATATTGTTGAATATGTCAGGAATTATCATGGTTCAAACATGCAGAGGTCGAGGTCGAGGTCGAGGGCGGGGTCGAGGTCAACCACCCTCACCGCCACCACAGACCCCAAGTCAACCACCCTCACCACCACCACAGCCCCACCACCAACACTGCCAAGGGTAACCTCCAGTCCTGAGATGGGGGTGATACTCAGATCCTTGGAAACCATCATGGCCACACTAAATAGGCAGTCAGAGAGGATCGTAGAGGTAGAAACCACGCAGGTGAGCCGAGAAAACTTTGAGAGGGCGCAGGTCCCAAGGCAAGAACCACTTCAGGATATTTCTAGAGAGCTAGAGAAGATCAAAATTCCTGAGTTCTCTAGAGGACGACCGAGTAAGCACGCTGAAGCGTGGCTCGAGGGTATGAAGAGGTGCTTCGCACTAAATGATTATACTTCGAGTTCCAAGGCTAGAATGGCCATCTTCCAGCTAAAGGACGATGCCCTAAATTGGTGGTCAGACCTTGAGAAACAATTGCACCTTACTCCTTTGTCTGTTTCATGGGTATTATTCGAGGAGAGGTTCAACATGAAGTATCTTCCGGCCTATTATAGGGAACAACAGGCGAGTTCCTTTCATGATTTGGTACAGGGAAACATGACAGTGGAAGAATATGAAGCTAGATTCATGGAACTGGTAAAGTATGTTCCATACTTGGACTCGGATGATTGACAGGTGGAGCGATTTGTGTATGGACTCAACTACAAGATCAGGGCCGTAGTACGGATGTGGAAGCCATCTTCAGTTGCCATGGCAGTTGAGTATGCTCGCTATGCTGAGGATATGTTAGATGCAAAGGGAGGAAGCAAGTTGATAGGATCCAATCAGTATGTTACAAGGAATGCCCCACAACCATACTTCTAAGGAGGGCAATCCAGACCTCCTCCTTATGGTAACAGGTTCACCCCGAGAGGTAACCCTTCAGTTAACTCTGTATCATAGGCTTCGTCAACAAACCATGGGAACCGAGGACGAACACAGGGCAATTCATATATAGGATCGGGAGGTTTTAGAGGATCTCGGGGAAGGAACACATCTCAGAGGACTCCTCCCGGCAACATGCAAGCACCGCCTAATGTCTCTTGTTGGGGATGTGGAGGTCCTCATTTTCAGCGGGATTGTTCTAAAGGGTAGGCCAGCAGCAGGCAGCAGGAATGAAAATCATCCATGAGCAATTATGATAACACTCATTGGATTCATGCAGCTGTTCACAACCACCAGGCAGAACATCAGTCCACCGTAGTAGAATCCACTGGTAAAGTAAACAATGTCAAACTTAAAATTTTATTTGATCCTGGTGCAACAGATAGTTTTATTTCACCATATGCATTAGATAAATGTGGGTTGGCACCCTGCCAGCACAATGATTTTGAATCGGTCGAGATGGCTTCAGGGGTTAAACAAGCAGTAGTTCTTAAGGTAAGGGGGTGTCAAGTTGACTTAGGAGTATGCACCACTAAGATGGATGCTTATATCACCAATTTGGGCACCTATGACCTCATTGTCAGCATGGATTGGTTGGAAGACAATAGAGCTTTCATGGATTTCTATGCAAAGAAAGTCTTGTGCCTTGATGATGAGGGTCGAGCAATTCAAATCCAGGGTCGAAAGAGGAAAATATCCCTCCGTTTCATCTCCGCAGTGAAAGCTAAAAGGTGTTTTAGACAAGGATGTCAGTTGTTTGCAGTTGAGATGGTGTGCGATAGTAAAGGACCTTCCTTGAATTCTTACCCAGTAGTATCTGAGTTCAAGGATGTCTTTCCAGAAGAACTTCCACAACTACCTCCAGAACGAGAGCTTGATTTCACGATCGAACTGAAACCCGATGCGGAGCCGATCTCAAAGACTCCTTATAGAACGACAACCCCTGAGCTTCGAGAGTCACAGATCCAGTTAAAAGAGTTGCTAGACTTGGGACTAATTAGACCTAGTATCTCACCATGGGGAGCACTAGTGATATTTGTTAAGAAGAAGGATGGATCTTTGCAAACTGTGCATATATTATAGGGATTTGAACAAATCCACAGTGAAGAATAGGTATCCTATACCAAGAATTGATGACCTATTTGATCAGATGAAAGGTGCATCAGTCTTCTCTAAGATTGATTTGCGGTCGGGGTATCACCAACTTAGGATTAAAGAAAATGACATTCCTAAGACTGCTTTTCGAACTCGATTTGGGCATTATGAGTTCGTAGTAGTACCATTTGGTTTGACAAATGCTCCAGCAGTATTCATGAGCCTCATGAATAGTGTCTTTCGGAATTACTTGGACCACTTTGTTTAGGTATTCTTAGATGACATTCTTATATATTCTAAGAATGAGAAGGAGCATGAGGAGCACTTGCGGTTAGTTTTAACTTGCTTAAGAGAACATAAACTATTTGGTAAATTGTCAAAGTGTTCTTTCTTCCAGAAGGAGATTCACTACTTAGGGCATATCATCTCAGGAGAAGGGATCTCAGTGGACCCGGAAAAGGTGAAGGCCATCGAGGATTGGCCAATCCCAAATAATGTGCATGAGGTGCATAGCTTCATGGGATTAGCAGGGTATTACCGAAGATTTGGGGAAGGATTCTCCAAGATTGCAAAACCCATCACCACCTTGCAGCGAAAGGGAATCCAATATGAGTGGACCAATGAATGTGATGCCGCTTTCACTGAATTAAAGAGATTGCTGACGAGTGCACCAATCTTATGGGTACCAGACATGGATAAAGACTTCATGGTATGTACCGATGCATCGAAGCAAGGGTTAGGAGCAGTTCTAATGTAGGAAGGTGGGCTAATAGCTTATGCATCCCGTAAGTTGAAGGCCCATGAGGAGCAATATGCCACACATGATCTAGAGTTGGCAGCAGTGATGTTGGCACTAAAATTATGGAGACACTACCTGGTTGGTAGAAGTTTCACACTTAAAACAGATCATCAGAGTTTGCAGTATATTTTTACACAAAGGGATCTAAATGCTAGGCAACGACGATGGAGTGAGTTCATGAGTGAGTATGACTTTGGTATCTCATATATCAAAGGAAAGGAGAATGTGGTGGCAGACACTCTAAGCCGAAGGCTGAGGATTTTCTTCTTAATCCCCTTGAGAGTGGATTTGAAGGAGAAAGTGCTCGAACAAATATTGGGAGATAGTTGGTATATAAAGGTTGTTGGAGACATTTACCATCATACACACTCTTCAGTCAAATTGGCCTAATTAAACCACTATCCTAAGTTTAATTGACATCAAGGAGCATTAATTACCATCATCCCAGTCACTCCCACGCCTACCTACAGTCAAGGAGGCTAACTTAGCC
>LPNX010553290.1:51881-62291 GCA_001517045.1 Pseudotsuga menziesii
GAACTTATTTGGTTCTTGAAAATTTCCAATTCATGAGTAATTGTTAATAATTCTTTGATGAGATTGAATCTTAGTTCCTAGATCAATGTGAAAAATTAATATGGTATCAAAGCTACGGCAGGACAAAGATCAATTTCTCCATGAAATGTGAGCAATAGCTCAATTCTTTTATTTTGCCCTTTATGTTTTGATTTTCAGGTTTCTACAGGTGAAGTATTCGCTACAAGCAAATCCAGATGGCCTCCTCAGCAGCCTCCTCAGTACCTATGTTGACTCCATACAATTTACACACATGGAAACTCAAAATGGAACATCAGCTAAGAGGCAAAGGACTCCACAGAGTCACCATGGACACTGAACCGAAGCCTGGATCTGCCATAGAAAAATCAAGATTCTTCAACAAAAAGGATGAAGCCTTCGGTTTCTTATGCCTCTCTATTTCCGATGAACTTCTCTTCCATCTTACGGATCTGAATACACCAAAAGAAATATGGGACAAATTGGAATCACTGTATGGAAAGCATGATGACATGAGAGTTTATCAACTCTAAAATGAACTTATGTCTCTCCAACCTTCCAATTTCGAGACTCTGAATGATTTCTTTACAAAGTTTAAGAATATTGTTTTTCTCTTAAAGCAATGCAAAGTGGAGAAGGAAGATGATCAGCTCATCTTAGCCATCCTCTCCAAACTCGGGGCTGATTATTCAGTTTTTGTTTCTACATTCCGTGCAGGGAAGCTCACAACTCCCAAATGGAAGATGCCTACTCTCGATGCCTTCATTGAGTCCTTAACTTGTGAACATGACAAGCTTGTCCAGATGGGGATCATCCGATCTTCCCGTGACCAAGCCCTCCATGTCACGGGGCCCAAATATGTGAAAGGTGAAGGTAAGCAGCAGAAAAATCAGAAAACTAAATTTGATGCTCCAAAGCCTAGATTTGAAAATCAGCAGCATGATGAATCTTCCGGTTCAAGGAAGAACAAAGGAAAAGGGCATAATGGGAAAGAAAGAGCCAGGTGTTCTTACTGCGGGAAGGGTTTTCACCCTGAACATGTCTGCATGAAGAAAAATCTTGATGAAGCAACCTCTCTCCTTGAGAGGAATCACATCAATCTTCCAGAGAGCTTTTGGAGGAGAGATCAACAAGACCGGGAACCACGGCATGAGAAAGGTCATGCCCTCATGGCAAGCACTTTGAAGTCAAAATCACTGCTGATTGACAGTGGAGCTTCGAATCACATGATGGCTGAAAAAGACTCCTTTTCATCCTTGGAGACCAGAAAATCCATTCCCATCCACTTGGGAGATGACTCCACCATCATTTCCAAAGGACAAGGTACTGTAAATCTAGAAAATGGTTCTTTTTCTAATGTTTTGTATGTACCATCTCTTTCAGCAAATATTCTTAGTGTCTATCAAATGACACATACAGGAATGCCTAAGAGGGTCTCTTTCATCCCAAATGATGTTGAGATAACTGAAATTTCATCCGGGAAACTCATTACAAAAGGCCATGCAAATCATCATGCAAAAGCCTATGAGTTTTCTCACTTTGTTGCGGATGAAAAGCCCACTGCTTTGCTAACTCATGGAAATGAGGTTAGTAGGTTGTGGCATGAAAGGTTTGGCCATCTTAATTTCAAATATTTGCAGCAATTACAGAAACATTCCATGGTTGAAGGCCTTCCGGTCATCAAGGAAACTACGGGAGTCTGCAAGGGCTGTGTGATTGGAAAGCACCCTGAGCACAAGTTCGATCGGGGGAAGGCAAACCGAGCTACAAGCATATTGGGGCTGATGCATTATGATATTAGTGGTCCAATGCCTGTCACATCCATGAATGGATCAAGGTACCTCCTTACCTTTATTGATGATTTTTCCAGTTATACATGGGTTTTCTTCCTCAAAAAGAAATCAGAGGTATGTGAAAAATTTTCTGAATTGAAGGCTTTGATCGAAAATGCCTCTGGGCTTAAGATCAAGATATTGAGATCTGATAATGGAGGGGAGTATGTCAATAATGAGATGCTGTCCATATTCTCCCAAAGTGGTATTCAGGTCCAACATTCAATTCCCTACACTCCCCAGCAGAACGGTGTAGCGGAAAGAAAGAACCGGTCTCTCAAAGAGATGACCACCTGCATGTTGGAGTCAAAGAAGCTTGCTGCAAATTTATGGGCTGAAGCCATGCATGTTGCAGCATACATTCAGAACAGGGTGCCACATTCATCAGTGAAAGGTAATACTCCTTTCGAAGCATACTTTGGACACAAGCCAGATGTGTCTAACCTACGGGTGTTTGGGTCCACTGCATGGGCCCGAATTCCGCTTGATAAAAGAAGGGATTTGCAACCGCAGAGCATAGAATGTATGTTTATTAGATATCCTAATGAATCTAAAGGATTAAAGCTGCTGGATATCAAGACCAAACAGATCATCATCAAGAGAAGTGTCAAGTTCGATGAGCCTCTTCAGGAGGTGGAACTAGTGGAGGAGAAAACTGCTGAAATTCCTTCCTATTCCACTGAATATTTGGATGATGAAATTGGGAATGATGACCCTGATTTGGATCCTATGATTTATGATATCAGTGTGCCACAGACATAAGATACTGAATCAGAACCTGAAGTGCAAAAACATCTTCCTACATGGGCCCGACAGACACTCTCTTCCGCAGGAGACAACATTGGAAATCCGGATGATCCAAGGAGAACCAGGTTTGATTTCCAAAGAGCAGGTATTGCACTTTCTTGTTCTGATATTTTGCTGTCTGAAACTTGCTATTTGATGATTAGTTCAGATCCAAAATCCTACTACCATGCTCAGAAGGATCCGAGATGGCAAGTTGCCATGGATGAAGAGATGAATTCTCTTCAGAAAAACACTACTTGGGAGCTAGTTTCTCTTCCTCCGGGAAGGAAATTGGTTCAATGCAAGTGGGTGTTTCGGACAAAGGTTGCTACTGATGGAATCACCTGAAAATATAAGGTAAGGCTGGTAGCAAAAGGTTTCTCTAAGGTCCAAGGAGTGGACTACCATGAGACCTTTGCACCGGTTGCAAAAATGGACTCCATCCGCCTTGTTTTGGCTATTTCCACATCCAAGCACTGGGAGGTGCATCACATGGATGTTAAGTCAACCTTTCTGCATGGAGATATTCATGAGGAGATATACATGAAGCAGCCTGAAGGTTACATCACTGATCCATCTTTGGTTTGCAAGCTAAAGAAGTCATTATGTGGTTTAAAACAGGCCCCAAGAGAGTGGTATTCCAAGATGGATGCCTTTCTTCTCTCGCAAAACTTTCAGCGATGTAGATCAGATCCAAATGTGTATTTACAGCAGCATGATGATCATATTATTATTATTGTTTTATATGTTGATGACTTACTGATCACAGGTAGCACAATTGCCTCCATTTCAGCCATCAAAACCGCTCTCCACAATGCCTTTGAAATGAGTGATTTGGGGCTTCTAAAACAATTTTTGGGGCTCGAAATCGAGCAAAATTATGATGGGATTATGGTCACTCAGTCAAAATACATTTCATACCTGTTAGTAAAGTTTAACATGGCTGAATGTAGGCCTGCACCATTCCCTTTCCTTTCAGGGATCAGCCTTGAAGAAGGAAAAAGCACACCTCCCATGGACTGCACTATCTATCGACAGCTAATTGGTAGCTTGTTGTACTTGAAACATTCTAGGCCTGATATTTGTTATGCCATGAATGCTGTATCAAGATACATGCAGCAGCCTCATGATATTCATTGGAAGGAATCCAAGTGGATCCTCCAGTACATTCAGGGAACCAGGACCTACGGCATTCACTATGCTGCAGATTCCGAGCTAGAGCTGGTTGGATACACAGATTCCGATTGGGCGGGTGATTCTATTGATCGGAAGTCAACTTCCGGATATGTCTTCATGTTTGGTGGTGGCCCTATTTGCTGGTCAAGCAAAAATAAGGCTGCCATAGCACTATCTTCAGCAGAGGCCGAGTATCGAGGAGCGGTGAATGCTTGCATCCAAGCAGTTTGGTTGCAAGGCATTCTTTCAGAGTTTGATCTTGGTAGTACTATGTCCACTGTCCTCTTTTGTGACAACCAGAGTGCTATTAAGATATCCACAGATCCAGTTACCAGGCAGAGGACCAAACATGTATAGATTCACATGCACTACATCAGGGAGCTAGTGCATGACAGGACCATCATTCTGCAATACTGCCCGACTGATGAGCAGATTGCAGACATATTCACCAAGAGCTTTTCAGAAAAGAAGTTCACTTACCTCAGTTCACTGTTGGGGGTGAGTTCATCAGGGTGATCCAGACTACTTTCAATGTTCAGCTTGAGGGGGGGTTTTGTTCCCACTGGGTTTTCCCTCTTTTCCTCACTTAGTTTGTTTTGAGCATTGTTTCAGTTGCTTTATTGTACAGGGTGACCTATGGCCTTTGTTGCCAGGACCCTAGCATTTTTATGCTTTCTAACTCTTCCTGAGTATAGCTTAAGGGGGGGTGTTGGAGACATTTACCATTATACACACTCTTCAGTCAAATTGGCCTAATTAAACCACTATCCTAAGTTTAATTGATATCAAGGAGCATTAATTACCATCATCCCAGTCACTCCCACGCCTACCTACAGTCAAGGAGGCTAACTGGAGCACTCCAGGGATGATCTGGTTGACATTCATGCACCTAATTGCTAACTGGGGGTTACTTTCAGTTCAACCAATCAGTTACAGTCAGTTAAGGTGCCTCCATGCATTAAATATATTATTTAATCATTATTTATTGATTATTTTATTATTATTTAATGAACTGGAGTGAACTAGGCGCCTTCACCAACTTCTGATGGTCAGTTCAGCTTCAGTTAACCTCATCAAGGTTTATTGGAGTCATGCAGTACTAGCACTTGATGGTTGGTTGCTATGACATGTGTTTGATCTCCTTCAGTTGAGATTAAGTCATTTATTGCACTCCAACTTCAGTTAGGATTGGTGAGTCAATTAAGGTTTTTTGTCAAGTGGTTAACTGAGTGGTATTGCATGGCAAAGAGTCAGTTAAGCTAGACTCATGCATGGGAATTCGAATTGTCCCTTAGTTATTCGAATTCTTCATTGAGTTAAGCTATGGCTCATGCATGGGAATTGTAATCCTTTATTATTTATATAATATACAGAGAGGGAACATATTTGGTTCTTGAAAATTTCCAATTCATGAGTAATTGTTAATAATTCTTTGATGAGATTGAATCTTAGTTCCTAGATCAATGTGAAGAATTAATAAAGGTAACCTCAGATATTCAGAGTGGGAAGAAGTGTGAGTCGAAGCATTATGGGTACCATATCAAGGAATATGGGTTGCTGCGGTACCAAGGGAGGATGTATATCCCTAAAGAAGGTAATCTCAGGGAATCAATCCTTAGAGAGGCCCATAGGGAACATTATTATGCACACCCTGGAGTGAAGAAGATGTATGCAGACATGAAGAAGCTCTTCTTCTGGGCTGGTATGAAGAGCGATGTAGTTGATTTTGTTTCAAAATGCCTAGAATTTCAGCAAGCCAAGGCAGATCATCGACACCCAGACAGTCTCTTACAGCCTCATGATATTCCTGAGACTAAATGGGAAGTCATTTCCATGGACTTCGTTGTGGGATTTCCCCTCACATCCTCGAGACATAATGCTATACTCGTGGTGGTTGACAAACTGACCAAAAGTGCCCACTTCATTCCAGTGAGGGAGACTTATGATGTGACGGATGTAGCAAGGGTATTCATAAATGAAATTGTACGCCTTCATGGAGTTCCAAAGAAGATAATTTCTGACCGAGACCCTAATTTTACCTCCAGATTTTGGACAAGCATGCAGTCAGCGTTAGGGACCCAACTGAACTTGAGCTCAGCTTATCATCCCGAGACAGATGGGCAGACAGAGAGGGTGAATCAGGTAATGGAGGACATGCTTAGGATGTATGTTATGGATCAGCAGACACAGTGGGAGAAATATCTTCCTCTAGTAGAGTTTTCTTATAACAACAGTCATCATAGCTCCATTGGTATGCCTCCATACCAAGAATTGTATGGGATACCTTGCAGGACTCCACTCAGTTGGGACAGGTTGGAGGATCATATTTTAGTCGGGCCTGAGTTGCTTCAGGAGATGGGAGAGCAAGTGGTACAGATCAGGAAGTGGCTTAAAGAAGCACAGGATAGACAAAAGAGTTACGCTGATGCACACAGAACCGATAGAAGTTATGAGGTAGGGGATCGTGTATTTATATGCATCCGACTGAATAAAAGTACCATTCGGTTTGGAAAGGGGGCCAAGTTGTCACCTTGCTTTATAGGGCCATTCGAGATTCTTGAAAGAATCGGACCGGTAGCTTATCGTTTTGCACTGCCACCCCACTTGTATAAGACTCATAATATATTTCATGTTTCTGTATTGCGACATTACATAGCTGATGAGTCTCACAAGATTCATTGGAAGGACTTGCAGGTCTCGGACGAGGGAACCTTCACGGCCGAACCGTTACGTATACTGGATCATAGAGTTCGACAGCTCCGTAGTTGACATGTGGACCAAGTCAAGGTCCAGTGGGACAAGTATAGCCAAGGATCTGCTACCTGGGAGGACACAGAGGCTATGCATCGAAATTTTCCCTCACTATTTTGACCATAACTTCAGGACGAAGTTTCCTGAAGGGTGGGTGTATGTAATGCCCCATATTTTTACTCCGGCATATTTATCCCTCAAACTTATTACAGTGTATTTACTTATTATCTGTAGACTCGGCTATACTTCATTTTGGCATGTTATATGTGATTATTTACTGATATTATAATGTTATCAGGATTATGCTCTAATTATGATATTATGATGTTATCATGCTTATAGTATGCTTTGATCATGAGGTTACGACAATTAACATGCCTATGTAGATTCTTTGATTATGATGTATGATGATTATCATTTATATGAAATTATTGTGCGTATGCGATTATCATGCAGTAGTCATCATCATATTCCTTTATTTCATAACAAAATATATAGTTGATAGTCATCCTCAATATGATGTGAGATGTATGATGTGGTACATGGGCACCCGTCCATGATGCAATTTATTTTGTGATTTTATGTGATGAAAGGAGATAATGTTGATGATATGGACCAGCTATTGATTGAATATTGTTATGAATGCATGTTTGCATAGTACTAACCTGCAAGGTACAGGGGCTATGTGATAGCCAAGTGTGTGATGCCAAGTATGACTCAATACATATCTTGAAGAAGAGCCTTAATTTCCAAGTGATGATACGATGACATGTACCAATAAACTCGATAGCAACGTAGTATGGTTTGATGAGTATCTACCCAGTATGTTGAGAGGGATGGAGGCATTTCCCACCCTGTGTCACTTTGATACTCGAGGTCGTGGGAGGGAATTGCTGAGACATGCTCCCCAAGTTGTTGTGATGACGATGGTTGGATGCCTGCTAGGAGAGGCTAGGTCCCCTAGATAGCCGACGCTACCACTCTCAGGTTCTATGTGGAAAGGTCAGTACAGCTGGCATCCACTTTGTACTAGCAGAGGAAGGATAGGGAGGATGCGGACGTAGGTTAGGATGGGTGGACATATTAGTTATTATTGTTGAAAGTTGGACATTATGATACCGGATTAGTGATGGTAGGTACGAATCTTAACTGACTAATTAATAAGAACATAATTGTTAAATAACTCTGAATGTCACAAGAAATCATATTATATCTGTATATGGGTCATGTTGCGTGAAATATTATTTGTATCAGTTAGAATTTAGGGGGTTTTGCTATAGTGCATGTGCATCCTATGCATGTACTAGCCATGCATGCATGCTAGTATGAAATATTTAAATAGTTGGATAGGTTAACTAAGTAATTGTGAATTGCTTTAAACCTATAAATGTACCTTGAATTGTTTTAAACCTATAAATGTACCTTGTATCACTATTTTGACCGTAACTTCAGGACGAAGTTTCCTGAAGGTTGGGTGTATGTAATGCCCCATATTAATGTTTATTAATGGTTATTATTAAGTACTTTTATTAAATTAAACATATCCTAATTATTTTACCATTTTTACCATTTGCGTAAAACATTAAATAAACAATATTGAACTATACTAATTATTTTACCATTTTACCATTTGTGTAAAACATTAAATAAATAATATTGGGTAATGTATGACAGTTGGGTAGGTTATAAATTTACACAAACAATTAAATAGGATAAGCACCTATTTAAATTCCCACCGTCTCATCCGAGGTGGAAAAATTGTACAATTCAAGAAAAAAATTAAATACATACAACGAATGTCTTGAAACCGGAACTAGTTGACTGCCCGAGAAAAAAAATTAAATAATAAATATTAATTTAAAAATGAAGGAGGCGGTGGATGAAGGAGGTGGTGGAAGAAGGAAGGCGGTGGAAGAAAGGAGGGGAAGGAGGTATAAGGAGGGGGATCAGATGATTCAAAGGGGGATGATTTTTTGGGGGGATTTCTCTGGAGAGCAGTTGAGAAGAATTTTTTTTGCAGAAGAATGAAAGTGATGGAGCAGAGAGGGAAGATAGCTGGAGGAGGGGGTTAACTCCATGGGGCAGATTTACACTCAGAGAGAGGGAAGTTGCTATCCGGTTTATCGGTACGTGGGCTCCGGGGCTAGGAAACCCGTCGGCAGGGTGGAACATCCGAGTTAGCATTAAGGCTCCTACAGGCTCGGGCGAGGGAACGGAAAGGCTAAAGGAGCAGGAATCAGGGACAACCTTCAGCGCTAAAGCTTAGGTATTTTTCAGTGAACCATCTCTTTATTTTGCAAAATAAATGAAATCTGAATAAAAATTCATGTAACTTTTTATGTCACATACTAGGACTGAAAAGGAAAAATCAAATTAAGAGTAAACGCCAAATTGTTATTAAAGATTAAAACTTAGTACTCTGCCCAGAAATCAGAGCATTACACAAAAATTTAAATGAAAATCTGAAAACGAAGTAAATATTTTTTTATTGTTTAAGGATAGGACTGAGTGCTCTGCCCGACAGACAGAGCACTACAAATGGACACCATTTTTATAGAGAGATCCTACAATTTCTTCTTACACTTGCCAAAAAAAAAAATTTAACAATTTGTATTTAAACACAAATGTATAATCTAAATTTCAATAAATTACAACAAAGTATATCATCTTTATTTCAATAAATAAAGATTCCCAAATTTTTCCATTAACTCCACTTAATAATGGAAAGCACAATTAACCAGAAATATTATAAATTTATTTCCATTTTTCTTTATATTATTTCTTTTTTAAGCTTTATATTGTTTTTTCTTGCTTTATGTTGTTTCCTTTTTTAATCTTTTTATTGTTTCTTTTTAAGCTTTAAGATTGCTTTTCTCTTTAGGCTTTTCCAAAGTTGGGACCTACAATATTGCTTTAAGCTTTTATATTGTTTTTCTAGTTGTTTCCTTTATTTTGCTTTTCTCTTTAAGATTCTAAGCTTTTCTGGGTTGGTGAATTTCTCATGATTTGTGCGCCCAGCATGGAGCATGGTTCAATCGCCAGTTATTTTTATCCTTCATACCTTGTCTTTAATAAGGTTATTTTTATCCTCACTACTGCTGTTGAAGTTGTTTTTTATCCTTGATACCTTGTTTTTAAGCAAGTTTCTAGTTAATGGAATTTGTTACGTGATTTATGGATTCCTCTGGTTTTGATAGGTCTGGGTATGGTGGCATTTGGCTAGCTTGGTCGCATTTCCACGTTGCATTTTTTGTGTCATTCTAGTTTCTTGATTGGGGTCGGTCGCCTCATCATCTGAATTTGAGGAGGATTTCTAGAGGCTTCTGCAAACCGTGGGTATTATTCTCCTCTTGCATGTTCTTTGCAAATGTATGGTTAATTTCTCACTTTTAACACTTGCTATTTTCCCATTTCCATGCATATATATAAATAAAGGTGATGAGAAGGAGATGGGAATTTTTTTAAGCATATATTGGATTAGATTCCCAAAGAAACTGTCTGCATTTAAAAATTATCAATGCTTTGAAACAGCAAGGCTCTGGTTTCTCACATCACTTGGGACCTAATGGCATGCAGATCTATTGCTAATTCTAGGAAGTTTGCAGAGGAGATGAGGAGATGTTGCTTGCTGTTGTACGGTCATCTGAGGCCACAACCAATTGACCATAGTTTTGAGGGTAGATTCACCAGTCAAAAGATATTCCATGCACAAACCATGGGAATTGTTCAAATCCCTTCCCTCACTCGATTCTCCAGATCTTTCCTTTTTTCAGCAGTATCAATGTTCTTATGCAGTAGGCTTGAAATGTCTTCCACATAATCCCATAAGCAAGAGTCCTGAGTTAGC
>LPNX010553290.1:66069-84636 GCA_001517045.1 Pseudotsuga menziesii
ATAGTATAAAACCCTAGTTTAACTACTACCTTCCTATGTTAATCGTTAAGGATCAAACCAACATAAAAATCATGATGGCAGATAATGAAAGTTATGACAAGGTTATACCATGGTTTTAATTATCATACCCTATTGTATGCAAGCCGCTCCAAGGGTTTTCCGAACTATATCACAAAACCCACCTTTTACAAATAATATTTGAGCCACGTGGTCATTGTTCATTTGATAGGGTTTTGAAATTTGGATTTTTACCATATATAATATTCTAAACCCTAAAAATCCACATTTACCTATCTTTGTTTTCCATGTTGTGGTGTGAGGAGCCGCAGGCTCATGGCCGCATGGCCTGGCTGTCACTCCAATGTGTAAGCTACCCTGCCATTAGTCATTATTCTTCTATGTGTAGAGATTATTATGGCCACTGTATTTTGTTTGGTGTAGATTCATTTTTTGAGATAAATCTAAGTTTGTAGGTGAAGAACTCTGTCATGGTTTTAGCGTGGACTTGAACTCTGGTCCAATTGTGGCGTAGCCTTGTAACTTTGAACCTTCTCATCGTGGTCTTCTGAAAATTCCTTCGATTAGCTCGAGTTGCACATCTTGTGGCTAGGGTTTTATTATAATGTCTTCCTCATAGTAAAGGAAACGAAATACATCCAGGTATGAAATATTTCAGTTCTTGTCCATTCTTACTCTGTGTAAGTTTAATATTTTTGCTACTGACAGGGTTTAACCATTTTTGTTTTTTTCACTTTTACAGGCTTCAATGGATACTCCAAGCTAGAAATACAATCCATGAAAATGCCACGCCAAGAAATTTTCAGGGTTCGTGACCCTCCAGGTAAGCCTCGGTCTGTCCTGGGGTTATCTCCTCCAATGGTTGTATGGTGTATTTGTTGTCATTGCCCACGTGGTTGTAGGGTTACTGTTCGATCGTGACTATATGTTGTTCTATTTGTTTCATATTATGGAACGACCATGGATACACTATTTATTTCTTTTAAGCTTTGAAAGGCCATGTGGTCGATACTTTAATATTTTTTTTAAAATATTTTCGAAGCCCTTGTGGCTGCTTTATGTTGGAAGGCTTAGGGATTTTACAACCATGACTAGATAACTTACTTATGGGAGATTTTTGGCTATAGTTGATTTACAAAAATGTTATTTTGTTACCTTATTTTAAGACGTGGCTCTGTTTGTAAAAGGCCATAGGGCCAAACTGATATAGTTTCAGTTTAGGGTTTAAGTGCTACTTAAAGTTTGGATAAGCTCAAAGCTTACTATTTTGTAATTTATATTTTGGTAATAATTATACATTATGGTTTTAAGTAAGAGATGGAAACTGTGATATTCTTAATTGTTCTGATTTTCTTCAATTCTATTTAAAATGTCCTAAACAGAGTTTTCGTTACTATAAATTTATATTTATTCTAAATATGTTTAAAAATGAAAAGAAATATAGAGGGAGAGGGAAGAGAAGGGAGACAGTGGAGGAGGGAGAGAGGAGGAGGCGGAGGGAGGGTCAAGGGGAGAGCTAGGGGGTGTGTTTGAGGAGCAAGTTTGTATGCCGACTTGAATGATAGCCGACTAATGAGAGATTAGGTCGTCCACCTAAGGTCATGTCGGTTGAGTGAACCGATAGGTAGTTATTTGTAACTATTTGTAAATCATATATATAAGGATGTTGAACCCAATAAGAACTTGGTTCAGTTCTCTATATTGTATGGACCCTCTCATGTTAATATAATCTATTACTCTATCTACTTGTTCTTATCTCTTGTCTCTGTTATGTATGTATGTTTTAGTATGTATTATTGGTAACCCTATGTGATATGTGAGATTACAACATTGGTTTTGTTTACAGTAGTACATGTCTAAGATGTATGCAAGCAGATGATATCATAATAGGAGATTTATAAGGACCGGTGGGAGAGTAAAGTAGCAAATTATTTGCAGAATTACGCATGGAGGAACAAATTGACGACTGCTCAAGCAAAGGAAATATTCTTTACAGAAACTCATGAGAAGTTTGTAGAATCAGTGCCCCAGCTTCTGAAGAAACTACCGGATGAAAAAGATGGAAGCAACTAAAGATCAACAGCTACTAGAAAAACTGATTCGAGGGGGCAGGACAAACCTATCGAAGTGGTTCGAAAAGATCACCGACGAATTCTGCGAGGAGCAAGCTATAGAGGAAATAACTTCGATAGAAACCATCGAGAAGAAATTATATACAGACCTCACCGAGCAATTCTTGTGTTCCTTACTGACCTTGTTGTTTAAGTTCCTGATGGACAAAGGAGTGGGTCATATCATTGAACCTCGTCCATCACTTTGCAAATCACCATTAAACCCTAACTGGGTGGAAAAACAAAAGAGGTGGGAAAAATTCATTGCCGAAAGGGAGTGGGAATACTTCCTAAGCAAGTAAACAGAACTATCCAGGCTTTCTAAAGTGTCGGGTAGGCTATGGGGGGGTAGCTGGTCATATGTCGGGGTACAGTGGAGTGAATTCTAGTTGACTAAAGAAGATACCAATCATTAGTGATGAGAAGTTAGCCTAAAAGAGAAATCGAAAGGACAGTGTCACACAAAGGTACGATGGACTTCCAGAAAATAGAGAGGGAGAAGAGGATGCAAAGAAGGGAAGAAAGAAGAGAAAGAACCTTAGCACTATAGAGAGGAATGAATACTAGGGTGATCGACGAGGAGAGAGATCTACCAGAGTTGGGTCATGACCAACAAGAAGAAGGCATGGAAGAAGAGGTGTCCCCTATGGAAGAAGATTTGTGGATAGAGTAGCGAGAAGCTCTCTAATTAGAAGTTCCCCGGGAGGTAAGACCTATATCTCCGATGAATCCGAGTACCCAGATACAAGACATTATCGAAGAGGACCTCAGACTAGGAGCCGGTGACTTTGGTATATGGAGTCGACTAGACGAAAAGAGATACAATGATAGACATCTCATTATCCATCGACCAGAAGAAGGAAATTGGGTTACGCTTCATGCGGTACCCTCCAACCGAAGTATCCACTTACTTTCCCTGAAAAATGAAGGAGCACTCCCCCTGCCAAATACAGCTTTGGAGAACATAGAACATTCAAAACTATAGACAAATAATTGCAGCTAGACATCGACAGAAGAAGTTGACACTGACCGACTGCTAGTCGAAGTGGAAACGACAAATAAAACAACCGACAGGAAGGAGAGATTTATTGACGACAGTTCTACAGAGAGGAATAAGTAAATAACCCCACTACCCCCACCACCTCCTCCACCACCACCACCTCCTAAAGAAGACAGTGATAGTGACTCCGACATGGGTCATGGTTCAGCACACATCCCTCTATATGAGGGAAATGAGGACCCCAGATGACATTGGTTCATTTGTGAGTTGACTTGGGAGGCCAACCAAGTTACAGATAAAGACAGACAGATGGAACAGTTCACTAATGCCTTAAGGAAAAGGGAATTAACTTGGTATATGACCTTTTTTGATGAACCCTAAGAGCAACTAAAGCCGAAGTCAAAAAACAATTTCTATCATTTTTTAAAACTCTAGATGTAAAACATATGGCAGCAAAGAAATTAAAGACAACATCATAGAAGTCAGGAGAAATTGTCCACGACTACGACAAACGCTAGAAAGACCTTATTAGACAATTGGACTATGTTATTGATGAGCAATTATTAATCCAGTGGTTTCTTGTAGTTTTGTCAGAGAAAATTTGCCGACACATAAGTCCGGAGACATTCAAAACTTATGAAGATGCACTTACAAAATATATCCAAGTAGAGATGGATGAGGATATTCTAGCATACCCCACCGATCACAGACTGGAAGAACAAATTAAGATTGTGCCGAAGTCATTAAAAGTATTAAACCTTAAAAGTCAGGATATCTGGTGCACAAAGTGCTCGATGGCCGAACATTCAAAAGACACCTGTCAATAGGATATAAGTTGACAGGACATTCAATTCGTACAAACAAAGTGTTTTTGTGACATTTTCCAAGAGCATAGAGACCACTCGACAAAAAATTGCCTGTTCAACATGAAGAACGGAAAAGCATCTTGGTGTGCAATCTACGAAACAAAGAATCACGCCATGGGCGACTACCATCTAAACCTAAAGAACTGACAAAATTATCACAGTCTACCAGACCAATGCAGTTGCATAGAATAATGAGAAAAACAACTCGCCAAATGATCAGAACAATCAAAGATACGAAGGTCATAGATACGAGCGCTGGTATGACAACTGACGTGGAGGCTATGGAGGTCGAGGTCAATTCTCTGGGAATTGAGACAGCCAACCATGTTGGCCCATCCAATGTTTCACATGTTATAAGGAGGGACACCAGTATGCAGATTTTCCATACAAGGACAAAACTGACCTCAAATTTTGTACTAGTTGCAAAGTAGGGGACCACTCATTAGAGGATTTCCCTACTATGCTTGAAAAATAAATAAAAAGAAAAATGTTAACGTCTTGTTGTGCATGCAAAAAAATGATGTAATAAATACAAATAATTTGCATATCGTAACTCAACAAGGGACAAAAATAGGAAGTGATAACCCATGAATAAGAAAAATAAAAGAAAAGAATGTTTATCTTGATCCAGCTAAAGAAAAACAAATATATAAAGATGCAACAAATGTATTTAAAGAATTTTCCCGATAGGAAGAGGCTAATGACAATCGACATAACATAGTAAAAGAGTTAATACATCTAGTACAAAAGGATAACTCAGTATCTCAATTCATCGAATTATTATATGAAATAAAACACAACAACACCGAAAAACAAACAAAGAATATCTACAGTATAAATAAAAAAGATAAAAGTGATGCCGACCCATTTGTCGACTTGGAAATTGAAGGGTACCACGTCTGACAAGTTGTGCTAGACTTCGGATCACAAGTAAACATCATGACTCATGACCCTTGGGAACAACTGGGTAGACCTCAACTATATGAGTCAGGTATATACCTGAAACTAGCCGACCAAGGCCTAACTGAGTCTATTTGAGTATGGAAAAATGTTGACACAACAATAAAAGTAATATCGACCAAAGTCGACTTTGAAATTATTGACCCTAAGGAAGGATCCAGTTCCTTTCCAGCATTTGTAGGTCAACCTTGGGGAAGAAAAATGAAAGAATCAATATCCCTAGACAAGGAGAGAATAAAATTGAAAGGAAACAGACAAAAGGTTATTGTTTCTATTCATCCATCCCAAGGAGAACCTTGGATTGAACCTATCGATGAAGAAGTCGACATCTGACAAATTTATCAGATACAAAACAATGCATATTATATAGAACCTAATATCTATGGAGAACTTCATTTAGGCAATCAAGACTCAGTAGGATATAATTCAGACGCAGAATTATATGATTGGGAAGTTGAGAACTATGAAACACAAGCAAGAGGGTGCTGGACTATTCAAAAAGTATAGAAAAATCCCACCCAACAATGCTTCATAGTATCCATTGTCCCAAAAATATTTGAAAAGAAAATTAGGGAATACCCTACTTTAAAACCAACAGATATAAGTAGTACACAAATACCAAGGTATAGAGAAAGAGAATCACCAGTCATGCATGTAGAATAAGTATCCAAAAACATCGGTGAACATGGTCGACTACAAAGCCTAGTGGAAAATTTTACAAGCCAAGCTGCTAAATGGTGGGATACACATCAATCAAGACTGCAGACATGGACAATAGCTTCAACTTTCTTCATAGAAATATTTGGAGGGAAAAAACTAACCAATCAAGCCCAAATATCTATATTCACTCAAGGACAGAATCTATAAGACCATATAAGAACATGTGAAAAAGAATGGAGAAGACTTGGGAAAAAAAATGAACATGCATGGCCACACCTTTTTCCATCAACCCTCTCTGACTTACCAAACAAATGGTATAAAATGGAAGAAGCTTAAGGTGAAACATTCCTATGGCATGAACTCAAAGAAAATTTTATCAAAGATTTCAAATTTATACCACAAGATGAGCATTTGATCGAAACAACAAAACAAATTAAAGAATTTATACATTCGACAGAAAAAAAAACCCTTAAAAGACAACCGACAGACAATGAACTGTAACAATATACAAACTGAGACAATTCCACAGTTGAGAAGACTACAGTTGGAAAGTGAAAATACATAAGGGAAAAGCTTTAGATGGAAATCAAACCATGTCAAAATGACCAAACCTATTCACACAGTACTCAAAGTTAAAACAACCGACAAGGAGGATAGTGACCGAATGACTGCAGCTGACTTTCCTGCCACATTCTCACATTTTAAGAAAGGAAGTCCACCAATCAATGAAGCCAAAGCACCAGAATGGCTAGATGCTAAAGTCAAAACTAGAGAGTTCGACATCTCAAATGATGACTGACCAAAAATGGAAAAGATTGGAGACTACTGGAGTGAAGAGCAGACAACAGAAATAGTGAACTTATTAAAAGAGTTCCAGGATGTATTTTCCAGAGATTATAAATATCTCAAAGGTTTAGTCCATGAAATGGGTGAAATGAAAATTGACACTAAACCTAGTGTTCGACCTGTGAAGAAAAGGCCATATAAGCTAGCTCATAAATACAAAGAGATAGTAAAAAAGGAGATTGATAACATGCTTGCAGTAGGCATTATCTACCCTATTTACCAATCAGAATGGCCAAGTCCAACGGTGGTTCAACCTAAGAAACATGATCCGACCAAACTAAGAATTTGTGTCGACTTCAAGGAGCTAAATAAAGTTACAATAACAAATTCATTTCCAACTCCTTATGTAGATAAAATCTTAAATGTGGTTGTAGGACATGAATGTTACTCATTTAAAGATGGATTCTCAGGTTATAACCAAGTGCCAATAGCTAAAGAAGATTAGAAAAAGACAACATTTGTATGTGAATTTGGCTCATTTGCTTACAGGGTTATGCCTTTTGGATTAAAAAATGCACCTGCAGTATTCTCCAGACTTATGGTCAAAACATTCCAATAATATATTTACAAAACCATGGCAGTATACTTTGATGACTGGACAATATACTCCATGTTAAAAGATCACTGCAAATGGATAAGGCTTATGTTGGAAAGATGTCAACAAATCCAGTTATCCTTGAACATCAGGAAGTGCATATTTGTGACCCCCATAGGGATATTGTTAGGACCAATTGTCTGTAAAGAAGGTATTAAGGTCGACTTCGCAAAATAAAAACTATCCTTGAGTTAAAACCACCAGTGAACTCAAAACAAGTCAGGGTGTTACTAGATCATACAGGATATTACAGAAAATTCATAAGATATTATTCAGACATGACCTATGCACTAGAATACCTATTAAGGGAAGATAAAGAGTTCATCTGGACAAAAGAATGCCATATATCATTTGAAAAACTATAAAGAAAACTAGTCGAAGCACCCATCCTAAGGTTTCCAAACTGGTCGACTAAATTCCATGTCCACATCGACGCATCAGGTGTAGCAATAGGAACAATCCTAACTCAACCAGGAGATGATGGAATGGATTATCCTATAGTTTACAATAGCATAAAATTAAACAAAGCTAAACGAAACTATTCGACGACATAAAGAGAAGCATTAGGAATGGTTTTTGCACTACAAAAATATCGACACTACCTACTAGCTAACCCATTTGTCTTCTATACTGAACACCAAGCACTAAAATACCTTGTCAATAAGCCACTACATCATGGAAGAATCTGTCGATGGCTACTTCTATTCCAAGAATTTGAATTTGAAGTCATTGTCAGACGAGCTAAGTTAAATGTCGGTCATGACCACTTATCCCGAATCAACACAGGAGAGAAACTGATAGGAGTCAAAGATGACTTACCGGATGCACAACTATTTCGAATAGAAGTAGTCCCAGCAGAATTAGAGGAAATAGCACAATTCTTAGAGAATGGACAAGCACCAGAAGGTATGAGTACAGAGAAGAAACAAATCTTAGCCATGAAAGCTGTACCATATAGCATCATAAATGGATTCTTGTACAAAATGGGCTTGGACGACATCCTTAGGAGGTGTGTACTGGAACATGAAACAAATAATATCATGCATAAAGCACATTACAGACCTGCTGGAGGACACTTCTAAGCAGACACGACTGCAAATAAGATCCAACAATTAGAGTTGTGGTGGCCGACAATTCACAAAGACTACAAAACTTTTGTAAGCCAATGTGACAGATGTCAACAACTGGGTTGACCCCTGCTTAGTATAGAAATGCCTTTGATATCAATAAAACCAAGTTTGACATTTGAAATTTGGGCTATCTACTTGATAGTACCATTTCCCATACCAGCAAAAAGAACAAGTGCAAGGTACATAATAACCGTAGTTGAGTATGTAACCAAATGGACAGAGGCAGAACCAGTCGACACATGTTCTAGTGAGATAGCCGCAAAATTTATCTATGACAATATCATCACCCAATTCGGATGTCAACTAACCCTAATCAGTGAATAGGGAACACACTTTATCAATAAAACTATTAAAACCCTAACAGACCAGTTCCAAATCGACCACCGTCGGAGTACAGCATACCATCCTCAGTCGAATGGAGAAATTGAAGCATTTAACAAAACATTAACAAAAGGATTAACAAAAATATGTAATGCTAATAAGGACGACTGGGATGAAAAGATACCTGCAGTAATATGGGCATATAGAAGAGCATACAAACAATCAACCGACCAAACACTGTTTTGACTAGTTTATGGACAAGAAGCAGTAGTTCCATTACACTTTCGACAACAAACACCTATTATCGCAGAGATTTTACATGTCGATGTTGAACAAGGAAGAAAGGACTGACTGTTGCAACTAAGTAAACTTGAATAACACCAACTAATTGTGATACAACATCAAGAAATCTAGAAACAACAACAAAAGGCGTGGCATGATCGAAACATCAAAAACAAAAACCTGTCGATAGGAGACCTTGCTTTACTATACAATAGTCGGGTGAAAGGAAAAACTAAAAACCTACATACAGAATGGATGGGACCCTATATTGTCGAAGAGATATATGCCAATGGATCATTTCGACTAAGGACGTTACAAGGCATAGTATTTCGGAAACTCGTTAATGGGGCCCGACTAGAATGCTACAGAAACTAAACAAGTCTTAAAAAAAAAACATATAACGACCATAATGGTTAAACAAAAGCTATAAAAATCTAAAAATCCAAAAAGCAAAATAGTACTGATACACGCACAAAAGTATGATAGGGAATCACCACTTCTACAACTGACATCACGTCCATAGACATAACACCATTGACCATTTTCATAACCGACATTGACCAACAACCTCGACAGTCCCATCACGCATGATCTCCAAGAATACATTGAAAAACTGCCTGAGATATTCACCATGGTGCAAAATCTCTCTATCAAAGCACCTTTGTTCGATGTCGGTAGATTCAGATTACCCATTTCCCAACCTGGCCAAGTACTCCAGAGGATGAAGACTATGGCAATAATAAACTTGACGTTCCAAAGGAACCCCAATAAAGAAGCTGAATTTGTTGCACATCGGACCACATCTATCACTTCAACCAACCCCAAACCCCACCCACCAGCTTCTAAACCGACTGGAGGTGAGGAAGGAGAAAATATGGAGGACATAAATCAAGAAATCAACCAACTATTCTTCGACCTAGATTCACCCCCTCAAATGCACAATCCATCACCCATCCACACTTCCACCAATCCAATCACACATGATCATTCACTGACACCATCGCCACCACCCCCCGACTTAGAACCGCTAATTCAACTAGCTGCACTAGAACCACCTCCACCACAACCATTAGCGCCAACCACATCCACTTCTGGACCCTCTGTATCCAACCAACCAGAGGCGCAACTAGATGCAGCAATCATCCAACTGACCCAAATAGAAACCCCATCAATCACTATTGCCCATCAAACAGAAAATCCAAATTTCACTCTTGCAAGTACACAGGTTCCAAAACAAGAAGAGCCACAGAAGCACAAGAAGAAGAAGGAGAAAAAGAAGAAGGACCATCACGGATAGAAAACAATGGTCCATATCAGTCAACTTGGGTTAACCACTACAGTCGATGCAACCAAGTTAAGGGATGGAGAGCTAGGGAAATTCCTTGAAACACTGGCAATCGAAGCAAAGACAAGGAGCCAGCAGAGATGTAAGGAGCTCAATAACAATGAAAAAGAACAAGTCGAGTTCCTCAAAAAATGTAGAAGCCTTATACAATCGGTAATACAAGGACCAGCAGAGGTCGACACCAAAAAACCACTAGAAAGAGCTTATCAACCATTTGAGAGCATGGTGTCAGCACTGTAGGCACAAATTCAAGACACAAAAGAGGAGCAGAAAGAAGAAACCATTCGAATATTGATGGAGCAGCACAAAGCCTTTTTAGAAGCATACAGGGTGTTGTAATATCACATGGAGGAGTCTGTCATTACAGAATAAGTATTGCGAGACTGACCTACTTACTATGGGAAAGTCTATCAACAAACAAAGCAGACCCAACTTGAGATCCAAGCGCTCGAGAAGAGGAAAAGCACTGACGAAGCACTTAAAAGCACAATTGAAGATCAAATAGTGCTTGAAATAGCCAAACTGCAGAAGCTCGAGCGAGAAGCACATCAATGGGTGCAACAAGCCATTCCAAACCTAGAAAAAGTAGACATCATCTACCGACATATGAAACAACTGTTGGAGACAGCAGAGGAAAAGGACCAGTTTATGGGTCCCGACATGGAAAGAATAGCTGAAATCTCCATTTAAGAGAAAATGTCAATCTTATCAATTCTGACTACACTAACCATCGACATACATAAAATATTACAGATTTGGACGAATTTCCAACATCAGCTGGCAATGACAGCTGAAGCAATTATCGAAGTCCGCGTACAGAAAAGACCAACCATCAGACTTCACATCCCATGAAGATCAAGCACAAGAATGACTACTTAGACAAACAAAGAAATTTTGGTACATCCCTGTTTCTTCAGGACAAAGAAACATTTTGTTTGTGGGGGAGATGTTGGAGGAGCAAGTTAGTATGCTGATTTGAACGATAGCCGACTAAGTCGGTCAGCCGACTAATGAGAGATGAGATCAGCCACCTAAGGTCGTGTCAGTTGAGTGAACCGATAGGTAGTTATTTGTAACTATTTGTAAATCATATATATTAGGGTGTTGAGCCAGATAAGAACTCGGTTCATTTCTCTATATGGTATGGACCCTCTCATGTTAATATAATCTGTTACTCTATCTACGTGTTCTTATCTCTTATCTATGTTAGGTATGTATGTTTTAGTATGTATTATTGGTAACCCTATGTGATCTGTGAGATTACAACAGGGTGGAAGGGGAGGAGTAAGGTAGCAGGGGAGGGAGGAGGGAGAGATGACAGGGGAGAGAGAGAAGGAGATGGGAGTAGAGGGAGAATAAGGGAGGTGGTGGAGGAGAAAGAGAGGAGGAGGAGGAAGAGGGAGGGTCAGGGCTAGAGGGAGGAGTGAGGGAGGGTGTGGGAGAGAGAAGGAGGTAGAGGGAGGGTGGATGAGAGAGGGATAAGGGATGAGGTTGAGGAGGGAGAGAGAGGACGAGGAGGAGGAAAAGTGGAGGAGAGAGAGAGGAGGAAAGGAGGGGGTTGTGTGGAGGATGATAGGGAGGAGGGGTTGGTAGAATGGGAGGATAATGGAGGGAGGATGAGGAGAGGGGAGGGGGTGTAGGAGGGAGAGATGAATATGAGGATGGGATTGGGTGTAGGGCAAGGAGGGGGGTGATGGAAGAGGGAGAGGAGAGGAGGGGGGGTTGGTAAGAGAGGAGGAGGAGGAGGAAGAGGGAGAGTGGAGGAGAAACAAAGGGTGGAGAAGAGATGGAGGAGGGGTATGGAGAGGACGATGAGTATGGAGATGAGGAGGAAAGAATTTGGGGAGGGAGGAGGAGGAGAGGGAGAGGATAATGAAGGAGGAGAAAAAGGGAGAGGGAGGAGAATGTATAGAGGAGGAGGAGGCAGAGGGAGGGTAGAGGTGAGGGAGGAGGTGGAGGTAGGGAGAGGAAGAAAGGAGGAGGAGGAGTAGGGAGGATGGAGAGGAGAGGGAGAAGAAGGGGGAGGCAGGGAGAGGAAGAAAGGAGGAGGATGGGAGACAGAAGGAGTAGGAGTTGAAGGGAGGATGGAGGAGAGAGGGATGGGGGATGGGGTTGAGGAGGGAGAGAGAAGGAGTAGGATTTGAAGGGAGGGTGGAGAAAAGAGGGAGGAGGAGGAGGACGCAGAGTGGAGGAGAGAGGGAGGAGGGGGTGAAGGAGAGATGGAGGAGGGGGAAGGGGAGGAGAAAAGGAGGGGATTAGGAGTGTGAGGAGAAGGAGGAAGGGGAATGGGATTAGAATAATAAGGGAGGGAGGAGGAGGATAGATGGAGGAGGGGGGGGAGGGGGAAAGGAGGTGTCTGGGAGGAGAGGGAGGAGGGGGAAGGTAAGAAGAAGATGAAGGGAGGGAGAAGGAGGAGAAGGGAGGGGGTGGAGTAGGGATAGAGGAAGAGGATTGGGGTGGGGTGTAGGAGGAGGTGGAGGGATGAGGTGTAAAATCATGATATATTTTATTTGATGAGGATATTTTCTTAAAATCAAGAGGTTGTTTCAGCAATTGCACTTATGAATTTATTTACCTGAAAAAAAATTGAACCACACTTTAAGTGTTACCTTTTAGAAATCATTCAAATGAGATTACGACATACAAAACATGTATCTTGTAATACCATATATGTTTTATTTTCTCAAACTATCTCCATAAAAATAGGAGGTTGTTTTCATTTGATCAAATTATACCACTGTCATTTGAGGAAATTATTTGAATTTGTTTATTTATAACATGGATATATAAGTCCTAATCTATTAAAATTTTCCACTTATTAACCAATTTCCATTGATATCACCTATGTGATTGATGGGTGTCCATCATTTATTTACAAGGAGGGTGGGGGAGAGAGGAGCAGGGAGAGAGGAAGGAGGGTGGGGGAGAGAGGAGCAGGGAGAGAGGAAGGAGGGGGGGGGAGAGAGGAAGGGGGGTGGGGGAGAGAGGAGCAGGGAGAGAGGAAGGAGGGGGGGGGAGAGAGGAAGGGGGGTGGGGGAGAGAGGAGCAGGGAGAGAGGAAGGAGGGGGGGGGAGAGAGGAAGGGGGGTGGGGGAGAGAGGAGCAGGGAGAGAGGAAGGAGGGTGGGAGAGAGAGGAGGAGGAGGAGGTGGAGGGAGGGTGGAGGGGAGAGGCAGGACCGGGGGAGGGAAGAGGAGGAGGTAGCGAATGGGAGAGAGGAGGAGGAGGCAGTGGGAGGATGGAGGAGAGAGGGATGAGGGATAGGGTGGAGGAAGGAGAGAGAAGGAATAGTAGTTGAAGGGACGGTGGAGAAAAGAGGGAGGAGGAGGAGGAGGAAAAGGTGAGGAGAGAGGGAGGAGGGGGAAGGGGACCAGAAGCAGAAGGTAGGGAGGAGGAGGAGAGATGGAGGAGGGGGGAAGGGGGAAAGGAGATGTTTAGGAGGAGAGGGAGGAGGGGGAAGGTGAGAAGAATAAGAAGGGAGGGAAGAGGATGAGAAGGGAGGGGTGGAGGAGGAAAAGAGGAAGAGGAGGGTTGGGTTGTGGTGTAGGAGGAGAAGGAGAGAGGAGGTGGAGGGAGGAGGTGTAAAATCATGATATATTTTATTTTATAGTATTTTGTTTATTCTTACTTAACTAAAGTTAATTTCAAAAATTCATAAATTAGTTTTGAAATACCATATTCTTAGTATATTAAAATCAATTCAAGTACCCATTCATTCAAATATTTTACAATGACAATTAAACATCTAAAAATCTGGCAATGCCATAGAATGTAGACTAATAACAAAAGAATTACATATGAATCAACTAAATTTTAATCCATAATTTAAAAAATTCCAAGAGATATTAAGCTCACCTTAGTGATCACCTTCACCCCAGTTTGACTGAGATTCTTTAAGATATTAAGATTCTTTCATATTTTCTTCACTATTTTCTTTATATTTTTGTTGAATGCAAACAAATACATTGATTACATTGCTTTCTCTTTGCTTGGGGTAATTTTTACAAAACAAATCCCCCGAGTGGGAAGTTTCCATCGATGGTTTGAATAGGAAAAGGAGGTACATGAGCTGGTGAAACAACCTTGGTTGATTTTTTCATTGAGACCTTAAGAATATTTTCTAAACCCTCAACATTTATTTATTCATATTCAACTCTTTTTCTTTTCGATCACTTCTTCAATATTTTTGGTTTCTTCTTCTAGTGCCGTATTTGACTTTTCCTTTTCTTCTTGCACTTTTTTTCTTTGTTGTTTATCATTTTTCATGGAATCATCCTCTTGTTCCTTCTTAATAGGTTTATTTTTTCCATTTTAACTTGAAGGATTTGTCTGTACTATATTATCCTCTCCTCAACTTACATGACACTTCTTCTAGAGTTTTGTTTCCAAAAACGAATATTTTTTAGAGATGGAACTTCCTTCTCCATCTCTCTGGAAAACTCTATCACATTGCTACCAGCAATTAGAGGCAAAGGGGGCCACATGGATTTCTTATTATGTTATAGAATGGATCCCACTCTATTTACGTAATCTTGATATGAAATCTCCAGTAGAACTATATTTTCAATAACATCGAGTGGAAATATGTTTGGAGGTTCATATCCACAATATATCTGTAGATAATTTTCTTACATAGTATGATACCAATCACAGATGTTTTCCGTCACAGAAAAGGTTGTTTTAGACATGGATGGAGTAGGATTGTCATGGATCTCAGTGTAAAACACTCAAATAAATTCATCACATATTATTTGGTAATTTCTCACATATTTACATTCCCTCAAATCGTTACAATACACATGCAATGTCGGTTCTACTAGTTTTGTTGACTTTCACTGCAACTTAACGTCGGGGAATGAATTTGCAACACACATAATATCGAATATATGAGAGGAAATATACAATTAAGATGCAGGTAATTATATTGTGTTATGTATTGTAATCATGGTTTTCTCCAAACTAGATGATAAAATGGCTCCCAAATTGAAAATGTGGCCAATTGTGACTAGTGTGTGCATTGTTAAGACCCAAGATTCACGTAGAGTGGATACATCATTTTATCTATATAACCGAAAATAAACATGGAGAATATATAATATGAAGTGTGAAGGAAATAATAATGATACAACCATTTTATTTGGATTTGAATATTTTTCCCTTCACCCATAATTTTTTAAAACATTCATTCACATCTAGTGGCCATGCCTCAATATTTTCCTCTGTCATACCAATGCTCACGCCTGGGAACTTAAATTAATGTTATATGTGAGAATAAAGGAAGGAAGAGATTGTTTTGGATCCTCTCTAATTCATGACAATATTTTTCTCTGTGTCCACTCCCATATGTATCCCATAAATTACATCGGCGCAAGGAAACACCTCCAGCCTAATTGTAACTCGATAGAGCTATGATCTCCTCACATTCTTGTATACACTTGAATAATCATTTTTTTTTTTTTAAAAAGGGGGATAGTTACAATTATTGAATAGACAATATATATATTAGCACTTGTAAATTGGTGTCACTTTGGTGGTGCTATGAGTGTGTCTATACCACATAGCTACCTTCTTGCTTTCCTCTTCATTGTTAGAGGTTGAGCATTATTTCTATGAGACATGTGAATGATTTGAGGTGATTTCAGTTATTATTAGGTACAGATTTTATTGAGTCATTTGGTGTCCCAAGCACAAGAATTTATTGACGCAACAGAGTTATGGTAGCATGAATAATTAAATATAGTGTTACCAAAACCATAAATCCAAATATGATAATAACTAGGAGACTAAGAAGTGGCTTTCGTTACCGTGGATGAGGTTCAAAGTTATGATTTTCCATTTATTCGGAACATATCTATTTATCCTTTCATATTTTGTAGTTGTAGGTACCAACACCAAGCTTCTCAATTGTCACATAAGGGCCAAGCCATAATTATTGAAACTTTGTATTCTCTCCTTTCTCTTCATGAGGATAATACCATTTAAGAACCAAATCATCAATTCTGAAATATCTATTTCTAGTTGATTGATTAACATATTTATTCTTCATTTTTTTTTACGTACTATGAATTTGCTTCTAACCTTGTCTATTTCCTCTTCCAATTTAAACAAAGTGTTTATCCTACTTTGGACAATATGACCCTCATGTCCTATAGATGCCTAGGATAACTAAAGGGAAGGGAAAAACACAGTGGGGGGAATAATGACTTCCTTTTTGCATATAAGGAAGTAATTCAAAGTTTCGGATGATTATTTTTGGGTATCCATATCAATCGAGATAATGATAGGGAGAGCATTGTGTTATTTTTGTTGGTGATCAACTACTATTCTTTTTAAGATCCATATCAATTTTTTTTTGTGGATTCACCTACCTTGTTTTCCCTAAGAATATTAGTTTGATGCATAATGCATATTAATTCCTTTATCTAGAGAAAACTTGGTTTATTTTTTCAAGAAAAGTATGTTGGTTAATCGAATACAAGAGACAATGGAACCCATAACTTCGTAATTACATGCTCCTCTAGAAATTGAACAACAACGTCTTTTTTAAGTTTGGTTAAGGACACAACTTCAGTCCATATTCTGATGTAATATGTAGAGGTTAATGTTAGAATATTTAGACCCTTAGGATTTAGTTAAAATCAACTTGTTAGAATGGATATTTAGGAAAAGTGTGTTTCTTTAGTATGCAATTGTGCATCGTAATCCAATGGTCATGATATGTTCTAAACATAGAGTGATCTGACGATTCATCCTCTGCATGATATTAATGTCCCTTGATACATGGCTTATCACCTAATTGATCCATGATATATATTGATCCAGGTTATTCCTCTGTCTCCAATTCTTTTCTTATTCCAAGTAAAGGGGCATGTGTGGTTGTTTGGGCCACTACACATGACCCACGAAACATAGAGGAAACTATATGAACTTAGGACATAGAGTTTAATCCCAAACCATGACCTAGTAGTAAAAAAACAATCTTGGTGTTATTCATCCCAAAATGGCCACCATATCCCACTCACAAGCCAAAAAAAATCCCCATATAAGGCCTATTTGATGGACTCGTTCCCCACCTAGAGTTAGGGGTCGTTTATGCATATTAATGGGTAAATGAAGTGTAATTAAGGGTTGATTAGTGATCATTTAAGGTTCATTTGGTAGTAATTATTTGGTAATGAGTTGTGGTAATGAGTTGTGGTAATTAGGGGTTAATAAGTGGTCAATTAGGGGTTAATTAGTGGTAATTAGGGATCAATTATTGGTTAACTAGGGGTAATTATGGGTCAACTATGGGTAAGTATGGGCCATTTAATCCCAAGGATTAATGGTGGACATTTGTTTCTCATGATGTTGGAAATTTATTTAGGTTCATGGTTGCATTTTTCCATTTTGAATCCTTGTGTGTGAGGCACACTTGTCTACATCGATGAGATTTCTAGGGAATATGACATATATGAATGTTTAGAGGCATCCCTTAGGTTTCTTCTCGAGTTTTTCCTTCTAAAAAAGTAGAGAACATTTACAGGTTATCAAGGGTTAATTAGTGGTTAGCATGGATTATGTAGGGAAATTAGTAGTCAAGTAGGGGTCATTTAAGTGATATTAGTGGTTAAATGGGGTAATTACAGATCAATTATGAGGTTAATTAGGGGTCAATTATAGGGTTATCATTGGTAAACTGAAGTAATATTTGAGAGTATGGATATTGATAACATATTTGAAAAATAGATATAGGGGAATTCCTTCTACCCCTCCCCCCCAAAAAAAAAGGATCATGAGAATTGCACTTTTGGTAATGGTATTTGAAACACCATCTCTAAAAGTAACATTCTTTTGAATTCTAGGAGAGATTTTTATAAAACACCTTGAAACACATATTTAGGGCTGGTATTTCTAAAACACCCTCTAAACATCACGAGAATTTGAAAATTGGAGGAGGATTTTTACAAACTGCTACCAAAAGTTCAATTTTCAAGACTTTAGAGGTTTTTTTTAATTTCCTTGAAAAGTATCTTTACGGGGTCTTTAACAAGCCCGCTCCAGAGGTCATGCGAATCAAACTTTTGGGGGTGGTTTGAAAACACCTACCCACAAAAGTCTAATTCTCATGAATTTTGAGGGGGGTTTTCTAAAAAATACCTTCAAAAATAACTTTAGGGGGGTCTTTCTAAACCCCACCCTAAAATTCTTGTGGACTAAACTTTTTGGGGTAGTTTTTGAAAAATCACCCCCAAAAGTCTAGTTCTCATGCCTTTTTTTTTCGGGCGGGGGTGGGTTCTAAAAACCTCCTTCAAACACACCTTTAGGGGTGGGGGAGGTATTTCTAACAACCCCCCTAAAAGTACTGGGAATTGGACTTTTTGGGGCAGTGTTTGAAAAGCCACCACCAAAATTCTAATTATTGTGACTTTTTTGGGGGGCGGGGCGGGGGGGGG
>LPNX010553309.1:1532-13295 GCA_001517045.1 Pseudotsuga menziesii
ATACCTCCATGGAAGACATGTCACATGGTGCTTGAGCTATATTTTCAACAACAATTTCATTATGAGCAGCTCATGCATTAGGGTTATGCATTGTTATACATAGATCACCTTTGGGGGAGTGTGGTACTACGTCTATTATTTATTTCTGAATGGTGAGAGAACCACTTTGTTGTGATTCCAATTGATCCAATGTATCAGGAGGGACGGCATAAAAATGTGATATCGTTTGAAAGTTCACTTCATGATCACACTTGAATACATTGGCATTAGGATCATTTACTCCTTACGAGGGTTTTACTAGTTTCCCTTAGTAGAGGTACTCATTTTGTAGCAACCATTTGATGATGGTGCTATATAAAAGGATACATCCATACAATGCATTGTTGTTTTTTTCTTGTCTTGAGCTAGATTAAGTGCATCTCCCTTCCCAAAGTTAACATTCTTCTTACTCTTGTATTTATTCTTCTTTCCTATAAGTTCCATGGATTGAACTATGATATTTTCAGGAGTTTGGGAAGGATTAACACTATTCTTACTCATTTTGAAGCAACCATTTGATGATGGTGCTATATAAAAGGATACATCCATACAATGCATTGTTGTTTTTTTCTTGTCTTGAGCTGGATTAAGTGCATCTCCCTTCCCAAAGTTAACATTATTCTTACTCTTGTATTTATTCTTCTTTCCTATAAGTTCCATGGATTGAACTATGATATTTTCAGGAGTTTGGGAAGGATTAACACTATTCTTACCCTTGTACTTCTTCTTCTTTTCCCTAAGGACCATGGATTGAACCGTGATTATTTCAAAAGTTAGGGAAGGCTTAGCACGTTGCTGCATATCCTAGCCAGCTATAGGTTGTAGAGTATGAACAAACATTTGTCCCATTTGATGGGTAATCTACTTAAGGTTTTTTACAAAACCTATTATACCATTGGCATGAGGTCCATGTGGTGGCCTAGATAGATAAAACATAGGTATTACAGGCTAGTTCCAAAAATATTGGTTACTTTCTATAACCTCAGCACTCCAATGTGGAATGGGATTCATGAGTGGATTCCCCCCTTGTGGGGTTACAATCCAAGGATATTGCATATTTCCTGGAATATGACCACACCATCGATGAACGGGTGGATTACCCCCTTGCGAGGATAGAATCCAGAGAGATATGCCATTTTCTAGAATCTGACCACACCATTGAGGTGGTCTTTGGATTTGATTAGCATTCCAAGGTGGGTTTCCCCCTTGCAAAGGCTTCCCCTAAGAATATTGGGTACTCCTCAGAACATCATCAACAGGTGGATTGTTTCATGATGTATTTAGGTCCCAACAAGATTGGCTACTTCCTAAAACCTGACCATTGGGTGGATTTCCTTCTGATGGAGTTGGGTCCTAAGAATATTGGTTAATTCCTAGAACCTAACCATTCCATTGATTTTTTCCTGGTTTTAATTCAAATTCCAAGGTATATTTCCTCCTTTTGGAGTCTGGATATAGAAATATGGATTACTTCATGAAACCTGACCACTCCATTGTGGAATGGGGTTTATAGGTGGATTGCCCCTAGGAATTGTGCTAGGATAAATCAAAGGATGGCCCTCTAGGGAATTTCCTTCCATCAGTGAAGGATAATTCCAATTGGTATTTGTGTTCCAGGATGCATTATTTTTCCCATGAATATTAACATTCCATGGTAAAGGGTTTCCCCCAGAAGTATCCTAGAAAACTATTATGTGTTCTAAGAGTATTTTGATAACCTCCTGCAACCATTTGAGGTTGGATTGATGTGGTCCCTTGAACTTCCGATGAATCCAAAGGGTGAAGTGTAATTTTTTTCATATTATTCCAACTTTGAAAAAATATTTAACCAGTAACTCGCTTTGCATAAGTACGATGCGGTTTAAAGGATGTCCTAAGGGTGTATTTGCATGAGCAACTGTGTGATATTATATTGTTTCAATTTAAATTAGATTGGTATTATCAACTCTATCTATGTTTCTCCATGATGTGACAAATTTTGATAATTGGTTTGATGTTTTTCTTCTTTAGTAACACTCAATTGGGTTTATAAGTAGTTGAGTTCTCAAGTCACAAATATTTGGTTCATGTATATGCCTCCACAATGTAGTGGGGCCCTCAAACTTGGCTAACTTGCCTCGCTGCCACCTTGACAGGTGGATCTAGAGATTAATCACTCTAAAGTTTAATAAAAGGATCTTTTTATTAGAGTATATATCAATATACAATCAAACAATCCTAAAGGAAACTAGACTCAACAAAAATCAAAGTGTGCATGCATCTAAAAAATTCCTTAGGTATTCAACAAGCAAACATTTTTTTCCAAAAAACCGAAGTTTAGTGAATACTTGGATTTAGAGGGCCCTCCAAAACTAGTAGCTCCTGAGGGACATCACGCCTTAAAAATTACTAAATAGTGAAATATGATAAACAATTTCACTTTTTTTCAATCACAAAATGTGCAAGTGCTAGCTCTTGGCTACTCACCCACCCAAGGAGATGAAACAAACTTGTGTTTGTCTCAGGAATTGCAAGTGTCCCCCACTCACAACAGCCTGTGTGATTCCCCAGGAAAAGAATCTATGGTTACCACCTCAATTGGCGCCTAGGAGGGATAACTGTTAGTTTAGGATAACTGACATAGACTAGATATATCAAGAAAGTGATGCCACCCCGATGACTTCTAACTTAATTGAAATACTGTAATGTGATCACATCCCACCAAATAAGCAAGATCGGGGTAACACCCTTACTAATTCAGTTGACATCATGCTTAACGCATGTGTTAGAAGTGCTTTCCTAACATGAACTCTTCTCTAATAATGGATTTTATTTCTCTTTAATCAATACTAGTTTCAAATTTATGTGGCCTTGGAGTGTTAACTCACCATCTTAATCCAAAGCCCTAGCCTAATATTGTTGATCATATAAAAAATAATCTTGATATATTTTAGATTAAGCATTGATTTTAGGGTAGTTTACTTAGTTTCAAGGAGTGATGGTGAAACTAGTGGTGTTTGTGACTCAAAATGTTGAACCAATGAAATGCATAATGCTCACTACTATTTCCTTTATTTCAATGAACTTCTATACTATGGAAGTTCATTGAGATCCTTCAAACATGCAAATTGCAAAACATAATCACTTTTACAAATTTGAAAAACGAAGTTTTCAATTTGTTGGCAAGGATTCAAGAGGCTGGCTTCAAACATAAGTTGTGTTCAATTTTCTTCAACTATCACTAATTGGAAATGGAAAATGTTTGGATGTTCAAAATTTTTTGTGTTTCTAATAAGTCTATCAAACTAATGTTTAAATGTAGGATTGTGATTCAATTTTGATTTTTCAATTGCATAATGTTTTCTTTTTGAATGTCGAATTTAATGTTCCAAATTGATGGTTTGAAAATCAATTAAAAATTCTAAATATATTTCAAAATTGTAAAATTGACAAGCATTTACACTTAAGATCCACTTTCTTTTTCACATGACCCCCGAAAGTGCAAGTGAAGAGGATACTTGTGGCTTGACAATATGCTTCAAAACTTCAAAATATTACTATTACACTTGATATCCCCATTTCTCGTTCGAAGGACCACCCTAAAGTGAAAGTGAAGAGGATATGCAGGGCTCAAAATTCTGCTAAAAATAATACTAGATTATTACACTTGAGATCCATATTTCTCTTTCACAAGATCACCCGAAGGTGTGGGCAAAGAGGATACATAGGGATGAAATCGAAATTTTGCCTCTGGATCTTGTGTGTATTAACTATAGACCATTCAATATATGATTGTTGTGGATCCTCACTTTACTTTGTTTTAACACTTATCCATTTTTTAATCTCGACATGCAAATCAACACTTTTCTTGGCTATCGGCAAGTTAACAATTTGCATGTGTGAGATCCAAGTGAGAATCTAACTTCGTGGTTGGGTATCTAGTTAATTAGGAAAAATGCCTACTTCCTTTGATGAAATTATTATTACCCAGATAAACCTTGGTGGACATTTTCAAATTCCTCTTTCAACCTTGTGAATTTGACACTTAGTCAAATTTCTATCTCTAGTACCTAAAGTACATTTTCTTCATTTCGACAGGTTGATATTTTCCTTATCTGGTTACCATAAGGAAAACTAAGAGCAAATATATAAATCCATTTCAACAGTGAACAAGGCCATATCATTTTTAAATCTTACTGATAAACACACAACCTCTAGCAGGAATTTGAAAGCATTCTTCCAACCTTTAGTTATGACACTTAGACAGATTTCTTAGTATAATCCAATCTGCCTAAAAACATTATTTTGGCAGGTCCATAACTTCTTCCTTAGTTTCTTCCAATAGAATCTGAAGACATGGTGATATAGAGAAAACACAAGTCTACAAGACCTCTATGTGCTGCAGGAATTTACTCTGACCCATTAAAAATGGCGAGCTTCCTGTTGATATTGCTTAGTCATTTTTATCTTCACTGGTGTATAACCCTGTTTTGGAAGTCCCATATATTTCACCTCAAAGATGTTTAATTCAAACCGATTCCTTTAATAGATATCCATTATATGTCTTTTACAACCTTATCACACATGCTACACCATCATATATGCATGTCATCATCTTTGCCATGCCATCACTGAATTTACTCTGCCATCTTGCCCTTGGTTATTACTTTGTCATAATTGAACTTATCCTTCTACCATATCTACTGGTTATTCCTTTGTCGTATGAATACCTTTGAAATCAATGAAAACTATATAATCAATAGGTTGTACCTCAAGGTCTAGACATAATTAAAACATCCCTCAATGTGGTAAACACATCCCCAATGGGGGTACAACAACATACAATGATAATATAAATCATAATATATTCCGAAGTTACAAACACATCAACAAGAAATCGTCACTCCCTCTTTCTAGGGGCCTCATTCTGGATCAAACCAAGTATTTATCTGCAGTACTTGAACTTTATTCTGTATAATGACTTTGCTAACACATTGGCTATCTGCTAATCCGTTGCCACTTACTAGAGCTTCATTTATCCTCTATGAACCAGAAAAAAAATGTAAGTTAGATCAAACAAATTAGATAGTATCTTTCTAATCCATACTACCTCAAAAATAGCCTAGCAGGATGCAACCTATCCTACCTCGGTTATTCTCAGTTCCATGTAGGACTACTTCCTATTAAAATAGGATTTCATGTTGAATCAGAAACTAAAGAAGCAACCTGAAGTGCTCTTCCAATCAGTGGTGATTCCTTCCCAATATGAATTAACATAACAGTGCAAGTTAATCTTCGGATTCGCATCATACTTGAGACCATACTCAATTGTACCCTTGAGTTACCTTAATATATTCTTTACAACAACCAGGTGAACATGTCTCAGATTCGTCAGGAACTGGCTCAAAGTGTTCACAGCAAAGAATATGTCTGATCTCATATTCGTCAGTTACATCAGTGAACCAATCATCTGACGATACATCGTGGAACCAAGTGACTCCGATGAAGCATTAAAAAGTATCTTCAAGTTTTATTCCATAGGTTTCATCATTTCCTTGTAGTCCATCATTTTGAATCTCTTTAGAATATTCATGGAATACTTCCCTTGACCAAGGAAAATCCCATATGTACTCTACCACACCTCCATTCCTAGAAGTAGTGCATCATCCCTAGGTATTTCATCTCAAACTTAGTGGAAATATTCCTCTTTTCATCTTGAACTTAGTGGAAATATTCCTCTTTTCACCTCCTAGGGATCTTTTGAATGCTAAGTGCATGAAACCATTCCATGGTGTCCCATATGGCATTTATATACTTCCTTAGTCTGCCACATTTACACTGATGGTGATTCTTAAGTTGGAGGATGACTATGTCTAAATCACCTTTTATGTTCAACATATTTATTCCCATGTCTTTAATGGTTTCTAACAATAGAAGAAATGCCTCATACTCAACTACATTGTTCGATGCTTCAAACTCTAACCTAAAAGAAAAGTTGTAGATTTTATTTGAAGGAGAAATGACCACAATGCCTGCACCCTTTCCGGCTTTGGAATAAGCCCCATCAAAGTACATTTTCCAAAATTCATCTATATTTTCATCTTTAATGTTTTCCTTAATAGGGGCCATGAAATTTGACAAAATAGCATAGTTTCTGAAGTTGTTAGTGCAATGTACAAATTCATTTCCAAGATTTTTAGGGTTTTCTACATGTCATTTCCTTTCATCTACAATTAGTGGAAATATTTTTCTTTTCTACCATTTAAGAAACTAAACAAGTTCAATAATAAAGCCAACATAGACAAACTGAAGGGGAAAAAGTCATATATCTCATTATTTCATCAGCAAATGCTTATAAGAGTCACAATACTTAGCTCTGAACAAGTCTGAAGATACAAACAGTCTGCAGACCTCCTGATGCTCCCAAAAATTAGAACCCTAAAAGTGTCTTTCTAACCCCTCTAAATAGTAATCTCTACAAATTTAGTTGGGTCTAAAACCCTAACTGCTTCCATCTACTCGCTGAACTGAAGTAAAATGTACAATTTTACAAAATTACAAAATATGCTAAAAATAGCAAATAGCTAACATATGTGTTTAACAAAAGATAACAACTAACAAAATTAACCACTGCCTCATAGCTTCTTCGCTAGCTCAGCTAGGAGGGCAATGCCATCTAGCATTGTAGACTTCTTCTTTGCTCTTTTTTGCTTCTTTTCCATGTCAGCTATCTTTCTCTGTAGGTCTTCATTCTCCTGCTATAAATTTTCAACTGTCTTCTCCAATTCTGTACAGTGCCTGTCAGTAGTTCCTTTTCTTTTGAGGACCTCCTTTGATAATGCAGTTAGCTCATGGCAATGGTTATTGACCTGCCAAAGCTCTTCTTTCAGTTTTCTATTAGCCATCATCAGCTTCTGATTAACTTCTTGCATATGTTTCATCTGCTCTTTGTACTGTCTAATAATCTTCTGCAAGCTTTCTTTATTTGTGCCAACTGACCTTCCAGTCATGATCTCTTGTTCTAAACTAGAGATATCAAGTATGTCTACATCCTTGTTTAACAGGTCTGGAATATCAGGATCTTTTAGAATATTTGCTTCCCTAAGTATAAATTCATCTTCATCTTCTCATTTTTGAACTTCAACAGGAGGTATTTCAGCTTTTTCTTTTTGCTACTGCTTTATCAACTCATTTCTTATCTCAAAAAATATGGTAAACAATTTAGACTCAGACTGTATTGATTTCCTATTGCCTGTAATGTTTATTTTATCAACTTTTGGCCCTTCACTTGAGGAGGAATCAGTCAAGATAGTTTCTTGTTTGGAAACCAATTTTGGATTAAGCAACTTTTTCATATTCCATCTTAGCTTATTTGTTGCCCTGGTTTTGGGCCTCCAGTATGGGGTTACAATCTTTTTCTTCTTCTTATTAGACTTGACTGATTTAATATCTGAAGTGAAGAATTCTCTACAGGCTTCAACACTTAGCTCTGCTTTAGCAATTGGCTGCTCATCTTCCAATAAGTATCCCTCATCGTCAGACAAAATGGTGATGGGACTTCTCTGTTTGGTTTGAACTTCATCTTCAGGCATAGCAGCCTTTTCTTCAACAATGGCTTTAGTTTCTTCAGAATCTGCTACTGGTGTCACCTGCTGACTAGGCTGCAATTCTTCTTTTGAAAACAATGAGTACCTTCCTGTAGTGCCAACTGAAGACATTTTGAATTTACTGTCAACCTTCACCTGCTCTGCTACCTTCTCAACTTTGACATCTTCTTTATCTGCAGGTTTAGCTTTATGACCTAATTTCTTCATCATCACCGTCCCTTTGTCTGTTTGCCTTTTAGGCTGCTGATCTTCCTGCTTGACATGAAAACCTGACCAAAAAATAAAAAAGTCCCAAGTTTCTCCCTCATGCTGCAACATAGTACTGATGATTAACTTGATTAATCCATGATGAAAAATTGACTGAGATGTATGGTCTTCATGTTGCTTAATCCTACTGGACATTTTCTACAGGCTCTTTAAGAAGAAGAATGGCAGGGTCATCTTTTAGACTCCCCCCATGTGCTGAAGGAATCTAAAGTGATATTTGAATACATATGCATACCTACCCTCGCAAGTAACATAGCTCTGCAGTATCCTGATTGGCTCAACCCACTCTTTTCTGAAATTCTGAATAGGGATGCCTTTATTCCAATCAGGAGTAACATTGGGTAATAGGTATCTCTGTGGTTCAAAGTCAAAAGGTAGTTTCTTGAACCAGGGTTCACCCTCATTCCTAATCCCAGTGGCCTCTGCAATTAGTTCCACTATCAACTTGAATTTGAGAGAATCAAAGGTGACCATATCATTTTTGAAACCTTGAGCAAACTTATAGGACACTTCTGCATTGTACCCATCTATCCTCTTGAAGAAATTCAGCCAACTAGCCTGTTGGAACAACTCAACAAAATCAGGGAGCTTCTCAATCCAAGTTAAATCAGTGGGTTCATCCCTGTTCACTTTACCACTCTTACCACTCTTGCCCATTTTTATGAAAAACTTAGAGCTGTATGTCTTCAGTAGATAATCTATGAACTGGTTTTCTGCTTCTAGAGCCTCTTCATAATTCCCTGCAAATTTCTTGACAGACCTGTAATAAACCTACCCAACAAGTGGAAAAATTCAAATCACCAAGGGCTTCAATGCTCCTTCATCAAACTAGAGAGTAAGATTCAATCATGAATAAGACTGTCACAAAAACAAAATAACACTGCCCATCTTCAAAATGCACAATCAACCATAATGTCGAAATATTTAGGCTTCAGGCTGCTCAAACTCCTCCTTGCAGTGTTAAAGGAACTAGGTATCCATTCAAATATGAGATTCTCCTTCAATACAAACTGAGTTAAATCACAAAAAACAGCACTTAGATCAATTGAAGTGTCCAGGCTTTTCAATGCAATTGAGGATTGTCACTGAATATAGCTGTTCTAATTCCAGTATTGTATTCTTATCCCTGTGTATTAATACCAGCATCAATCTTCAAAACCCCCAAGTTCCTCACAGTTTCAAACTTTTCAATTGTAATATCAACCAAAGGCTTCTCAGGTTAACTCGAGACTACTTGTAAGGTAGATGAGCAAACAAAATCTTCTGCAATATATTCACATTAGCTTCTTGTAGCCTTATTACTAAAAATGACACTAAGTCTACCAACAATCCTTGTCATTCAAGTCATTTCTCCCACTGTGTATAAGTATCAGAGTTTTTTGGGCAATTTAAATGATAAAACATACACAATTTTCAACCAGACTGCCTCGAACTTCAACAAATGAACAGTTCAAACATAGAGTTATTTTTAAGTCCTCTGTTCAATAGAACCTGTCAGAATGGCTTAGGCAGTTGCTTCTTTGGTTGAAAGTTCATTAAGAAGCATAATTTATCATTTCCCTTAAACAATTTTGTTAAAATAAACTTCACTGAAAAAAACCCCAAATTTGTAGCTAAACTGACTTATCGGGAAATACCTGACTGTGAATGCTTAAAACCGCTCTTTATGCTTTCTTAGAACCGGCTTGAATATTACATGTGTCTCTCCAGGTTCAATTTGACTCCAGCTGTCAACATGACGAAGCCCTAAATTTGTGGGCGACTAAGAAAACCTCCAAAAAATTCTGTAACTGTAATTCCATGTTTTAAGGCAAGGACCATCGTTCCATTAACTGCTCAGCTTTTAGGAAAGATAAGAAGTAATTCTCTTCATATTACACTTGATTTAACTGGCCATCTGTGATGATAAACTATATCATAGCTCATAATGAATACGCCCTTCTCCACGATATGAAACTGCCAATTTTCATGATGATCTCTGTGCTCACACATATCAAACAACTCATAACATGTGATTAGACACCTACCGTTTGAAATCGTGACAAAATTGTGCTAAAAAATCGGGAAAAAAGAAGGCCGCGATATTCTTGTAGCGCGCCTTTGGTGATTTTTCACTCCAGCGCTACAAGAATAACTTTAGTGCTATTTTCTCGCTGTTTTTCAGCTTTTTGACATTTTGTATGAAAATTAAAAGTTGCTTGCGTGGTGATCATGCCTTGGTATGCTCAGAATAAACATTTGTGAATCAATTCTTAGATAGAATGACTTTTTAAAAAACCCCATCAAAATGTAAAGGATCAAAAAATAAAACAAAAATATAAAAGCCAAGTTCAAAAGTTTACCTAATAACCAAAAATTTTCCTAAAGGAAGCAAATAATGTAACTTAAAACAAAAAGTTACTTCAAATAAAATGAAAATCAAACCAAAATTGGAGAAACAAAACCAAAATTGAAGAGACAATTTACTGACTAAACACTACCCTTTGCAGCATGTTTGATCTTGTAGATCCATTTGGAAGTTACAATTGACTTCCCTTCTGGTCTTGGAAAAATATCCCAAACATCGTTCTTCATGATCGATTGATACTCTTTGATCATAGCATCCTTCCATTCTTTCCGTTCTGTCGCTTCTTCATAACTGGAAGGTTCTTTATCAATGAAATCACATAGTAAAGCTACATACCAGGAGCAGGATCTGGTCCTCTCTCTTTTTCTGTGATTCTCTTCTGGCGCCCCATATCTTTCCGCACCTTGAATAATTTCACATACCCAAGCAGGTTTCCTCTTATGAGGATTCTTCTCCAAAGGTGGATCTATAGGTCTTTGTGGTTCTTCAAAATCTCGATCTTCTTCTTGAGTTTCTTCATTCATGGTTGTATCATGAATTCTAGGTGCTTTTGCTTCTTTAGGTTCTTCAGTAGGTCTTGTTCTGGATTTGTTGTAAGCTGTGTCTTCATCAAATGTCACATCCTTGCTGATGTCAATCTTCTTGTATCTTGGGAAATATATTATGTAATCCTTCAAGCTTTCAGAGTATCCCACAAATATACCCTTCTTTCTTAAAGGATCTAATTTTGTTCTCTTCTCTTTTGGAATGTGTATGTATATAGGACAGCCAAATATTCTGAGATGGTTGACTTTTGGTTTCTTACCAGAGAATACTTCTTCAGGAGTCTTGTTCTTGAGTACTCTATGTGGAGTACAGTTTTGTACATACACCGCTATTCTGGAAGCTTTAGCCGAAAGATGCATAGGAAGATCTTGATCATGAAGCATAGCTCTTGCAGCTTCCATGATAGTTCTGTTCTTCCATTCCGCAATCCCATTATGTTGTGTATTATAAGGAGTTGACAACTCTCTCTTAATCCCTTATTCTTTGCATAGCTCTTTGAATTCATTCAAAGTGAATTCTCCGCCATTGTATGATTGAAAAGTCTCGATCTTCTTTTCAGTGTGGTTCTCGATCAAGGCTTTGAATTCCTTGAATTTTTTGAATACTTCGTCTTTGTTCTTCATGAAGTAAACCCATTTCTTCTTAGAGAAATCATCAATAAAAGAAACATAATATGCATACCTGCTTAGTGAGCTTGATGACAGAGGACCGCATACATCGGAGTAGATGATTTCTAGGATTCCTTTGGCTTTGCTTTCGTTGCTAGGAAATGTATTCTTTGTATTCTTTCCTTTTGCACATCCTTTACAGATCCCATCATGTTTTGCTTGGAATTCTAGAATACCTTCAACAACTTTGCTTGCAATTGGTAGTGCTCTGTAATGCACATGTGCAAGACTTCTATGCCAAAGTTCACTTGGCTCTACTGTGTCATGGACCAATGCTTGTTTTGGATGGCCCTTTAATTTGTACAATCCT
>LPNX010553313.1:9168-32618 GCA_001517045.1 Pseudotsuga menziesii
TTAGGTGGAAGCAGAAGGATATTTTTCGGTGGATCCTATTGTCACCCTAGGAATGAAAATCAAGTTGCTTAGGAAAAGAGAAATACATCAAGTTAAGGTCCACTGGACCCATTATAAACCTAAAGATGTAACTTGGGAAATGGAATATGTGATGAGGGAGGCATACCCTCATTTGTTTTGAAAAGTTTTGAAATATTGCGGCATGTATAAATAAGTATGTATCCAAGACTATGCATGGTTTAAGGGGAGGGGGATGTAATACCGTATGGTTTAGAAATAGGACATGTTATTATTGTTTTGATGTGGTGACATTATGGCACAGTTTTTTGGATTATGGTTTGCACATTATTATTATTATGTTGTTATTATTAATTAATACAATAAAATAGTTGATATCAACCGATGCTGCAAAAAAGAGTATCAAGAACCATGATGTTATAAGCAAGGGGAAGTGGGAAAGTGTGATCCTAAGTGTTTTTATCTATGTTGATAGATCCTCTTGACTTATTCACCCTCTTATGTTGTGTTTATCCTTGATTTTATTATTTTGGGATAGTTTTTATTAAAATTGGAGCCACTCTCTCTCCTAGTGCGCCCCCTTGAGTGCCACTTGGTGTTTCCCCTCATGAAATTTGTAACTCCTCATTAGTGTTGTTATACTATAGGAAAGTAACTCCTCTTGTGACTCTCTCTTCCTCAACTCGAGTTCTCCACAAGGAATTTGAATTGGTTGGTGTGTGCTTCATTTTTTTCTCTCTTGATTTTTGGGCTTCATTCTCTTGGTTCTTGGTTCACTCACTCATGTGCATTGCTCTTTGGCACTTGGGAATTTGATTTGTTTCCCTTGGCATGTGTGAGATCATGTGATTTAGTGGTACTTCTAGATGGATTATATGCCATTTCTGATCCTTTTTCCAAGTAGATAGACTTGGTTGTTACTATCCTATATGTCCTGAAATCACTTGTCCTGGATTAGAAGTGATGTGGAATCCACTTGACATTGGATGTAGTTGGACCAATGATAGATTAGTGTTTTATTTAGTCTATATGTCCTAGAGGTGTATTTCATATATTGGAAATAGTGGTATCTATTTTCCATTGGAATACAATTGGACCAATGGTATATTTGTGACTATCTATCTTGGAGCTACTGTCATGGATTGGAAGTGATGTGGAATCCACTTGCCATTGGATTTGTGGTTGGAACAATGATAGTTCGGTTTTATGGTTGATTTCACTCTTTCTTGTGGAATCATGATTCCATATTGGGGGTGACCTATGCAAAGAAATATTTGGCTTGTACAATGTATATGGTTGGTTGGAATGTGGCATGGCCAATTTCAGTTGCAGGAATTGCAAGATAAGTGGTTGTCTTTTATTTTTATTTGTTATTTGTTTTTTTATCTAATATGTGTGTGTGTGTGTGAATTTGAAATATTTTATGGAATGTGTGAATCAAATGTAAAAATTCATTTTCTATGATTCTGGTAGTTTTTCCATTACTAGATCTTTTGGAAAAATTGTGAAAGCTAGTTTTGGGACTTTGCAAGAGAAATGTTTGTTAAATTTTTTGTAAGACTCCTATGCTACATATATAATTTTTATTTTTATAATAATATTGGTATAATTTTTTATTAGATTTTGAAAGAGTTGTAGAAAGGTATATGTAATTCATTTGCAATAAATATAGTTGTTTTCAATAACTAGTTTTCTAGGAAAAAATAGTTTTAGCTAAATCCAAGGCTTTGTAAGAGAAGTGTTTGTTAAAATTTCTATATGAGTTTCTTTGATTCATATATGATATTTGTATCTGATATTTTTGATGAAATGTGTGAAATATATTCCAAGATAGTCTATAAAATTTGTTACTGTGATCCTAGTCCATTTCTCAAACTGCTAGTCTTTTCAGATAGATTTCCATAGCTATATTTATATGAGTATGAAGCTATAGCCATATTATTGTATATTACCTCTAATATATTGTTCCTAAATTATGATCATCAATTTATTCTCATTGAATTGATTTTGAAAACTATAATTGGAAAATAGCTTCATAACAATGAAATTGGTAACTAGTTTTTGGATTTGAATCTTCGATTTTGGTAAAAGATGAATTTAAAGCCATATTCTCCATTTTTGGTACTTTATTTGTGTTGTAGAATTATATTTTCCATATCTACCTTCACCTCTTTGTTCCTCAGAACTCAGTACGATTGGTTTGATTGAATTCCTAGCAATGTTTATTAACTAGTTGTATTGATTGAACTTGAAAGATTCTTTGTTTATGTACTCGGATCAAATATAAAAAAGTAATTTTATTTTGTTGTGCATGCATAATTATTTATGCACATAATGGATTTAGGTTCATGTTTTGGATAGTTAGTATGGTCGTGCATTGAAATTGCACAAGACTAGTTGTTTGTGTAGTGAAACTAGGTGACTAGTCTTGATATCTCATTTTTGTGCTTATTATGTTTAAATATTTAAAAATGGTTATTTGGCCATATTTACATGGATGTAGGTGTTAATTATCCATTGGGATTGATAAATTACATCAATTATTTGAAAATTTTATTTTATGCTAAGTGGCGTCATTTGTAAGTTAAGTGTTGTAATTAGCACATTAATTACCTCTTTTTTACTAGGGGAACCAAAAACTGGGGACTGGGCTGGTACTCACATGACATGGGGTCAAGGGATCCATTCCTACTACCACTATACCCCTAGGTTCCCTACAACTGACTACAAGCATGGTAAATGGGTAAACATGGGTGTGATTTGAACTCGTGACGTCCTTTACAACATGTGACTTCAGATCAAGCGAATCGCCAATGAGCCACACCCATGTGGGCTTAGCACATTAATTACCTTAATTAACTAGTTAATGAAATATTGTTGGAAATTACTTTTTTAGGTGCAAGTTACATGTACCATGGATTGATATGGATGTATAATTATGTTAGAGAGTATTGGATAATATTCCTAGCATTGGTTCAGTTGCTTGCTCAGATGTAAATTTTATTTTAATTAATTTGTGAAAATTAAAATGAAGTATTTATTCTATATCTCTGATGTGATTAAAATTCATAATTATCCTCTTAGAAATAATGATATTTCCCTAATTCCATTTGATATCCCCGGGGGTCATTACACTTACAATGCTCTGAAATGCACTGAAAATGTCTACCAAGCATATAAAAATATTTGCAACCATTGATTAAAATGTGTGCACAACATTAAACAAAAATGCCTACCATGAACAAAAATGTCTAGCATGAACAGAAAAATGTACACCAAGAACAAAAAGAAATTCCTACAATGAACAAAATGTTTGCAAGACATCAATGCAAACAAATTGGACAATGTGCAAACCTATAATTTCCACCAGCCATGTGAATTTTGTTTTTGATGACACTTATGTACAATGTGAACACCTTGAATCAACTCCAATTTTCCTCAATCACTAATCCTTATGGAAGTTAGAAAACATAGAAAAATATCTTGGCATTTGATAATTTAGAGATGTCTCTAAAAATGGGACAATAACACACTATGCATACCATAGTTCATATGGTAGTTTAAGGAGATATTTTAAGGAATATTTATGACATATTTTAAGATAAACTTGGCATGACCAAGATGGATTTGAAAAGGTTTTTCACTAGTCTTTGTAATCATCCTGGTGAGTTTCAGCAAATTGGGACAATTCGTAAAGGACAATGACAGTAATACTAAACTAATGAAGAGAACCAGTGGTTAAGTTTCAAGAAATAAAATCATGAGGAAGGTATATGTATTCCAATTATTGTATCCTTGGGAAAACAATATTTGTTTATGAAAAAATTGATATTGTTATGAATGTTACAAGAGACACTTCTCAGGGACAAACCCAATTGTACAAGGTTGATGATGAAGGAGAAATTGTTGATAGTATTGCATAGGCTAACACCTATGTTTACCATGGAAAGGACATTAGCTTGAAATGTCTACTAGATTGTGTTCCTTAAAAAATTTGCAATACAAGGGTTCAAAATTGAGGTTATCTGTAGCAACTGATGATGGTGCATGCAATATGGAAGACATTATAGCAAATAGTTAGAATATTTTATCAAAGTATCTGCAAGATTAAGATCAGAAAGATGCAATGAAGGAATGGTTACAAAATTTTATATTTAATATCAAGCCACTATAATAATATAGTTTCATTTACTATATTTCAACTTCTATTTAGTTTAATTAATACTATCATAAACAAAATTAAAATCAATTACAAATCCTTACCTGGATATTTGATGGTTGTCCTTGTTTGATATTCATTTAACAATGCTCCTATAAATATTCTCCAATAGTCTATCTTCTATAACCAACATACAAATAATCACAAAATAATAAAATAAATTAACATACATTTTTATGACTAAATAATAATTACATAAATAAACATGCACTTCAACATGCACAAGACTCTAAAAAGACTAAATTCTAGGAATAACTAAATGAGCTCCTCTTTGTTTTGAAAATTATTCTCTACTGAGTAGGGCCAACCACATGAATGTGGAAGCTCTTATGGGCTATTCCCCCCACATGTCACTCTCAACTCCCCAATACACATGCTATCTAGTAGAAAATAACTGAAGGAGACATAGTAAGATTCATCCATAGAAACCATAAGAAAAACAAAAATTTAAGGAAACTAAAAGTTTATCGTCAAAAAAATACTTTATGCCAATGAATTTTATCATCAAAAAGGTGTTCCAAATATAGTATATCTATCTCATAATACACATGATCAGTTTTGTTTTTCTTCTTATAAGTTTGTACGTAATTTCGAAGTGTCTCATCCATTTTCACCTCCCCATCTCTTGCTCCTTGTTCTGATGTTAATTGGATTTGCATCCTCCCACGGATTGTACGCATGGTTCAAAACTCATCGAATGTAGGATACTGTGAGGCTGAAGCATCGCCTACAATAACATAAATGATTAAATTAATAAGTTCGGTTATTAATCATTGAAAATTTTCATTAATAAAAAAAACATTTGCAATGTTCTTTACCTAGTGCACTAGTTGAGACCGTTGGAATGTTTTCCATGTGCTCCTCTTCTCAAATAGGAACCTCGATTGTATGCTCTACCATTGAAACAATGCCAAAATTTGTAAGTACACAATAGTAAATGTATAAGTACACAAAAATTGAGAGGTACAATAATTAAAAGTACAAAATCAATAAGTAATATATGATTTTATAGCCATCTTACCATTGTGGGAATGTGTAGCACCATAATGGGGTTGTATTCCACTATATTCATGTTTTTTTCCACTCATGTCCTCTTTATCATTGTTTCTCCCATGCTATAAACAAATAAACACAATAAGTTTTCAGTGATATCAAACATGAATTGATTTTACAAGTAATGAAGAGTTAAATTAAATCAAAGATTATTTACCATGTCTTGCAAATTGGATCCTAGGATCTACCCCAAGCTTCTTCAGTATTCAATCACAGCTTGAAAGTTGAACTTGTAAGCGATCTGACAGTCTTCCTCCATGGTTGTGGTTCCAAACATATCCCCCTATATTTCCTAAGAGTATGGATTTTGGTTATTGGCTAGTGAAATTAAACATAAATTAGATGGTGATATGAATCATTTCATTTAGATGTTTCATTACTCATAATTCTTGCTTGTAACTTCATATAGCCACCTTGACCAAGTCTGTATTGCTCATGTTTCTCAAGCCTTGCCTTGGTGGCTTTAGAAGTGTCAAGTATCTTACGAAAAGTTTAAAATGTGGTATACATCATAATTTTATTTAAAACTAAATAAGACTGAAAGTATTAAATTAAAAATGAATGTACCTTGGTGGATTAGGTGGCATTTTTTCCTTCTTTTTTCATTTTCTTCTCCTCTGCATCCCTAATAAGGACCTTCCACTCTATATCAGGAATCATGGTTGGTTTCTCATATTTAGGGTTCTTTTGCAATTTTATCCTATACATTTCCCTCACAAATTCTAAATTATTACTAGTCGTTGAGATGAACCCGCTTTTTTTGAAGGTATATTTCCCAAACAGATCTTCAACATAGTCTGTAATGGACTTTTTTAAGTCAGAATTTTGGGAATTCCACCTTGTGTGTATGGTGGTACCAAACAACTCAAATTCCTTTCCATTCATTTATTTATAAAATCATTTGTTTCCTACATGCAAAGTGATGCCATCATTAAATTAAAAATACTAATATAGAATATATATGTCTGATATAGATAACCTGAAACATTTGAAACATTCAAAAATACTTAGGGATTTCGGTGTTTTGAATGGAACAAGGTTCTCCTTCACCACAAATTTTCTTGGATGTGTCCCAGTGTTGTGAAAACTTGACTATCAAGGATATGAATGAAAAACCTCAACAGCAAGGTCCCCTCCATCATCAGTTGCAGGGTGTGGCTCTATGACATCCTCGGTGGGCATGCCATGGGGAACTAAAGATGTTGTCTTTCCCTGAGTGTGGGGGATTTCGTTGAGAGGTGGAGAGGAGAATAACCTTTCTGTTATATGTTGGCTCATGAACAGACGTTGTGGAATTTATGCATCACTTCTACCAACACCAGACTGAGGAGTTGGCGCTTGCATGTGAGGTTGCAAGAAATCCTACATAAGAAAGAAAATGTTAATTCCTTTATATAATTGTTAAATATCTGAATATCATAATTGAGCATATGTCATAAATAATCTATTTCAGTTATGGTGTTTACCTTGTATCTCTCTATATCTTGCATCAACTCTTTGACCCTTTGTCTGGTTTCAAGCATTTGTTCAAGTTTAAGCAAATACATAATTTTTGTTTAATTTTATGACAACATTTTTTACTGTTTGGAATGGGTTAAGTGAAGATAACAACTCCTCATCATCAAGCACATAAAGAGCATCACAGTCACTAAACTACATATTTCAAAAAAAAAAAAAAAATCATTTATATAAACAATAATAAATTTCACATTATTTTGAACTCAAAATTGTTTACCTTTCCTTGGGCTAGTGCTTTCCCATGATTATCCTACCTCATTATTATATAATTAGAACAATGAAATATTATAAAAAAAATCAAAGATTAAAAATAAGTTCATATCTATTATTTCACTTTTATTAAAACCATTCAAGATAATTCCTCTACTTTAGGTGAATTCATCTTTCCATTGTAATATAGTTGGATAATATGCCTTATATCATTCCCCTATACCATAGTGAAAGGAAATTTCATGGAATTCTATATCCAAGGATCTAATAATATCCTTCCAATGAGTCTCTTGGCATCAAAGAGAGAGTTTTGTGCATTAATTTATATGTTATCTTTGGTAGCATATCCAATGAGTAAAGTGAATATGTGTGTGTAATTAATACAAGGGAATTAAAGGTGTTTGTTAATGATGAAAATGCCACATGTGTATAATAGTATAGTCTTAAAAATTGCAAGCAAACTCTTGTGCAATGGCATATATTTACATGGACTTTGCATGTATATAAACACCTCTACATCAATGAAACATTGTAGTGATTTTGAATAAGTTTCTCTGTCCATGCATATTTTTGTATGATTTATATGTTTCCCCTCTTTTCTTTCTTCAAGTGGTATCATAGCCATGCCAGAATAGTCCTTGGGATTTGAAAAAGGTATCATGTTAAAATAATGCCACCCTTTTTCATTGAAAGTCAAAATGTTATCCATTGACATTGAGATTGTAATGTGTATGATGTTTACTTTGTGAGATTTATGACTTGTAAGACTTATGGCTTCATATGGATGTGAGTTACATGAAGTCTGATGGAAATGCATATTGCTTGGTTTGTAAAGAATTATTGAGTGAGGAACTTCTATATGCTGTAATAAGCAATGACTATTATCAAATCAAACCCTTGACTTGAAAACACATTGTACATGCCATCTTTGCATAGTATCTCCAAAGTATTAAAGATGAAAACATTATATACAATGTTCATATATATACAATGCCAAAATTTTAAAATGATTTAGCTCTTAATATCTGGCACAGTGAAGAAGATTAAAATGTTGAAGGTATGTATCAGCCTCTAATTTCATCTATCTTTAAACTCCTCCAAGTAGATGAAAACTCTAGTATGTTCTACTTTTTTTGCAAGGAAATGTTTAATTTCCTGGTAAAAGAAGACTACAACAATATCTCTTAAATATGAACATTTTGAATATAGATTGACAATTACCTAGGTTGTAATAACAGAAAAGATCCAAGTAGCCTATCAATCCATTGGTGATGCAAGAGCATCAGACAAAAGTCAAACTCAACTTTCTAGAAGGTCCAAAACGTATTTACTAAGGGAGTGGGATCCCTAAAAGTTTATTTTTTTGTTGAATTAGGATAGCTTAATAAAGAGATTCGATCTCTTTTCTCCATGTAATAGCTAGATTTGGTAATTAGTTAGTAGGTTCAACAAATAAGGGGATCATTCTTAAAGTGACATGAAATTAGTTTGTTTAGGGGAAATATATTAAGATCGATGTAATGCCAATTATTCTCGTTCTCTCTTTTCTTTTAGCCTTTGTTTGGCAAGCTGCTGTAAGTTTTCGATAAAGAGTATCCCCTTTTTTCCTTTTTCAAATTTTTGTGTCGCTGTCATTTATCTAATTTTTGTATCACTCTTTCCATTTTTTGTCGCAGAAGTTTTATCCTTGCTCTGCCCGACAATACCAAATCGAGATACCTCATCTGCTCTCGACTAAAAACTTTTTAACTCACCTTCGTCAATTCCTTCCAATCTCATCGCTCACTTTGGATCGGGCTATTTGGTCACGTATTTATACGAATGACATATTTTCATAAATATTTGATAAATATCTGGTTGATCCAAAAAAGAAGAAGGGAATAAATACCATTTGGAAAACAAAGGGATAAGTTATCTCCTTCTTTCAAATTTCTTTCTATTTTTTGTTAAAATAGGGTATTTGATCCATATTTAGTGGATCTAGTTAAACTATCTCGATGTGTATAAGATGGAGTGAAATTATTGTAAGAAGTGGAACTTGGAGAGATGTCAAAGATTGGATATAATAGATAAAAAATATTTTGAATATTTATATATGTGCACATATTCTTCGTATTCCAAGTATATTTCAGGTTTTGTATGTTTTCTTATAGTTGAAAATCCTCATTTCCATAAGTAGTTAAGTTTTATTGTGCTTTAGGTCATTACATGGGTATTATTTCATGTCCCCATTCAAATAAGACTACTTGCAAATAATGTTTCACCAACCTACTAGCTCCCTAGGTTGATATGGAGACATAAATTTTGTAATAAATAGGATATAGGACCCTAAAGAAATTTATTTTAACATATTCACATTAAAATGGGTCACATCAATAATAAATGCTAAGAAAATAAGGTGGCATTGGTTCATGAAGACACTTGGAAGCATGTGGAGTCATTCGATGACTAGATTCCCCACGCACTTGGAATGTCCTTCATCCAAATTCAAAACCAAGGGGAATGTAACATTTTTTGAGGTTTATGTGTTTTCACATAGCCTATAATGATCCAAGGAATCTGAATTAGGATAGGAGAGTAACTCCCATGGAAGAGGAAGAGACTAGAAGATGTTATACCCAAATCCTATCACCACCATGTGATAAGACCCTTAACTTACATATTTTCCCTTAATGCCAACATCTGGAGTGGAAACCCATGTTGTTTGTCAGTCTTACACAAAAATACTCAACACCGTGCTTTCCCTGTTAACCATGACCAGTACCTTTTTTGCACCACCTGTATCTTGTTTACCATAAGCGGTGCCACCGCCTATGTCCCTTGGTCCATAAGCGTTTCTAACCTAAACTGCTCTATCACAAGAGGAGAAAAGTGGTACCCTAGGTAAAATGGGAAAAAGATAATTTTCTCGAGGCTTCTAGATCATGAGCCTCGTGTTGTCCCTTATCCCTATCATTTTGGGTTAGTTGAGCTTGAGATCCCCCATCATAGGATCTTAGAGGCCACCTCATCCACAAATATCTCAACCATTCTGTTATAGCATATTTTACCACACCAGGTGAATCACACCTGTATGGCCTTCCCTTGTCCCTCTGCAGACTCCTTAGACCCCTTGGAACATTTTTTGTCCTTTTATGTTTCCTAGACCATCCCTAAAAACATGTGAAAATTGATATATGCGAATTTTAACCCCGTTATTGCATATATACGCGGGTTTGACCTCTAAAACCGTGTACATTGGGATGTGTACAAAAATCCAAATCCTTTTGGAGTTTTCCTTGACATGGATCCGACTCACTTGTATCTTGGCCTTCCATATGCCTTGAGATTGATTCGATTTGACCTTTCATTACCCCATTAAAAAGATATATAAGGAACCCTTTCGATGCATTGAAGGCATAAGAGAATTGAGAGCAAAGAAACTACAGTCCATTGTTGCCGGAACTTGTGCTTGAGTCTGCATCCCTTTTAGTGGGAATAACAGAATCATTCTTTTGCTTTAGTATCTCATTTTTATTTCAAAAAATCCAAAAATATTTGATTATCATTATGCATTGCATCTTGCATTTTGCATAGTACTTGCACTAGATTTGCTTTGAATTATTAGTCAGGATTTCATATAGGAAAGCTTGCATTTATCATTTGAAGGAAATTTTGCATTTCACATAGTAGCATATTTTGTTTTTCATGGACACAATGCATTTGCATTGATTGTTAGGTGTGCATTTTTATTCATGTTGCGTCATAACACCATTGGTTGCACAGTCATCTACCTTTTCTGAGTAATAAAGCCAATTAAAATCAATGCTTAATTAAAATGAACTACACTATTTTATTTGATAGGGTTCACCAACAAGATTAGGTTTTAGGGTCTTGGAATAGTTCACTGTGAGTAAATTCTCCAAGAACACTAAACAACAACATGTATGTGTCTATCTAGGTGAGAGTGTGAAATTCCTTGGTATAATTGGTGTTTCTCAGGATCCTCCTCTCAAAAGGGAGTTAAGCACGAGGCAGTGTGAGCGGTTATTGATTGGGATGACCCCTAGTCATAACTAAGTAGCACCGGAAATATTTCCAGGATTGTAAGTGTATCTGGGGGCTCTTTCGGGAGTTTTGGGCTTTGCTACCCTGCCCATACGGTCAATCCCACCTGCGACTATCCGCCTGAGCATTGATTACATTGAGGTGGCCTTAGTTTCCTTACCTAGGATATCGAGGGGGTACTTTGTAGGGATTATTCTATGGGTGTTTTGGCTAGGTTGGGGTTAGACAGCACAGTCGCTTTATGCGTTGAAGCTGAGGGCCACAATAATTGGTTACGTACCTCTGCTTGTTGTGTATGGGAGTTTGAAGTGTCTCATAGGCGAGACATACCTGCTTCATTCAGGAGCTCATTTCTCCTACCCTTGATTGCTTGTGTTTGGATTTATATTTTATTGGTGTATGCTTTGTGCATGTTAGCTTGCATAGGGTTTGTGTAATTAGAGAGTCTTTTACATTTTTTGAGTCATTGTGGATTCGGGTGCGGCTCCTCACCATTCTCGTCGATTAGCAGGACTTCTACCTTCTACATATCCTCCTCCTTTGGGAGATAGAAATAGACGATTTAGGTGGACTACTTTGTACATTGATTCACACATGATGGGAGACCATGGAGAAGGTATTCCTAAGCCACCCTCTCCCATTCAAGTGGAAGATGGGGAGTTTACTCCTAACTATGATCCTTCACCTAATATGACTGAGTTAGGTCCTGTAATTTCTAAGATAGGTACTTTTCATGATATACCTACTTACTCTAGTGTTGATCCCCCATTAACGCATCGCCGGTATGACATGCCGGAAGAAAAGACTTATTATGAGCCTATGAGCACTAGTTATGGTAGTTATGGTATGTATGGTATGCCCCACACATGATTTGGCATTTCATGTTGAGTTGGAGTTTGAGCATAACACTACGCCTGGGGGCACTCCTATTCCTTACCATGTGGAGAGGTTTGGGAGCACAAGTCACATTGCACCTTCCATCCCGATGGTGGAAGCTACGTCACATATTCCTGTTAGGCCTAGGGTTAGTGATCCTATTAGGATACCAGATCCAAGATGAGTGACTATAAGGAACACCGTGTACATAGTTTCATAGATCCCTTCGTCCTCAGTTCCTTGTTCTTCAAATGTTGTTCTTCCACCTCATTCATGTGGTCCTTCAGGACGGAATGTTGCTACGATTCATGTCCATATTGTTGTTACTCGACCAGTTGTGTCTTAGGTTCAAGTACCGCTCGTTGTTTCGGGAGGTTGTGTTCATACTTCTAGAGGTCATGTTACTACTTCCGGAGCATATATTCCTACTTCCGGAGTGTATATTCCTACTTCTGGAATGTATATTCCTACTTACGGAGTGTCTCATGGGACATCTCATGGGATGACTTACGGACCTTATTATGGGATGCAGTATGGACAAGGTTATTCACCTTATGGGTATGGGTATCAATAACCCGATTACTCTCCTAATTATGGCTTTATAGCCCCACATAGTCAAGGTACACCACATTATGGTGCTTCCATGCCACCCTACATGGGTCAAACAGGAGGAGGGAACTATGGTCAAGGCCATGGTGGTTACAGTAATCAGACCTATGTGAATCAAAACTATCAGGGAGCGATGCATCGACTTGGTCATCCTAGGATCCCTTTCCTCACAACACTAAATCTTCCTGACTTGTCAAGATTGACGAATGATCCTATATCTCATGACTCGTCTTGGCCGGCTATCGCTACTAATATTCCCTCGGACATACCCAAATTCGAGGGAAAACCTGGAGAGGATCCGAGCGAACATGTTACAATGTTTCACCTATGGTGCTCTTCAAATTTTTTACACGAAGATTCGATCTGTTTAAGGCTGTTTCAACGCACCCTTACAGGGCCTGCTGTGAAATGGTATATAGAGTTACCTAGGGAGTATTTTCTTTGTTCGATGACCTAGCGATGACTTTTATTAACCACTTCCAGCTACCAGTGCGTTATGATGTTGGTATAGAACTCTTATCAACATTTCGGCAGGATAAATCCACACATATCTTGGACCATATCCAAGACTGGCGTAGATGGAAGAGGTTGATTAAAGCCTTTATACTGCCGGAATTCCTCCTCATATGGTTCCTTAAGTCATTATTGCCTTATATAGTGAAGGATGTCTCTACATCCGGAGTGCAAAATGAGGAACAAGCCATTTTTAGGGCACGAGAACTGGATTTGATTTATGCTCAATCCGGTTTGTTATATGAGATCATTCCCAATGCTCCGCATTCTAGTTTCGACCCCAAAGTTAAACTTGAACCACATGCCGATGGCATTGTTGGTTGTGTGAGTGCTAAACCTGTGGATTTGGTTGTGAAATAGGTCAGTCAATTGTCAATCAACCAATCCACTTCAGGACAAGCCACGGCTTCATCTCAGCCCACCCAAACGGCGAGTGTGCTTTCGGTGCAATTGTCAGACCAGAAGGGTAACCAGCAACCCAAAAGGAATAAAAAGAAGGGTAAGAACAATTGTAAGGGTGGGAATAGGAATGAAAATGCTAATACTAATGAAAAGAATGCCCAAAATGTTGGGGGGGACAAGCAATCTAAACGTAAGGTTAAATTTCCTTGCAAGTTGTGTATGGACGATCACCTCACTTACTTGTGCCCTCGTATCGATGAAGCCTCGAGACTCTTAGTGCAGGGCCCAGCTGTGCTGACCAACCCTTTACCTCACAATCAAAACATGAACTTGAGGACCCATGATCAGTTTGGTGGTGATCAATATCCATTGGAGGGTAGTGGTCATGGTTTCATTGACATGGTGCATGCTACAAAGGTTATGACCCGTGCGAAGGACTATGGTTCGTCACAACCCAACCCAGGAAAGGAACCTAATCCAACAGGGACTCCTTTGCATATTGAAAAACCTGTGGATAAACCTGAAGTTGCACCTCACATTCCTAAGGGTGTCCTTAAGCGTTTGGGGCATAATCCTAATTCCCAAGCTGCCCAAAACTATTCTATTGTTGAGGATTTGGGCCACACTCCTTGTGTAATGTCTGCACTAGAAGTACTTCATAGTTGTCCTTCACAAAGGAAGGCTTTGCTTTCTGCCCTTGGTGTGAATGATGATAATTCTTCCTCTATGATTAAATTTGAAACCGTAGGACTTTAGCCTCGCTTTCCTTACTATGTGTCTCTTTTGATTCATGTAGAATGTCTTAACATGACCGTCAAGCACACTGTGATTGATGAAGGCGTTGCTGCTTCTGTGATGTCTTTATCATGTTGGAAGGCTTTAGGTTCCCCTAAGTTGTCTAAATCCGGTACCATGTTGACTGCGTTTGATGGGAGATCATTTAGGCCACACAGGATCCTTCCTTCCCTTAAGGTCCATTTGGGAGGAAAGACCGTTGCGATAGAGGTTGAGGTGGTTGATGCGCCCCTTGACTATAATATCTTGCTGGGTAGGAATTGGATGTATAGTATGCAAGCCATAGCTTCTTCTCTATTTTTCATTGTATGCTTTCCATTTAATGGGAATGTAGTTACGATTGATTAAATGTCATTCAAGAATCCATCGGTTACTGCATCTTCGGGAGCTTTGATCCCGATTGTTCAACACTCTTAGATGGCAACTGGGAGTGTGGGTGTGGGCATGTATCCATCACTTATGGGAAGCTTTAGTTGTCCTACACTTGTCCTTATGATAGGGTCTAGTTCTGGTGAGGCTTTGACATCTGTGAGATCGGTGTCTTTTCACACAAGTCATATGGAAGATCCTTGGATTCTTCCCACACCGAATACTTTGAGTGAGCCCATCATGACGGACGTGCCGTTGCCTGCAACTATGGTAGCTTATCAAGCTAATATTGGATGTGTTGTAGAGCCTAGTCCTTCCTCTTCGCGGATGGAGGAGGAGGAATCATATGTGCTGCCTACATGGGAAGTTCAGTCTTCTCATGCACATGACTGCCTTGATAGTGTTTTTCCTTTAGACGAAGTGATTATTGAGGCCATGTCAGGGGTTGAGCCACCTTGGGAAGAGTTGCATCATAGATATTATTTTCTTCTTGAGCTTGACCGCTTGGAGTGTGAGGACTTTAGGGAGGTTCTTAGTGAGAGAATTGGTATCCCCATGGTTCCATTAAGCTCTCCTGGTCCAATGGCTGATGGGAACATGGTGAATATATCTCCTACCATTCCTATCAATATCTCTCATGATCTTGGCAGGATTGAGAATGTCTATATTGGGGCAGAATGTTCCCATGCTGAGATTCAAAAATACACCAAGTTTTTTAAATAATTTCGTGATATCTTTGCTTGGTCTTACGATGAAATGCCAGGTATCGACCCTCGCATTGTTGAACATGATATTAAAACTTATCCCAATGCTTAGCCTGTTCGACAATGCTTGCATGCAGTGAATCCTAGGAAATCACCCTTGATTAAGGCAGAGATAGAGAAACTGTTGAAAGCCAGTTTTATCTATCCCATTCCCTTGATGGAGTGGGTTTCAAATCATTTTCCGGTAGATAAGAAGTAGGGAGCAATCTGTATATGCATTGATTTCCATGACTTTAATCATGCATGTCCTAAAGATAATTTCCCCACACCATTTATAGATCAAATCTTGGATGAGTGTGCGAGTAGCGAGGTATTTTCTTTTATGAATGGATTTTTCAGATACAATCAGATACAAATTAAGCCTGAGGACCTACATAAGACTGCATTTATTTGTCCTTAGGGAACCTTTGCATATCAGAAAATTCCTTTTGGCCTTAAGAACACCGGAGCCACTTTTCAGTGGGCTATGACCTTGATCTTCCATGATCTGAAATCGATTATCGAAGTATTTTTGGATTACCTTGCTGCTCATTCTTGTATGAGAATGCATCATTCCTATCATTTGAGATTAGTATTCAAAAGGTGCCACCATTATTTGGTCAGGTTAAATCCTCACAAGTGCATCTTTTGCGTGAAGGCTAGTCACTTATTAGGGTTCATTGTTTCCAAGGAGGATATAAGAGTTGACCCTTTGAAGGTTGAGGAAATACTTCAGTTGTCTCCCCCGAGGAACATTAGACATCTTCAATGTTTGCAAGGCATGGAAAACTTCTTACGGAGATTCGTTGTCAACTTTGCCAATTTGACTAGAGGCTTTATGCGTCTATTGAAAAAGGACACCACCTTTTGTTGGGATGAGCGAGCCCAAGAGTTCTTTGATGCACTTAAGCGAGCCCTAGCATCGGCCCCAGTGATTAGTCCCCCAGACTATAGCCATGATTGTCTACTTTATGTGGACGCATCCATGGAGATGATTGGTATGGTTTTGGTTGAAGAGGATGAGGAGCTCCAAGAGCATGTCATATACTATCTGAGCTAGAATCTTATTGACGTGAAGATCCATTATTCCCATGTTGAGAAGCTTGCCTTAGCTATCGTACATGCGGTTCAACGGTTGAGACATTATATTCTCCTTTGAAAAACCTTGGTTGTATCCCATGTCAATCCATTTCAATTTATTCTAACTCAAAGGATGATTGGGGGAAAGTATAATAAGTGGATTTTCATCTTGTAAGAATTCAAACTCGAGTTTGTTTCGGCAAAATCGAAGAAATCGTTAATTTTTGCAAAGATTATATCGGATTTCCCAAGAGAAGCCGAGGAGATGATTTGTGAAGATACATTTATCGATGAAGACATCTTCTTAATCTCAACTTTGGACCCATGGTATGGGGATATTATTATATATTTACAAACATTGAAGGTCCCCACTCACCTCTCATGGGATGAACAACGACGATTACCTCACGTATCCAAGAATTACCTCATAGTGGATAATACCTTGTACCATCATGGGTAGATTCCATTTTACATCATTGTCTAACTCATGAGGAGGCTAAGCTTGTGTTGAATTATTGCCACAGAGGGGCGTGTGGTGGTCATTTATTCGGGCGTTCTACAACCTAGAAAATATTGAGAGCAGGTTATTTTTGGCCATCGATCTCTAAAGATTGCATAGATGCGATAAAGAAGTGCCACCCTTTCCAGGTGTTTGCACAGAATATGTGCTCTCAACCTGCCCCATTACATCCCATCATCACTGTCGGTCCCTTCATTAAGTGGGGGCTTGATTTTATGGATTGCAACCCAGCTTCAGCTGGGGGGAATCATCATATCATAGTGGATGTTGACTACTTCACAAAATGGGATGAGACCATGCCTACAGTTAAATCTGACGGTGAGACAGCCGCACACTTTGTATTCAACCATATTATTACTCGGTTCGGTATTTCGAAGGAGCTTGTCACCGACCATGGCTCGCACTTTTAGAATCGTATGATGGAAGAGTTGGCATCAAAGTTAGGATATAAGCAGGAGAATTCCTCCTCTTATTACCCTTAAGAAAATGGACAGGTAGAGGTAGTGAACAAATCACTCAAATCCATTCTCCAACGAACCATCGCACAAAGCAAGACTAATTGGCACATTATGTTATATCCTGCTTTGTGGGCTTATAGAACTGCTATTAAGAATGCCACGGGTTTTTATCCATATCAGCTTGTACATGGAGTGGAGTCAGTATTGTTAGTTGAATGTGAGATTCCTTCTTTGAAGCTAGCCATAGAGCTCTTACCAGACACTTCCCCATTGGAGGAGCATTTGGTCCACCTAGAGCAACTTGATGAGCAGTGTCGAGATGCCTTGGTGGCTCTTGAAGTGAATAAGTGTCGTGTTAAGGTCCAGTATGATAAGTCTGTCCATCGAAGGAGGTTTAGTGAGGGAGACTTGGTCCTTTTGTGGGATCAACCGAAAGAACCCTTGGGGGTAGGAAATTTTAACCCCATGTGGCGTGGTCCTTAAGTCGTTAAACATGTGTTACAGAAAGGTGCTTATGAGTTAGTGGATTATGAGGGAACGGCCTTGGCGAAGCCTAGAAATGGGCTCTATCTCAAAATGTACTATGCATGATTTTCAGCCAAGGCTAGTTATTGTATATTATTGTACAATTTTGCATAGGTAGGTCTTTTTCTTATGGTGATCGGGTTTGTGATTAGTTTCTGTTTCTTTTGCCAAATGTCAATGGAATCTTCCACCTTCATAGGATTCATGGATGGTGCGAGCCGTCACACTCAACACTCAGCTTCTGCTACTTGGGTGATTTATACTCCTATGGGTTAGGTATTGTCTTCAGGAGGTGTATGTTTATGACCCTCTTCAAACAATGTTGTTGAGTATAGTGCTGTCATTGAGCTTCTACAGGATGCCATTTCACATGGTGTTCTCTCTCTTGAGGTACGACTTGATTCAGAGTTAGTAGTGTCATAGCTTAATGGTTTGTACCATGGTATCAAGTTGCTGACTCATATGCTAACTACGTGTTAGATTGGCATTTTCTTCATACACAATAAGCTCATCACAAACATAATTTTTTACACATGTAAATAAATAAATCGATCATCATAAAAGTTTTTATAAACATCCAAAATGTGGTAATACATAGTGTCATAATACAAAACTGGGGCTCTCGAGCCACCAAAATATAATACACGGTCGTACAAAATGCATCACTCCCAGGTATCTAATCATGTGGAGGAGGAGGGGGGTTGTGATCGTGGATTGTCACCACGGCTCTAGCTAGCAGTCGAAATAGCCACACCCATGCTCGTGGTAAACCCACCATTTGGCACTGCATTTCCTCAGGCAAGTCCTCAACTTGCGCCATGGGTACTCTGTGTGTCAGTCTCACGAAGTTGGTATGAATGCTTTGGAGCGTTCGCTCCGCATCCACACCTATGATGTCGTCTCCTCTTCCCCTCTGTCTATGATGAGGGAAGCCTTTAGGCCACTTTGGTCCCACATCTGCATGCATATGGTAGATGTCACTATGTATTATCACCCAAAAACATGTCTTTTGATTCCACATAATCAAAAAACACAAAAAAAATTAAATAACTCAAAAATTTTAAAAAGAGGGTCGAGATTCATTACCAATGTCACCTTATGACGATCCTGGTGGTAGCAACATGTCTGGGTCTCCCTATAAATCTATCCCCGCATAGGGGTAGTCATCGATGGCAACTATCGATCGTCGCCACCATGGAAAGAAATTAGCTGGATAGGGGTTGGATGCCCTACCTCCACCCATTCTGCGCATTACATCCGCCCAATGCTATTGGGTTGGATCTCAAACCTCGTGCAGAGGAATGTCAACTCTAGGGATCAATCCCATAACACGCTCAAAGAAGTACGTGCTCAGTATGCTGCTGAAACCAAAGTTTTTCACCCTTCCCATCTTGCAGTCATTGAGCTGTTGTTTAATGTTTCTCAACAATGTCGTACTCCAGTCATAAACTATGGGCCTCATGCACTCCATGGCATAGAATATCAATGGCCATGAGTCCTGGTGGAGTGAGGCTAGCCCCACTATCCTACCCAGTGTCAGTAGAATGGCCTTTAAACCTAGCACCTGTATGGAGTTAGTTGGGATCTGAATCCCCACCTTCTCCGTGTTGATATAGCAGTACATCGCAATTTACTCATCTATAGTCAGGCCACCTCCAAGCTCGTGAGAGAATAGGTTCACCACTTCCCCCCATCAGGAAAGTCCAGTAATAAAGTATATGTCCTCCACTTCTATGGTGAGGGACATCCCATCTATTTGGAAGGACTCTGAGTCTAGATCCTAGTAGTCTACTAGCATCTACAACAGTATTGGTTTGGCCTGTATACCACCAAGACACCAAAACTTGTAGAGACCACATGACCACTAAGCTTGTTGAGCCATTAGATATTCCCTTACTGCCCCTTCTACATAACCGTGCTCATGTTCTCTCCATTCTAGAACCATCCTGTACATAAAATTTGAGTTTGATCCATTAGAATACTTAAAAATCATTGAGCACGACCGCATACGCAACTGTTTGCTGAACAGCCGCGTATGTACATCACTTTGAGGGAATTTTCTATGTATATCCAGCCCTATATGCAGAAAAACTCTTGATTTCAGCGTGGGCCAAGGCGTGCATTTAAGATGGGCCTAGAATCCTAAATACACCATGGTAATTGATAAAATTTGCATCAAAATGAAAGAGTAGAGCATGGGTAAGTACCTGGAAAAAACGATAGTGGATTTCGTCGGCTAGATCTCCTGGAATTCACTGTTGAAGTTCTGAGCTCAATTGGGTAAAAATTTCAAATGTTATATAATGTTTTGAATTTTTTACTATATATAGAAATTTTTCAAATTTTTGAAAAAATTTACCCCTTTTCTATAGTTTGGACCGTTTCTAATCCTTTTGGACCGTTTTTGGACTAATTTATGATGTAGAAGACCATTTTGAGTGTCATTTCAACTATTTCTTTGACCCGTTTGTGCCCATTACAGGTATGATGTTTAAACTGGCATATAGGTTAGGATCACCTCCGATTGCATTTTGCATGACCTTATGACCGTTTCATTATAGCCTTAGGTATGAACCCATTCTATTATGTCACGGAACCTTCTTGCTATTTTAGAAGTGGCATTATGTGAATGGTAGAGCTTGACCTTACATGGGTACCCTAGTTAGTGCCTTATTTGCATTTTGTGCCCATGCCAACAATTTGTCCCTTAGGGTGCGGGAGTCCATTGTATATTATTGCCATGACATTTCGCAAGAGCCTCATACATCTCTTGATATTTTGCTGGCCTATTTCCCTCAAGACTCCCTTATGTCAAGTTGTAATTGCATTATCATGAGCTTTTCTTGCCTTATTGAGCCTTACACTAGCTTCCATGACATTGAGTTTCAGCCATATTTCCCGAGCTTGTCTCATGTCTAGCCATGCAGATCCGTTTTATATATCCTTTGTAGCTTGATTCCCTATTTTTAGCAGGAGGGGACTTTCCCCCGAGTGTCGCTATCCTACACATGTATCCTTGAATTGAGCATAGGTATGTTCCACTGCTTGGAACTAGTTTTTTTACCCATTATGACACTCGTCTCCTCCTATTCTGTAACTATAAAGCAGTTTTATTCTTTTTCAAGCTTTTTAAATATTTGAAAAAGTCCAAAAAAAAAATTAAAAAACCAAAAATCCAAACAAGGAAAGATGTTATCTTTGGAAGCTGTCGATTTGTGTTGCCTTCGAACAGAGCACTGTATATCACATCCACTAGTTGGGTTTATAGTTTGAATTTAGAAGTTGTACTCATTTATCTGAGTTTATCTCCACCGACTGGTTAAGCTTCCAGTCCCTATGGAGCCTTTGTCGATGCCTCCTGTGTTGTAGAGATGTCCCAGTTTTGTATATCGAGTATATGCTTCCTTTATTCAATCACCATTCGCTGTTATGCTCTTGTTCTAAGGAAGTTGAAACCTGAGTCGACCATTCCTCAGTTATCTTGACTTTGCATGTTGGCCATTCATGGTATAGTTACTGGTTCATGCACCTTATGATCGAGTCCTTCCACATTATACAACTTTGCTGAGTTCCTCGTGTTGGATGATGGGGGATGCCTTAATGTCCTCTTTCCAATAGATTTCATCACATCAAATTAAGATCATTTATTCTGGGATTAGAATCTAGAGACATTTTTGAGTGCCTTGAGACTTGCAGTCATCAATGGCAGGTTCTCTCGCCATCGACAGTTTTTGGGAATACATCAATGTCCCTTGATTGATCGATCCTCTCAAGTGTTCGACCTCAAAACAACTATTCACACTTGTTAGTTTGTATTCTAGTACCTTGATTGCCATTATCATTATTGGTGGGTGATCTAGCATCTGTTAACAGTATACATCAATGACCGGTAATCAAATGATGGACTACTATGTTCAACCTTGACACCTCTATTCACATAGTAGGACTTGTACTCATAACGGTTTGTGTAGAAGACCTTCCAGATTGGTGGCATCTCTTATATGCTACCTCCTTGATCATGCCAGTGTTCATGAGATTTCAACTCTCATGAATTGATTCTAGTGTGTGTTAGACATTTCCAGCTATTATGGAGATCATGATCCTTTGTATATATTCATCATGGAGATTATGATTTATGTATATTGTATGTAGTGATGACCACTTATGTCATATTTTGTATCATGCCTATTCATGTCCACTGTACTCTTATGTATCCGGGACTGCTATATGTATTTGCAGTTATATGCAGAGTTGTATCATTGTACTATGTTGATTGGGTGGTTGGTCTTCCATTTGGGATTCTTCATCACTCCACTTCTGGGATGGACTTATAATGTATTTCGGACATCGTATGATGCCTCTAACCTCACACATTAAGGGGCATCTGTTATAGCATATTTTACCACACCAGGTGAATCACACTTGTATGGCCTTCCATGTCCCTCTACAGACTCCTTAGACCCCTTGGACAATTTTTTGTCCTTTGATGTTTCCTAGACCATCCCTAAAAACATGTGAAAATTGATATACACGACTTTTAACCCCTTTATCGCGCATATATGTGAGTTTTACCTCTAAAACCACGTACATCGGGATGTGTACAAAAATCCAAATCCTTTTGGATTTTTCCTTGACATGGATCCGACTCACTTGTCTCCTGGCCTTCCATATGCCTTGAGATCGTTCGGATTTGACCTTTCATTACCCCATTGAAAAGCTATATAAGGAACCCTTTGGATACATTCAAGGCATAAGAGAATTGAGAGCAAAGAAACTATAGTCCATTATTGATGAAACTTGTGCTTGAGTCTGCATCCCTTTGTCCCTTGGAGCACTTTAGTGTTCTTCCCAATTTTTCCTTTTGCTTGTGAGCTTGCTATCGAGAGATGGAGGATTGAGGTGGTGGAGGCCCAAGTGGGGGATTCAGTTTCTCCGATTCGTAGACGTGCCGAAAGAGGTTGTATTCATTGTTATCTCTAATTTTATATTAATAGAAATATCTTTTCCTGTCCAATAATGTATGTTTGAATGAATATTTTATCCATGGATGATTTCAAATTCTTCTACATTGTTGATTCTATATGCTAGAGTAGATCTAACACCCATATATATAGTATGCTTGTCTTGTTTACTTATTGTTGAGGAAGTGATTCATCAATTCAAGCTGAAGTTGGAAAGCTCATCAAGGATCTACTTCAACCATCCAGAATAAGGTACGAGTTTTGATCCTTTAGTGTTAGATATTTGATTTCTCTTGCATATTGGAAAGGATTGATTTATGGAGTCAAGCTGTCTATTGTGGTACCCCAAGCCATAGGAATTTATCTCCATAACACATTCCTATCCATTGAGCCTTATAAATACAAGCTCATGTGCATGGTTGAGGGGGAGAACTTTAGAGGTATTGTTATGATGTTGGATTGACCACTTGGCCCAAGCCATTTGAGAGCATAGAGAGAAAAGTTGGAGCTTATGGGGATGAAAGTGTTGGTTTC
>LPNX010553313.1:32709-53458 GCA_001517045.1 Pseudotsuga menziesii
AACGTCTCCATTCATCTTAATGCAAAGATGATTTCTGTCCCACATTACCGTTGTTTTGATTTCGCATGTAAATGTTGTTGGATTCCTTAGTCACTGACATGGATAAATAGATTATGTTCTGGTAGCTTTGATGTGTTTGCATGTTTGATCTGATTGCAAGTGCACAAATTCACTATCAAAGCAAAATTCCAGGTGTGTACGACATCCAAGGAGGGTCTTCATCCTTTGTTGTTCACTCATTTGTTCTGGATCTGAACCATTCAGACCAGAGGAACAACTTCTATCCGTAGAAGGTGAAATATTCCAGCTTACAAATCTGGTGACTCCGCTGGGGATTAGTTATATGTATTAGTTGATATGATCTTTCTCAGTTCTTCAACTCTTATCCAAATCCAGGCTCCTTCTCTAACTCTCTTCAGTCATATTTCTTATTCCGACCTTTTATGCTCTCTTTTATTCTCAATATATCAGTTTTTACCTTGATTTGGTATTTTTCTAAATTGATCTATCGTTCTCCTTTATGTTTTGGATTTATACAGGGAACTGCACTTATGCAGTTTGCGAGAAGCAATGCCACCATGTGAACTTAGTTAGCAGCATGCAGTTCCACCACCTGAGTCGTACTGGCGAGAAGCAGTGCTGGTCTAGAACAGCTCTGTCAAGACCCCTGCAACACGGTGCCAGGTAGGCATCATTCCAAGACCTCTTTTTTCCCATTTTTTCCAAAAAAATTGAGTTGATTTGCTTTTATCCCTACACTGTCAGGCTTGTGTGTTAGAATTTGATGCTTGTGGTTTGAAATTTTATGGCTAAAGATTGGTTTGATTGGAAAATTCAAAAGCTAGATTAGGCTTATTGATTGTTCATTCAATTTTGTGCCTGTCGGTTGTGATTGTGAAAGGACTTCTTATTTTTGAAAAGCTTAGGGTGTTAGTAAGATCTCTTTTCATCTCTATTATATAGACGGAAAGAAAAACATTTGATTAGCGTCTAGGTTTCATTTCTTGTTTGCATAGACAACTTCTTTTTCCTCCTTTAAAAAAGATTTTTTTTTACTGATATTAGGTTATCATTATCGAGCATTAGACATTACATCTCTGATTGGCCTCACAAGCTTTCAGGCTCTTTATGCTATTTTGTCTCTTATGCCTTTAGTACTATCTAATCAATATAAAAATATGGTAGTTTTAAGTTAGATTTGCCTATGTTTTAAGAAAAATTGAAAAATAGAGTGCATATGCATGTAGTGTGCTTCTTGTTTTTCTTTTAGGAAAAGAGATTCTTCCCCTTCTTATTTCTTTCAAAAAAGAGAAATCTGTTTGGAAAGTGTTGTTTGTCTATGATTTTGTGTTCAAGATTGTTGTTTGGAAATATTTTTGGTTTCGAAACAAAAGAAAATACTCTTTTTCCCTCCCGTAGGTAGGCATATTTAACGGTAAAGTGAAATATTTGCACATGTATATTGCATGGTTTTACTTTTTCTGTTAAAACACCATGCATTCACCTAACCATCCACTTTAAAATTAACGGTAGTTATAGGTTAAAATTTACATAGAAATTGGAGTGATAGGTTAGAGACGTGTTTGGGCTTCATTAAGCATAGGAGCTATCGTTATTTGTCTGCATTACATCTCGGGACTTGCACGGTTCTTCCACGTACCATTGGTATATCGAACGGCCTTTCACATACCCTTGAGGTATATAGAAAGCTACTTCATGTAATCGATTGTATATCAAAAGGCCCCTTGGAAAATCCATTCGCAGGGGGTTGATATCCCGGGATTAGGACCATTAGGACCACTAGGGCCTCCGAGAGGAGGACCGCCAGGACCTCCAAGACAGCTAGGACCATTGGGACCACTAGGACCACTGGGACTACCAGGACCATTGGTACTACCAGGACCACCGGGATCATAAGGAGGTGAACCGCTAGAACTTCCAGGGCCGCTAGGATTTAAACCTCCAGAGCCTCCAGAACCACTAGTAGGAGGGCCACCAGACTCTCCAGGGCCATTAGGGGGAAAGCCACTAGGTCCATTAGGACCATAAGGAGGAAATCCACCAAGACCATTAGGACCATAAGGAGGAAAGCCACCAGGATTTCATCACATTCTTTCAGGTATTTCTTTTTTTATGGTAGTGAGGTCCATCAAAAGTATGCTAAGTGGGTACTCGTTGCATGCAGAATTTAATTCTATATCCAATGAGCTCTCCCAATCAAAATTTGAGTAAAAACATGGGGAGATATGTCGAAAATACAAACAAAAAGTAGTTTTTTTCTTTTCTTCCTCCAAAATTAATAAATATTATTTTATTATTTTAACTATTATTTTATTAATTTTTTTTAGGAGGCCCATTTTGAGTTGAAATTTCCTCTAATGTCTCCCAGTTTTTTAAGTCAAATCCCGCACCCGTAGTACTCACGGATCCTTTTCCCTCTCAACAACAACTGATAGACCACATGTCTAATCAGGGTAACTCTAGCTTGTCAGAGGAAATTTGTATGATGTCCTCGGATACCATTAATATTCAAACTCAAAGTCAAAATTATGACAAACCCATAGACAAGAAAGAAGACCATTCTTCTTTAGGGAAATCTCCCTCTACTAGTTCTCTAAAATACTTGTGTACTGTCCCCTTATCCATCGAGAAGCCTACTCTCGACATGATTTTGCATCCACCCAAGAGTACTCTTCGAAAGGTTGTATTTAACCCTAATGCTGAATCTGCTTAATTTTATAATGTAGTTGAATATCTAGCTCAAGCACCTTATGCAATGTCTACCTTAGAAGTACTCCAAAGTTGTCCTACACAGCGCAAAAACTTGTTAACAGCATTAGGAGCTTTAGACCCGAATAATACTAATTTGATTCATTTCAATGTTGAGAACTATAAGTCTAGGTTACCTCATAAACTTGCTTTACAGATCATTATGAAAGTAGTTGGAAATAAAGTTTTTTCTAACAGTACTAGATGAAGGTGCTTCAAACTCAGTTTTGTCTCTGTCTTGTTGGAAAGCTCTCGGCTCTCCCAAGCTTGTAACATCACCTACGACTCTGAAGGTCTTTGATGGATGAGGTTTTCAGCCCCATGGTCTCATATCAGCCCTCATAGTTGAGCTTGGGGGAAAAACCATTTCTATTCAAGTAGAAGTGGTAGATGCCTCATTAGAATACAACCTCATTCTAGGAATAAATTGGTTCTATGCCATGACTGCTGTCACTTCAACAATATTCCAAACAGTCCAATTTCTGCATCTAAGGAGAATTGTTACAATTGACCAACTTGATTTCTGTACGCTTGATGTTACTACCTCTATGGCTAATAACATCCCCATGTTGGGCCAGTCCCGTCCTCCTTACCAGTCGATTGGAGTAGGCATGTTGAAGGATTCATCCCTTATGGGGATTTTTCCATCCACTCCTCCTAACACGGATTCTGCGACAGTCCATATGATTACCTCATTTGATTGTGATCCTAAAGGAAAATAGGTTGTTGATTCCACCTTGTTGAGTTCACACAAAGCAATGTATGACACCATTCAAACCCTTTCCGATGATCACACTGATGACCTTCATCTAGTGGCTTTGGATCCATACCATTTACCTTACTGGTTAGAACCATCTCTTCCTATTCTAGACTATCTCTCTGAGACTTTTCCTTTTGATGAGTCCATTATGGAGATCATGATTACACATGAGTCCATTTGGGAGGATCACCATCATAGATCCATGTTCCTCCCCAACACTAGTTCGGTTACCCATGATTATGCATCTCTATTTCCTAATGATATTGTCAACGTACCCCAAAGTCCCATATTGTTGCAAGACATAGATTCTGAAGGAAACCTTTGTAACATTACTCAGATGAATCCAATTGACATATCAGCCAAACCTGGTACCATTGAGCATGTTCATGTTGGGAAGAATTGCTCGGCAGATGAATCTGAAGCATACAGGGCACTTTTCAAGGAATTTCGTGATATTTTTTTTTGGTCCTATGAAGAGATGCCAGGGATTGACCTGTCCATTGTGGTCCATGATATTAAAACCTATCCCATGGCCAAGCATATCACTCAAAAACTAAGGCAATTCCATCCACGGAAGGCCGGAGTGATTAAAGCTGAAATTGAGAAACTTATCAAAGCTGGGTTTATTTATCCAGTACCCTTGACAGAATGGGTATCAAAAATTGTCCCTATCAATAAAAAATAGGGCACCATTAGATTCTTTATCAACCTTATGTATTTGAATAAATATTGTCCCAAGGACAACTTTCCTACTCCGCACATCGATTAAATTATCGACAACCATTAGAGGAAATTTGGGGTCTAAAATGGGCCTTATAAGAAAACGCGCCAACAATAGATTTTGTGAGTTGGAATTCAAGAACCAATAGAATTTCAATAAAATGAGTCAACCATAATGGTTGAATTGACATATTTGTCATAAAAGAAAACTACTTTTTTTTCATATTTTCGACATATCTCACTGTGTTTTTACTCATATTTTAGGTGGGAGAGTTCGTTGGATGCAGAATTTATTTCTACATCCAATGAGTACCCACACTGCATAATTTTGGTAGACCTCTCTACCCCAAAAACAATAAATTCCTGAAAAAATGTGATGATGTAGAATTAAATTCCGCATCCAACGAGCTTTCCCTCTCAAAATTTGAGTAAAAACACAGACAGATATGTCGAAAACACGAACAAAAAAAGTAGTTTTTTGCATTCTTCTTCCAAAATTAATAACTATTATTTTATTGTTTTAACTATTATTTTATCATTTTCCTTAGGAGGCCCATTTTAGACCTCAAATTTCCTCTAATGTGTGCTGGAAGTGTCATCTTCTCATTTATGGATGGCTTCTCTAGCTATAATCAAATAGAGATATTACCCATCGATCAGCACAAGACGACATTCATTTTCCCATGGGGAACCTTTGCATATAAGAAGTTACCTTTTGGCTTGAAAAATTCTGGAGCCACATCCAACATGTGATGTCCTATGTGTTTCATGATATTAAACATATTGTTGAACCGTAGCTTGATGACCTCCCTTCTCATTCACAATGACAGGAGGACCACCCTATTCATATTAGGGACATATTCCTAAGATTTCGTCATTATAATATATCGCTCAATCCGCATAAATGTGTTTTTTGCATTGAGATGAGACATCTGCTAGGTTTTGTGGTCTCCAAATATGGCATCCGGATAGACCCTTTGAAAATTGCCACCATTTTGGCTTTACCAACCCCAACTAATCTCCTTGAACTCCAAAGTTTGCAAGGGAAGGCAAACTTCCTCCGCCGTTTCGTATGCAATTTCACAGAGAAAACACACAGTTATATGTGTCTCCTTAAAAACACTCTGTTCTTTTGGGATGACCAAGCCCAACATGCCTTTGATAATATCAAACATGCTCTGACTCATTCACCCGTGATACACCCCCCAGATTATTCAAAGGACTTTCTCTTGTATATTGCTTCCTCTGCTACTACCATTGCTATGGTTTTGGTGTAGGAAAATCCCAACGGTCAGGAGCACATGATTTACTATGCCAGTAAGAATCTTATGGATTCTGAAACCCGATATTCACACATGGAGAAGTTAGCATTGGCCATGGTCATTGCTATACAAAACTTTCCTCACTACATTTTTCTCCATACAACCACTGTATTGGTAGACCAGAACCCTATGTATTACATCCTGACTCATCAGGTGCTCGGGGGAAGGTACTCCCGATGGATAGCCATACTACAGGAGTTTGATCTGGAATTCACCAAATCCACATCAAAGAAATCCTTGGACTTTGCCGAGCTCATGTGTGATCTTCCCTGTGCTGCAATGGAATCTAATCCCAGTGATTCATTTCTCGATGATTTTCTGTTCCTGATCGGCACTACCGATCCATGGTATGGATATTTGCTTTTTTATCTCCAAACACAATGATTTCAGCCACATTTATCCTGTGATGATTGCCTCCATATCCATCACCACATGAAATACTACCTCATCCTGAATGATACCTTGTATAGACATGGGATTGATTCTATTCTTTGATGATGCCTTACCCATTAGGAGGATGAACATGTGTTGAATGATTGCCACTCTGGAGCATGTGGCGGTCATTTATCTGGGATGGCTACAGCCCAAAAAATCCTTCACGCTGGCTATTTCTAGCCTTCCGTCTTCAAAGACTGTCATGAGGCTATTAAGAAATGCCCACCTTGTCAACATTTTTATCCCAAAAAGTGCACCCATCCTGCTCCGCTACACCCCGTCATTGTTGTTGGCCCATTTTCCAAATGGGCTATTGACTTTATGCATTGTAAGCCTGCCTCAGCCGGGAGGCATGGTTACATCATCGTAGCTATGGACTATTTCACAAAGTGGGCTGAGGCCATGCCTACATATGCAAAAGATGGTAAGACTATCACTCTGTTCTTGTTCAATCATATCATAGCTAGATTTCGAGACCCACAATCCATCCTTACTGATCACGGATCACATTTCCATAATGAAATGATGGAGGAACTGAGTTCCAAGCTAGTTTTTCGCCATAAAAACTCTACGCCATATTATCCACAAGCTAATGGTTAGGTAGAGGCCATTAAAAAAGTTTTGAAAACTATGCTTTGTCGGATGGTTGGAGATCATAAATCCAACTAGCACCACATTCTTTTCTCCGCTCTTTGGGCTTATAGGACTTCGATGAAAACAACCACTGGTTTCACACCATTCTATCTTGTCTATGGACTTGAAGTTGTCTTACTGATTCAATCTCAAATTCCATCTTTACAACTTGCCGTCGAACTTCTCCCAGACACTTCCGTAGAGGAAGAAAGATTTTTGTACTCAAATAACCTTGGCAAGACTCAGAGAGATGCTTCCTTGGCTAATGAGGCACATAAGAAACACGTCAAGGCACAGTATGATAAATTTGTCCAACCTCGTGCCTTTAACGAGGGTGACCTAGTTTTGACTTACGACCAAAGATATGACAAACTAGGGAAGGGTAAGTTCGAGTACATGTGGTATGAACCTTTTGTCATTTCTAAATTTTTAGAGAAAGGAGCCTACGAGCTTGTTGACTACGATGGAATCCCTTTGGGGCAACCTCGCAATGGGTTGCACCTGAAAAGGTACTATGCCTAGGTCTTTCTTGGATGGTATATTGTATATATGTATATTTCTTGGCTTTCAGTGTGCTTTTAGTATTTTCAAGATGGTTTTGATTTTAGTGTTTGCGACTATTTATACCATGTTTTGGTCATGCAGAGCAGATGACTTTCTATGGCTTTGATGATGGTGCTTGCCACCACACCTTGAATCTTGCCTCAATTGCTTGGATCCTCTATTCCCCGGCTGAAGATTTGGTCAGTTCAGGAGCGGTTTGTATCGGTCCCACTACCAATAACATCATTGAGTATCAAGCAGTGATCGATCTTCTGACTGAAGCTGCCTCCCAAGATGTTTGTAATCTGGTAGTCTTGATGGACTCACAACTCATGGTTTTCCATCTAAACCATGTCTACACCATTAGAAACCCCATGCTTCTCCGCCTCTTCCGGAGAGTACACTTTCTAGAAAGATCATTTGAAACCATCACTTATAGGCATATCACTAGGGGACATAATGTAGTTGCTGACTCATTAGCTAATTACATCCTAGATTAGCATATTTCCCATTCATGACATTAAAATCAAACATGGTCCATTGTAAATAAACATTTAAAGACACATAAAACTCATGTAAAATACATTCACCATTTGAGACATGTAAACACCAGGAATAAGTATGTATATATATATATATATATATGAACAAGTTTACAAAAATAGGTCCCCAGACCTCATCTGAAGCACATAGGCTTTCAGGTAAAAATCACCATACAAAATCCTGAAACCGTCAACTTTCAGTAGATATCTCATACACACAATGTCTAGTGATGCTCATGGTAGCACATCACCACCCGGGCTACTCTACATAGCAGCCTACTAAATCGACCCGGTACTCCCGCTGTGGGTCTCTGATACCTCAGAGGGAGGTCATCAATGGAAGTGTCAGGAATATCCAAAGTCAACCTCTCCATGTTTTCTTCTAACTCCCTGGTGATATCATCGCCCTTGGGTACAAAGCGGGCTCCATCTCATCTATCCAATGGGGAAGCTCCCCCAGGTCGTGCTGCTCCAACATCTACATGAAAATATCCAGGTCTCGTTACTTCCCATAAAAAGTATAAAACATCAAAAAACATAAAAACATTTCATCCATTTTAGGGTTTCTTGCTTCTTACCGATGTCACCCCACTATCCGCCAGGTGGGAGCGGTAGGTCAGGATCTCCGCTGAATTCTATGCCTACATAAGCATAATCCTCCACCATGAGGATCTAATCTTGGAACCATATGAAGAATGGGTCACCGAACTTCACCTTCCCTCTGTCCGCTCTAGTACAAGCCATAATATAGACCCACCTCAGCATACGGGGGTCCCGCGCTCTCAGCTCTGTGAATACCACCTAAGGTCTCATCTATGGTACCTGCTCGAAGAAGAAGCAGGCTAAAATGGAACCAAATCCAAACTACTTTAGTTCTCCCTACCGACACTTAGTCAGCTGATATTTGAATATCGGAAGCATGACTTCCGCTCAGTTGAATACCGTAGGTGCCATGGCCTCTATGGAATATAACATGTGTGCCCTAGAATACCAGTGCACACCCTGACTCCTGGCCACTCTCTGCATAGTAACTAGGATAGTCCGTAGAGGCCCGTCCATCACTGCTCTGATGGGGATTTTCTTCCCTAATGTCCTTGTCCCTAGAATACAGTGACAGTCTATCAACTCTCGTGTGGTAATATCCCCTCCCCGGGAACCTGTCAGTGAGATGGGGCACCCCATATCGAGAGTCTAATCAAGAAGTATATGTCTTCTACATCCACTGTCAGAATATGGGCCCCAACCTCAAAGTGCTGCTGCTCCGAATTCCACATCTGAAGTATGTGCTCTAGCAACCGCTCATGTGATACCATGCTTGGGGTCCGAAATAATTCCAGGAGCCCATGGTCTCGTAATGCAGCTATACAACTTGCATTCCTTTTAGTGAAAGCGTCATCATTGTCATGTTTTCTTTATTTCCATATCACCATGATTAATCAGCAAAGACCTGCCAAAAACAATCATAGTACATATTAGAATCATCCTTAATCATTTAAATTCAAAAGAATGATTTATTTTTGCTTGTGCTATCATTTTTAAATATCCATGGCCGGCACCGCCTGTGCGCCGTTGGAGACAGGCGGTGGCACCGCCTGTCAGCTTTGTTTTAGTTGTGGTTCTAGCGAGGTACCGCGTATCCCATAAGGGGGATGCATGGTGCCCATTTATATGGTTTTAGGGCTTGNTGGTGCCCATTTATATGGTTTTAGGGCTTGCCATACAATCCCAAAACCCCATCAAAAGTCGAAATAAAGACTATGAAAAGAAAGAGTAAGGTTTTAACTGTTACCTGGAACTGATGGCGCTCAAATCCGACGGTGGGAACTCCTAGTATCAGTAGCTGAAGATCTGACTAGGAAAGTGATCCAAATGCTCTCCACTATGGGTAAATAGTAAAATTATTTGATTTTTTACTTTTTACATGACTTATATATACATTTTTTGGGTCTAACATGCTATAGTTTTGATGTAAAATCACCTTTTACTCGAAACTTATTAGTTGTAATCACTTAATGTTAGTTATGAGCGCATTTAAAACTTGTCTTTGAGTCGATTGCAGGATAGAAGAACCACAACAGTAAAACTTTGGGAGTTTGTTTATGACTTTTTCGTACTTCCATAAAATAGAAAAAGTTGATGAGCATTTGTTATGACACTTTGGTCATGCTCTTGAAACCTAGTATCAAAGGTCCGATTCCATTTATGATTCTTTCTGGGCTCATAAAAAATTGACATTGTGTAAAGAAACTTCATGGAATCTTCTTTCACCTATTTTTAGGCTCCTTAACCACGAAAATATCGTCGAGTCCGTTTCCAATTCTTTCTAGGGTCGTAAAAATTGACATTGTGTAAAGAAACCTCATGGAGTCCTCTTTAAACTCTTTTTAGGCTCCCTAAATACGAAAAATTATGTCAAGCGATATTGTCTTCTTCACGCTCATTAAAGCATTCGAAGAGTCATCTTTCCGACAATAGGTTATCTCTTTTTCGATTCGACTAGACTATTTACGAAAAAGGAACACTCCAACCAATAATCACTGGAAGAGTTCTCTAAGGTATGATTTTAGACTTTTTCGAGCCTTAGGGACTAAATCATATGAAAAAGGACCCCTTTGGAGTCTTCTTCTGTAATCGTTCAGACTCTCTAAACATGAATGATACCGAGTTTTCTTTCATGGGAATCGTTAAATTATACATTGAGAGACCCGTTTCGAGAATGAACCCCTCCTCTCTCAGGTTCGTAAAATGTATGAGTTTGGACTTGTCTTCGTACAAGCTATACCAAGTGTTTTTTACCCTCTTTGAACTCGTAAAACCAAAAAGAGGCACTCATAAATCATGATGGGGGGAATGGGAAGGGAATCATTTTGCAAATAAATGGAATTAGTTTGTCGTTACCTTTGAACATGGCACTTGTCTGCATATCATTTCAGTAAATTGGGTATTTAGCTAATCTCTGTGACAATCCAGTTTCATGAGTCATGTCACTCCTTTGATTCTTTCAAAATAATGCATTTTCCACTATCGCATTGTGAGTTTGTCCCATTTAGTCATGCTTCCAAGTCTTTAGTCGTGCCACCCGATGTTCAAATGGAAATTGAAGAAGTTTACCTCTACAGTCAAAACAGTCTTCGTGTCAGTACTTTTGAGTCATTCCTATGGTTACTACATTCACATCATTCCAGAACTATGTTCAGAGTTTCATGTCATCGATGTGGGACTCATCATGGCCCTCCTTCGATGAGACTTTTCCCGTCCACATCAACTCATCATTTGGGAACTAGTATTAGAAACAAAAACTTAGTACCTTGAGATATGTATGCTTTAATGACAGATTCTCTCTCTCTCGACCTAGGTTCACATCATTGACCTTTGATCGATAGAATCAATTGAGTGTTTGGCATCAGGACATCTATTCACACTCAGTATATTGTACTAGGGTACTTTGTGAATCATTGACATCAATGGTGATCTCCCTTGCACTTGTTAATGGTTCACATCATTGACTGGTAATCAAGTGGTTTCTACCATGTTCGACTTCAGGTCATTGTAATCACATGGATAGAATCATACTTTGTGGAAGACGAGACGAAGACCCTGGGTATTTGTTTAAAGCGCTCATTGCTTTTCCCCAGGTTGCGATGGAGTTTTGTATATCTAGCATGGATCCACATTTGTATGGTTGTGGCTATGCTCAAATTTGTGTCTATATGACATAGATCTACATTATATGACTGGTAGCTATGTCCAAGTTTGAGTCCTCTATCACATGGATCTACGCTGTATTCTAGTAGCCATGCTTGTTTATTCCTTCCATGGATCTACCTTTTATTAGTCTGCAACCATGAGTTGGTTACTTGTTTCTATGATTCAAAAATATTGATGTACTACAGATGCCTACTTGACGACATGCTCTGATCGAGCCGACATTTTCACCTCGTAGCAACGACTTGTTCTCTCAAAGCTCTCATTTATCATATCCCTCTAAGACTCATGCTTTGGGGGGAATTCTATTATACTAAAATCATGTCATCACCATGTGATAAGATCCTTGACTTACATATTTTCCTTTAATCCCAACACTTGGAGAGAAAACCCATGTTGTTTGTCAATCTTTCATGAAAATACTCAGCACCGCGCTTTCCTTGTTAACCATGAGTGGTACCTTGCTCGCACCACCTGTATCTTGTTTACCATAAGAAGTGCCACCACTTATAGCCTTTGGTCCATAAGCATTTTTAACTTGAACCGCTCTATCATAAGAGGCAAAAGGTGGTACCCTGGGTAAAATGGGAAAAAAGAGAGGTTTCTCGAGGCTTCTAGATCATGAGCCTCATGTCCTCTCTTATCCCTAACATTGTGGTTTAGTTGAGCTCGAGATCCCCCATCATAGGATCTTAGCTATGTCCAATTTTGAGTCCTCTATCACATGGATCTACATTGTATTCTAGTAGCCATGCTTGTTTATTCCTCCCATGGATCTGCCTTGTATTGGTCTGTAGCCATGAGTTGGTTACTTGTGTTTATGAGTCAAAAATATTGATGTACTACAGATGCCTACTTGACTACATTCTTCGATCAAGCTGACATTTCGCTTCAAAGTGACAACTTGTTCTCTCAAAGCTCTCGTTTATCATATCCCTCTAAGACTCATTCTTTGGGGGGCATCCTGTTATACCCAAATCCTATCACCACCATGTGATAAGACCCTTGACTTACATATTTTCCCTTAATCCCAACATCTGGAGTGGAAACCCATGTTGTTTGTCAATCTTACATAAAAATACTCAGTACCGTGCTTTCCTTGTTAAACATGAGCGGTACCTTGTTTGCACGGCCTGTATCTTGTTTACCATAAGCGGTGCCACCACCTATGGCCCTTGGTCCATAAGCATTTCTAACCTAAACCTCTCTGTCACAAGAGGAGAAAATCGATACCCTGGGTAAAATGGGAAAAAGAGAAGTTTCTCGAGGCTTCTAGATCATGACCCTCGTGTCCTCCCTTATCCCTATCATTGTGGGTCGTTTGAGCTCGAGATCCCCCATCATAGGATCTTAGAGGCCACCTCATCCACAAATATCTCAACCATTTCTATCCATTGAGCCTTATAAATACAAGCTCATGTCCATGGTTGAGGGGGATAACTTTATAGGTATTGTTATGATGTTGGATTGACCACTTGTCCCAAGCCATTTGAGAGCATAGAGAGCAAAGTTGGAGCTTATGGGGATGAAAGTGTTGGTTTCATGGAGATGCATGTTGACATTAAGGATTAATTGGTTGTAAATTTCTCCATTCATCTTAATGCAAATATTATTTCCGTCCCACATTACTGTTGTTCTAACTTCGCATGTAAATGTTGTTGGATTCCTTAGTCATTGACATGGATAAATAGATTATGTTATGGTAGCTTTGATGTGTTTGCGTGTTTGATCTGATTGCAGGTGCACAGGTTCACTATCGAAGAAACATTCCAAGTGTGTATGACATCCAAGGAGGGTCTTCATCCTTTGTCTTTCACTCATTTTTTCTAGATCTGAACCATTTAGACCAGAGGAATAGCTTTTGTCTGCAGAAAGTGAAATATTCCTGCTTACAGAAGAAAATGTGTGCCACTTGGAAGGAGATTACATGCAATATATGACAACAAAAGATGAAAGATTCTATGACAAGTATGAAAAATTCATACCTGATTTCATACCTATGAAGAATATGACATGGCTAAAAATAGCCACAAAGAGGGCACATTTGGGAGTTAGAGGCAACCATTCAAATTGGTTAAAAAATTGGAGCATGAAGAAGAAGACAAGTGTCATATGAGTTACTAAGCAACTAATATCAGTTGGAGGAATCCCATGGAGGGAAATTATACCTTAGGAGGCCTCATGAATTTAATAAAAGGATTTAATGAGAAAATATAATGGGTTTTTATCATTTCTTAATTGGCCTTTGTATTTTTGGAGAGATTTTGCTTATACATTGCATGATGAGTGTTCACTCTCCCTGCTTGTGAACCAATTTCGAGAGAGTTGGATTCCTTTCCAAGTTGGTTGATGGAGAGGCCATTAATATCTCTCATTGTATCTGAATTAAGGTTTTTTAGTTTCATTTTTAATTTCCATATGGTTCAATTTCTCATATATCTCCATTTTCACTCATTCCTACTTCACCATTCTCCATACTCTCATGTGATGGCGCACTTGTTGGAGTGGTGCTTGCGCTTGGATGAGTTTATTATATTCCCAATATTGGGTATATTATGTATGGATATTTACTATTATTTCCATATTCTCTGTAATTCAAAACATAATAAAGCCATGTGTGAAAGGCTTGTGTTCCCATGCTCTTGAATAACTAGTTTTTAGGAATTTGGCTTCAAGCTTGAAAGAGTTTTATATCAGATTTGTATGAGGAATTTTATATGATTTTTATGCTGTTGGGGAAATTAATTTGAATTCTATATATTACCATTATATTTAATGCTACTATCTTAACCATTTATTCTACTATTCATGTGCCAAACTTAAGCTAGTAATGTAATTTCCCCATAAGCGAATTCCATGAAAGTTACCATACAGATGTTGTGCCTCATAATAAATTTGAAAATATTAATACCCATTTATAATAACAACCATTTATGTATTATATGAATCCCCATACTATTTTCTTAAATTTGGGAGGTCTGTACTGCATTTGGAGAGCCAAAAGTGTCATCTACCCTCGGGGATTTTAACATCGATTTTCCTAGTGTTTGTGTCCTTCTTTCCCTATGGTCAAAAGTAAGTTGCAGAAGAATTTGGAAATTTTATGAGAATTAATAATATGAATTATTATTTCCAATCACCCCTCAATGTCTTCCATACATAATTTGAAGTCATTTGGTGCATTTGGATCAACTTGGGTTTCACTAGTCTAAAGCTAGAAATTGGTCAAATTGTGAAAACTTGAATATCATGTCAAAATGAGTTTTATGATTCAAAATTTGAGAGTATGAGGTATTTTATTATGTTTTAAATTCCATAATTTACTTATATAATTAACTTGGAAATTTTCAGTGGTGTGTGGAACCAAATCAAGAAATACTAGTTTACTACTTTTTCCTAGTTTCGAAATAAGACAAAGTATTGAAGGAGGAGGTATATGAGTTGTTTGTGAAAAGTACTAAACCACAAAATATTAATAAGTAACATATATCAGTTTTTTCAATCCTATAAAAACATAATATCACTTCCCATCATCTTCCTCGGTTGTCTCATATCCATGGATTCAATGTGAAATCAATTGTCAATGAGGGTCTTGAAAAAGAATGTTTTCAATGTCAAAGTTTTAAGGCCTCTTTGAAAGATTTTGGATAGTGTGTCAAGTTTATCCAAAAATTTACATTATAGTGGTAGCATAGAATGTTCCTTGCACCTATGCATTAATACCATCCATTGAATAAAAATTTGCAGACATGTCTTGGCTTCATAATAGACCAACTACACCCACTTTTTTTCCTCCCTCACCAATGGAAGAAGAAATTGCAACCATAGATATCAAAACATGCTACTAGGAATATAGAAATTTGAGATGGGATATTCATGAAAGGTATTATTTCAAGTATTTATTTCAGCATGTGAAGGAAAATGAGGACTCATTCAAGAGAAAAGAAGTGGCCAAAAGAGAAGTTTCATTGAATGCATGTGCTTCCTACTTGTTGAGAGTTTTTTTACCTTTTTCAAAAAGAGGCTCCAAGAATATTTTTCCTAAGGAAACCAAGGAGAATAAACAAAGTACTAATAAAATAAAATAATAATATTTCCATGTAGAGTTTCAAAATTCACCCCAAGGTGACTCTGAAAGAAGCAAGCACACAATTCTTACTGATGGGGGTGGTGCAAATCAAAGAGAATCTATTGATGGATCCTTGAATGGTGAAGGAGTACCTACTTATGGGTGATAAAAACTCTACATTGGTGACATATATATCAGATTTGAAAATGTTGTTGCAATAAAAATTTCTCATGAGCATGAGGATGAAGACCTTGTGGCAAGTAATGAAGAACCAAGATCAACTTCCCTATCACCACTTGAGCTTCAAGAAGTTGATCAAATTAATACGAAAGAAGAAGAGGAGGTTCAATCCCATGAACCATCCTTCATTGAATGGTATTTGAAGATGATTGAAATGAATATCCATGAGGCCCTTATCATACTCCATGACACTAAAGAATTGGTGTCAAATTCGTGTTGGAAAGTTTCTTCATTGGAGCAGCCATCCTTCCTTGAAGACATGGAGAAGAATCAAAGAGAAATGTGCAACATTGAAGGTAATGCCATGTATTTGAATTTTGATAGAAAAAAATTGTTTTATATTAATGAATGGTTACATGAAGCATACTTGAAGAATAATGAGGATATTCATAAGCTCAAAATTCAAAATGAACAACTCTTGAGAGGTTACAAGATACTTGTTCTTCCTCCTATGTTTTAGTTTGTCATGTGATATATTTCTTGGAGGATTCTCATGACATGATGGATCATGAGAAACATGAAAAATTGAAGGTTATTTATGTGTTTTAATATTATCTTGATGATATCCAATCACTTGTTGTGATGGAAGAGGATCTTGATCTACCTCTTGGTAATGGTTACACACTTTTGGAAGAAGTGCATTATTCCACTGCCTTGGAACCAACCTATGAGGAAATGTTTGCACTTTTGAGGGAGCTTCATGATAATAACCCTATGGATACTTCACATGATGAAAACATTTCACTTTCTAATCGTTTGGGTGAGTTGTTTCATTTATCTACATCCTACACTTCCATATTTTGCAGCATTCATCCTAATGAATTATGGGTGAAAGGTTTCTTTTTTATGGTGCCACATGAGGAGTATGAAACTTCTATATCTCCTTTTGATGATGAAATTATTAGAGAAAAATATTATTTACATTTTCAGTAGTTTAATTTGTTACATTATGATGATGCATATCTACATGGATGCACCCATGATGTTCACTTGATTCACTTGGAAAATCATGATTTTCCTTGCTCCTTGCTTAGTCCTTTTGATGTTGGAGGAACTTCATCCAACACTTGAGTGAAGAGATATATTAGTGAAGAACATTATTATTGGCATAAACAAACTTTGTTATTTCTTTATGATATACATATTCATGGGTGTATTGATGAGACTTCTTTGAGCCACTTGAAGTCTTCCTATTTTCTTTGCTCCTTATTTGGTTTAGATTTTGGTGGAGGTTCTTAATTCACTTCTTGGGTGAAAGAACACATGGATTATTATTTTGATGCATATTAAATTATTTTTGAGCATCATTATAGGACATGGGATGCTCACCTATGTCATTGGAGAATATTTCATGTAATACTTCATGCTTGTGTGTATGGGCCACATGATGATCTACTTAGTTGGATGTACAAACACTTTCATGATTCTTTGATGAGGTGACTTATTGATGTACATTTGTATGATGTTGTTATGTAATTTCATAATATTTATTTTTTACTCATTATGTTTGGAAGGGTTCAATACAAGCAATGGGATCTTGGTATTGCTTGGTTTCAATGTTTGGGGTAGCACGCAGTATGGGCGATTGAGTCACCACTTGAGAATATGATTGTAATCAGAGTATTGCAGCGGTAAGCATGGTGGTTCCTCTCTGAAATTTTATTAAGATATTAAAAGAATCAAATTTTGTTAACTCATCACAACTTCAAAGAATTATATAGTGAGAAAAAAAGAGTTGAAAGTTCAAAAAATGTTTCCAAACTATGGAGATAAATATTATTTGTGCAAATTAAGTTTTGATGGAATTAATTTATCTTTGGTTTTTAGTGGTGATGTCACAAGAGATATAAATATGAAAAATACACATCTCTTTACTTTTGGGAAAAAAAGTTGTAGTACATGAGTACCAATACTCAAATTACAGCTAAAGAAAATTAAGGAGCAGAACCATAAGAGTACACTAGGTGCAATGGAAGGAGTACCAAATGAGGATTCCACTTGGAAATATGAACAAATATTTTAGCACACAAACTTGGAATTGATTTATTACAAGAAATATTTTGTGGGTAGGACTGTTATGTCCCCATTCAAATAAGACTACTTGCAAATCATGTTTCACCAACCTACTAGTTCCCTAGGTTGAGATGGAGACATAAATTTTGTAATAAAGGGGCTATACAGTTGAAAAGGACTTTAGTTTACCATATTCACATTAAAATGGGTAATTTAAATAATAAATTATAATAAAATAAGGTGGCATTGGTTCATGAAGACACTTTGAAGCTTGTGGATCATTTGGGTGACTAGATTCCCCACACGCTTGGCATGACCTTCATCCAAATTCGAACCCAAGGGAAATGTAAATTTTTTGTAGGTTGATGTGTTATCACATAGCCTATAACGATCCAAGGAATTAGAATTAGGATAGGTTATTAACACCCATGGAATATGAAGAGACTAGAATACAATGTGTGCCAATTAGAAGGAGATTCCATGCAATCTATGACAACAAATGATGAAAGATTCTATGACAAGTATGAAAAATTCATACCTGATTGCATACCTATGAAAAATATGAAATGGAAGGGATAAAAATAGCCACGAAGAGGGTTCATTTGGGATTTAGAGGAAACCATTTGAATTGGGGAAAGAATTAGAGCATGAAAAAGAAGGCAAGTGTCATATGAGTTACTGAACCACTAAGATGAGTTAGAGGAAGCCCATGGAGGGAAATTAGACATTAGGAGGCCTCATGAAGTTAATAAAAATATTTCATGAGGATTTATAATTTCTTTTATCATTTTTTAATTGGCTTTCAGCATTTTGGAGAGCTTTTTCTTGTCCATTGCACGGTGAGTGTTCACTCTCCCTGTTTATGAACCAATTTCGAGGGAGTTGGATTCCTTTCCAAGTTGGTTGATGGATATGTCAATCAGAAATATAATTGGAGCTTAATTAATGTTTTTTTATTTTCAGGTTGAATATACATACAGTTCTATTTCTCATCTATCTCCCTCTTCTCTCATTCCTACTTCACCATTCCCGATACTCTCATGTGATGGCGCACTTGTTGGAGTGGTTCTTGAAATTGGATGAGTTTATTTGATGCCAAAGATTGGGTATCTGATTTATGTATATATAATATTATTTATATATTATATTTAATTTTAAATATAATAAATCCATGTGTGAAAGGCTTTCTCTCCCATGCTCTTGAATAACTAGTTTTCATGGATTTGGCTTCAAGCTTGAAAGAGTTTTATACCAAATTTGTATGAGGAATTTTCTCTAAGTTTGATGTTGTTTGGGAAATTAATTTTATTTTTTTATATTACCATTATATTTCATGTTACTATATAAACCATTTATTCTACTATTCATGTGCCAAACTTATTCTAGTAATGTAATTTCCCCATAAGCAATTTCCATGAAAGTTACCATACAGATGTTGCGCATCATAACCAGTTTGAAAAGATTAATAAACATGAATAATAGCATAAATTAATGTATTATATTCATACCCATTCTCTTTTCTAAAATTTTGGAGGTTCGTACTACATTTGGAGAGCCAAAAGTGTCATCTACCCTTGGGGGTTTTAACATCGATTTTCCCAGTGTTTTTGTCCTTATTTCCCTATGGTCAAAAGAAAGTTGTAGAATAATTTGGAAAGTGTATGATAATTCATAATATGAATTAGTATTTACAAATACCCCTCAATCTCTTCCATACAAAATTTGAAGGCGTTTGGGTGCATTTGGATCAACTTGGGTTTCACTAGTCTAAAGCTTGAAATTGGCCAAATTGTGCAAACTTGAATATCATGTCAAAATGAGTTTTATGATTTGACCATTTAGTGTATGAGGTCTTTTAGGATGTTTTAAATTCAATAGGGTCTTTCCATAACAGAATTTGGAAATTTTCGGTGCGTGTGGAACCAAATCAAGAAATACTAGTTTACTACTTTTTCCTAGTTTCGAAAGAAGACAAAGTATTTAAGGAGTAGGTATGTGAGATGTTTGTGAAAATTCCTAAACCACGCCATATTAAGAAGTCACATATATAAATTTTTCAAGCCTATCAGAACCTAATATCACTTCCCTTGAACTTCCATAGTGGTCGCATATCCATGGAATCAGTGTGAAATCCATTGTCAATGAGGATCTTGAAAAATAATGTTTTCAATGTCAAAGTTTTGAATCCTCTTCGAAACATTTTGGATAGTGTGCCAAGTTTATAAAAAAAGGTACATTACACATTATTCTTAGTTGATATTGCATTTTGCAAATCCGAATAGAATTAGTATTGGATTTTACTCAATGTTGTTAGATTTCCATTTAAAATTGAGTTAGAGGATGTGAAGATAGTAAGGGTTCATTTTATTTTATGTTATGTATGATCTTGAAATCAAACCACTTTGACATTCAATGAACTCTATGAATACATAATTTATGATTCCGAATTTAGATTTGAAGTCATATGATTTTTCCAGTAATGTGTTATAAAATAGAGAGAGATTAGCTCAATCTGATAAAGGATGGAATTCCAAAAATCATTAGATCTATAGATCATAACAAAGTTCATGTTCAGTATTCTCAACAATAAAATTCATAAAATTGAGAAGTTTTGAAGAAGTTTCTTTCTTTGTTTATTTTTGTAGCATGAAGGAGTTCCAGTAACATCTATGGAATTATGTAACGTGAAGGTATTTCAGTAATGCTCCTTAATTCTTGTAGCATATGTGAATTCTTGCAACACTTATTAATTTCCTATAGAAGGTGTATGGTTCCAGCTGTATAGATTTTTGTGATAGTATTTCAACTAGCAGTTTTAAGATAGACTTCTACTTGATTTAGTGACCTCGGGAGTAAACCTAGAAATTGAATACTAGAAATGAAATGAAGATATGATTATAGTGTTACGGAGAGAAATTCCTATGGCTTGGGGTACCACAACAGACAGCTAGACTCCAGAAATCAATCTTCTCCAATATGCAATAGAAATAAAAACATC